>JACAXG010000092.1:2345171-2816872 GCA_018881555.1 Amblyornis subalaris
TTGAGTTTTCTCTGGTTTCACAGTTTTGTATCTGGATGCCATCTCTCTCTTAATGTTCCTCCAGTCTTAGATTTGGAATCTCATTTTTTTAATTTCTTTTTTCTCTTCCCTCCTATTAATTTTTCTTCCAGTCCATCTGCTTTCAAAAATTCCAATATGCAAACAACCGGATGATAAATAAAAGCAAAGAACCCTCCACATTTTTGTCCTATTGAAGTAATAGAAAAGATTTTCCAGTATTTTTTATTTGCTTTCTTCCCTGCCTCCATCATTTAAACATTAGAATGAGGTTCAAATCAGAATGTGCCTCACAGCTGTAATAGGAACCAGTTCAGGATGGGCTAGTTATGGAAGTTGCTTCTGTGAGTTACAGAATTGCACTTATGAGAAAAATTACCATCCTGCCATATATGATACTGATTTATACCATTATGGTAGTGACAAAATCGGCTGTAAAACCATTGTGAAAAGAACAAATCATTATGTGTGATGTCCCTAGTTTGTATTATCACTCCTCCATCCTTTTCAAAAAAAATCTTTGTATGTTTATTTTTATGATGTGATGAATGATAGCTGACACAAAGGAAACCAAACCAAGGCAATGCATACAAATCAGACCTGTAATATGATGTTCTGCGGCAATGCCTACTGGCAATAAAATCTCCCAAGCTTTAGACAGCTATAAGGAATGTGAGCAGTTTAATTCTGGATGTTTGATCAGTGGGGTGCATCAGTTTCAGGGGGTATCTTTGTCCTGCTCCTCACCTTGCCATATTCACTCAAAAAACACAGAAAAAGTGCTATGTGGTGATCTGTTAATATCTGTTAACACTTTTTAGGCTAAATTGAGTTTTCTAATACTACAAATCACTATGCTTTTTCTGTTTTGTTTGTTTGGTTTTTTTTTAGTTTTCATGAGAAACAACTGTTGACAGTGACAATTTAACTTTTGTATGTTTTTTATAGACTGTAGTAAACCAGTCAGCTGAGGATTGTGGTGAATAAGGCCAACTAAGGGCTGAACTTCATTTATGTAAGGTCTTGGAAGATGTGGCATCATATTCACAGGTAGACTTTTAAAAAACTCCATAGATGTCTATGTAATCTCAAAGAAATCTGTAATAATTGCAATGAAGTTATTGTGTTAAACCTGATGGATTCAGTTCTCACTTTTTAGTTGAATTAGTGGAATTTCTTTCCTTTTTGTTCGTTGGTTTGGTTTTGGTTTTGTATTTTGCTATTTATACATTAAACAGGATTTACTTTTAGGCCCACTTAACTGAGTTCAAGAWATTCAGGATTCTGATTATCCTTGCTGCATACCTCAACAAAAATACTTGATGCAATCTAGAGATTGCAGTGCTATTCACCAATTCACTACTTACAAAGACCCACACTGTACGTTACCTTTTTCAGACTATTTCAATTTAGATGTAGATTGGAGAAAATAAAAGTACCTTTACAGTCTGTACTGTACCTGTTAGAGGACAGAAACTAATTTTGTCTCTGAGCTTCATTTTTATGATGCTTTTTTTCTCGTAATTGCATGGTGTTATTTTTGTCAAATGGTATTTTTCTGCTTTCAAATGCATACCTCAGCAGAATCTCTTTCATGGGGTTAAAAAACAATGTCATAGGCTTCCTCATGTTTAATACAGTATTGTCTACTTCAGTTGTTGCTTATGGAGTGTACTATAAACTGGTTTTACTATATTCTAGACAACTTAATGCTGAGGATGACCAAAAAAAAAACAATTAGAGGCAGGTATGAATTTTATAACTTTGAAGTTAATTATAATTCATTTTGAAGTAAAAGCCTAAATGAATTTAAAGCACAGTCTCCAAAAGATGGCAAAGGTTGGTGAATTTTTTGGGTTATATTTTATTTTTAGTAATTTGGTCTATGAAGCATTGCTGAAAGTGTCTGTATCCTTGGTTTTTTGCTCAAGTCTGTCTTTACTGTCTTTGGGACAAAGAGCACAATGTAATTTTCACTTGTGCATGTTCTCTTACAAAACTCTGGGCTTCCAACTAGTCAAAAGGAATTAGGAAATTGAGATTATATCTCAGTGACCCTGGCGAATAAATGAAAATAATTTCTCTGATGTCAATGCGATCAGCAATTGCAATCTTGACTAGGCTTGCTGGGATTGTACCAAAGGAGCTTGGAATGTGACTATGTCTTCTGCTTTGTAAAATGGTTTTTGGATGATATATTCCCGTGCATTTTGCCTTTAAAACATTATTTTTTTGACACCTGGATTGCAATTGAAATTGCGTCTTGTTTCAGGACACTCAGGTAGACAGTAGGAGAACATAATGAAAAGGATAATAGAGACCAATTAATGTGGAATTATGTTATTAAATCTTATTTGAAATTTGATGACATCRGCACTGAGTAGACTATCTTCTAAGAATGCCTGTGTGTGGACAAAGACGAACCTTGGCATGCTTGGCATAAGATTTGTTATTGATAATGAGTTTATATTCTCACAGCATTTATTATGAAATCAAATTTTAAGCCACAAGATTATAAAATTAGATGCATAATTAGAAATCTAGCTCTTCTTTTCATATGGCTTCGATACGCCTTTAAGTGTTTGAAAAGTTTATATTGATACGAGCATAGAAGTAGAGATGTGGAAATCAGCATATTAACGAGCATGTAATAAAAAGCTATTAGAATAACAAAAAGCTATGTATTCACCTCATTCAGAATGAGTTTAAGTACTCGAATGTTTGATTTAGTTACATATATTTCTGTTACGATGAAGAAAATAATCTCCAGATTTGTGAATTGTGAGCTTTGAAGAGCTTAATGGATAAAACAAACATTACATAGCTGTCTGCCCTGTCCCTCACAGCCCATTCCCTCCCGTTCTTTTTACTGTGGGTTTTTACAGTGGAAAACGTTGCTTGAAAGTGTGCAGAGCAGGCAGTAATCAAGGTCATCTTAGTATCACCGAGTCTGGAAAAACAGGAGTGATAAACAAGGGGGAAAAAAGCCTTTTGTTGTTATCAAAGAAATACTACAGGAGAGATCAGGAGGCAGCTTGGTTGTGGGACAGCAATCCATAATTTACCTTGCAGATGTCTCTGTAATTTAAGCAGCAGGCAGAACAACCGCACAGTTGTAGATGCTCTGGGGAAAGGATACTCAGAGCCTCGTAAATCATGGTAAGGATTAAAAGCAATGAACATTCATCTTCTTAACCTCATAAAGCGGTATTGCAAAGCCAAGGATTACAACTTACTGTGCATCTAATCTACATTCAGGGATAAAGGGTGTCAAATTTTTTAAATGGTTCTCTCAATTAACAGTAGCACTTACCTTTATAAAGGGGAAAAAAATGTTTCAAAACAGACCTTAAAAGAATTTCTGCTATTAAAGAATCAGACTGTACTTAACATTTCTGACAAAAGAAGGGGGGAGGAAATTGATTTTTGCTAAGCCCATTGTTTCTAAGCCCTGTTTTGTTTTTTGAAGTTAAAATTTATGAATATGTTTGAAAACCTTGCCTAATAGGCCCAACACAAAAAAGACACTTACCTTTCCCATTGGACAATGGTGGAGTCCTGAACAACTGTTTGCCTTAGAATTCAATTGCCTTTGCCTTTGATTAAATTCAGCTACTTTTTCAAGTACAAATAATCAACTCAAATACTCTTAGTGATTAGAGAATAACCTCACAATGAAAAAGCRTGTATTCAGTCTACTAAATAAGCACTGGAAAGCCTCAATTTATCTATTTGGTTTGTAAATGTTGCCAATATACCTGCAAATAAGTTTTAACTTATCCACCAATGTATTGAAAATATTTTACTTCCATACTCAGAATGCCAGTGTAGAGGGACTGAAAACATTTGAAAGAGAAATKAATGTATGTGATGTCATAAGGAGGCCCTTTCATAGCCCTGCAATCCAAGAAAATTGAAGCAAGAACTTTTTCATTTTTTTTAAATCTGAAATGTGACTCAAAATTCCATACATTTCTGTCAGGGAAAGAAATACAGGAAAATACTGTTCAGCAGAGACCTGTACTGCATCAATGACAATGGTGGTGATCAGCTTTCATTATGTACTATGACAAAAACAAAACTTTAAAACTTCTAAAGCTCTAATCCACTGCGTAGATTAGCACAAGAAACACGGAGAGAGACTTTTTACATGGACATGTACTGATGGGGCAAGGGCAAATGGCATCAAACTGAAAGAGAATAGGCTTAGATTAGATACTAAGCAAAAAAAATCCTTGACTGTGAGAGTGGTGAGGCACTGGAAGAGGTTGCCAAGAGAAGTTGTGGATGCCTTAACCCTAGAAATATTGAAGGCAAGGTTAAATAGTAACCTGAGCAACCTGGCTTAGTGGAAGGTGTCCCTGCCCACAGCAGGGAGATTGGAAATAGATGGTCTTTATATTTCCTTCCAAACCAGGCCATTCTCTGATTCTATGATCTAAAGGTGAAAGAGCTGGACCACAATCTTAACCTTGAAAATTTAAAAAAAAAGAGGAAATATGTATGTGTAGTTTCAGTCTTCTTGATAATTCAAACCCTTGGACTGTCTACAGACAGAGACAGACACGGGGTTATGAGGTTTATATTCAGTCATTATGTACAGAGAGTCTCTTCTAGCGAGCACTTCCTGAGTGCTGTCAGAAGATCACAATAAGAAGAATATTGGTTTGTCAACTGCTTCAGGCCAGACCATTTGATAGTTGCTTAAACAATACCATAAAGTTTTACAGGCCCCCAGCAAAACTTTCTGGGCTCTCCTCAGGATAGTTGTATCCTCTGATTATCTCATAAAGATTGTACTGGAAATGTCTTTCTGAGCAGATTTTCTGTGGTGATTTTTCTTCTAACTCCACTATTTTCCTTTCTCTGCTTTTTTTCTACTTTGACRATGTGAAAGTTCATTGAGTTTCTAGTATTCCACTGGGATGTTTGATTTTTCTAGAAATCTAACCAATAAAACAGACAGTGCAGGAAGACAGAGTTTGCTTATACATCTACCATGCTAGAATGATGCCGTTGTTATGAGACTAAATACTGGTCTTGAGTACTATTTGTACATACAATTTTTCTTTCTCTGATTTCATGTGAACTTGAAAATGAGTTCTTGGTGATCAATATTCTTTCTCATACCGTAAATGTGGCCTACATGCACAGTTTCTCATCCTCATGAAACACATGATACTGCATTCATGCGTCCTGGAATGGTTCACAGATTAAGAGCCTGTAATTCATGAAAACCATTAAAGTAAAATCATGAAGGAAACAGCAGGCTATTTAGTGAACTGGCAGAAACTGCTCTTTGTTTAGAAATGTTAATTTTGAGTAATGTAAACGTCTTTGTATTTTTATCAATGAAGCCTTCTATAATTTGTACTATGCATGACATAGAACATGCTGTTTTGAGAAAGCAGAATGATCAGCTGACAGTTACAAATGCATAGCTGAGACATTTTTGTAATCTCATGTGCAAACATGTGCACCTTTCAAAACCAGTTATTAATTTGGAATTCTCCAGATTTTAGTGCCAACTTGAGATAATTCTAAAAAACATTAATTTTCTGAGCATGCGTCAGAAACAAGCTGATTGAACAAATATTCAGGTTTCAAAGACTATACTTGATGAAATTGCAAATTTAAAAAAAATGAAATCTAAATCTAACCCAAGATAATCAAGTTCTTAGAAAATGACGAATTTGTTTCATGTGGCTGAAATGAAAATGCTAAATTAAACTGCTTTAATTAAATCTGCAATATTCTTATTCACCTGAAACAAATAATTGGAAATGGCAAATTGTTGTTGCAATGCCACAGAAACAGCTGCTAAAGAAATTGCTAAAAAAATTTTACAAGGAAAATAGGATTTTTGAAAATGTTTTCTCAGGAGTAAAGATTAAGTTACAAAAAGAGAGGAGCTTGTTTTCCTTTTTTTGTTTTTTTCCTTAGCAATGAAAAACTGCATGAAAGTATTCATCCTACTGAATCTTGTTTTTTTAAATTTCTCTGAAAAGTGATGGTGTCTTTAAAGCCCCAGATGAATGAGTAGGTCATAGCAAAAAACCCTGGAAACTATTGATTTAGTTAAAAGAGGGACTAGAAAATTTAAATATGTCAAAGTCTCAACCATTTCAGAAAGTGGGCTATGGTAGTGGAGAGTCATGGGTTGCTGGACTTGGAAGCAGTTTATCCTGCTATCTTACCAGCCCAACACCCTGCCAAAAAGTAATTAGTTTTGATGAAAAAGACCTATTAGCAATGTGGTAGCACTGGGCTGTCACCACAATTTTTCTTCAACTTCTTACTGAGTGCCATTATTTGGTACTGTACTGCCTTATGTGAGCACCCGCTTGCATTCTGCACACTGCAGCAGGCAAGCCTCCTTCAGAAACAGGGGAGTGTGAARAAATAGTGAGATTTACAGGATAAAATACGAGATCCTTACAGTGAGAGGGGCCAAAATACCAAGCTTACTCTCTTGAGAAGGTATGCAAAGACTCAGTGGAATTCACTTAGAAAAATTCTAAACTGTTTGCAACATGAAGCACTTGCTTTACTCATTTACAGTCAAAATTAAAACAGATTCTTCCCAGTTTTAATCCCATATTTAGATGAATGTTGTCAAAAATAAAGCAGGAGTACATTTCATGCAACTTTTGCCTCTCCAAGGAGTCTGTCATTAATCAGAAGCTGTACTGATGCAGTTTGCTTCATCCTTGCTTTTGAAATGTTGTCCTTGTTTTCCAGGTAGCAAATAATGTGTCTGAAAACGCTTTGCTGTGTTGGTTGCCTATGCTCTGAACATGGAATTGATAGGGAATCTTGTAAGTCAGCAAAGATCAGTTTAAGTATTTCCTCCTATTCTTCTGTGTTGACAGTTTGTAGGTTCAGAATCAATGTGTCCATGAATGGCTGTAGAGATTTCTGTATTTTCTATACAACCCCTGTAGGATTTACAAGGATAATGAGGATGTTTCAAATATCCTGTTATTTTGGGTGTATGGGAGTCCATAAAGATGTTGAAAGGTGTCTCCAGATTTATTTTTTTTTGCTTCAAACTATGTTTTACCTAGACAATAAGATTGGTAATAGATGACAAGGTTAAATTTATTTATCTGATTTTTTATGGACATCAGTAGCGAGCATATGGGAGCCTCTACGGAACTAGGTTCTACAAACCTTTATTTGCATTGGTAAGCCTGGCACTGAACTCATGATGCTTGGTGGTATTCCTTACACAAGTATGAGCTTTGAAAGGAATGGGGCTGAGATTTTGAATTATAACACATTATATCCTTTTAAGAATTGTTTAAATATGTATTTCAAGAATGGGATATTACAAAAATTATGGTTGTTACAGTCCTCTGGCTGCATACAATACATTATAAAAATTTAATGTAGGAAAACACATGTACAAAGTGCTATAAAATAATCAAGTGCTTATTGTACAAACAAGATCAGGAATATCTGTCACATCTAACATGAAGTACAACCTATTAAAAAGTCTTTCATTATATGGGGAAATTAAGCACATATAACTATAACCATTTAACGCATTATCACAGAATCACTGAACCAATTAAGCTGGAAAAGACCTCTGAGGTCATCAAGTCCAGCCTTTGACTGACCACCACCTTATCAACTAAACCATCGTGCTAAGTGCCATGTCCAGTCGATTCTTGAGCACCTAAAGGGGTGGTGACTCCACCACCTTCCTGGGCAGTCTGTTCCAATGTTTAAGAACCCTTTCTGTGAATAAATTCCTCTTGTCCATTATACGAGACTCATTCTTTAAATCAAGGGGTTTTCATCAACATTGATCAAAAATCAATGGCAACAGTGTAGGATTCTTTATTTTCACTACAGCTAAGGGATACGTATTTTTCTGATGTAAATCTGAGCTGAAGTAAAACACAAAATAAGGCATTTGAATATGAAAATCCAACCAGAGTGTAGTTAAGTTCAGATTTTTTTAGATGAAAATATTTAATCATAAATGGAATTACTCTAAATGATACTTTTTTATATATCAAGTATATTTTGCTTAGAAATTAAAAACAATCACAAAATTGAAGTGTCATGGACAAATTGCTTGTAAGTAATTATTGTGTCTCTATTTTTTCCCTAGCCATCTTTTGACATCATGCTGCTACCCATCTCTCAAAAAGGTTGTTTGGTCAGCTGCTGTTGCAACATAAGCCTATTGAATTTTTCTGACAGTGATGGGGTGAAAACCTAGGAAATCTAAATTCCCTAATGATGTAAAACAAAACAAAAAAATCCTTAGTTTCTTTCTTATATTAATCACTCACCTGACTAATCCAGAAATATTTATATTTTAAGACTGCTGCTATAAAAGTTATAGATGGAATCAAGGTAACTGTTACACAGTTCTAATCTTAAGACATAGTGCTTCTAGTTTGCTCATAAGTAACCTAGCTGATAACATTTTGACTTCTGAAACCTAGAAATAAGAGCTAAAAAAAGAATGAATGGTAGAAATGGACATATTTTGAATAAATTTTGTCAAAGGTCTCTACTCTTGTAGACTTATGGAGAGAGGAGAAAAGTGCAGGTGTCTTAAATACTGACTAAGAACTTTGATACTGTTTCACTTGGTATTTTAATCTGCATTTCATCTAGATACATGAACAAAGACAAAGCACAAAGTTGGTTGCAGAACTGTTCTTTATAATGAAAAGATATCTTACATTCAGAGTGAAACTGTGTGGTCATAAGGATTTTGTTATGGTCTTAGACCTGGCTTCATTCAATATTATCATTAACCTGATGGGCGATGAAATAGAAACCTGTATTTCTTATCAATTTTGTGGATAAATGTTCCGTCTACAAAACTAATGAGAATTAAGAGCGTGCAGAGGCTAGATTCTGCATTCAAAATAACAGAGAAATGGAGACGTAACCACCAAAAGGTGTGGTCAAACTTAGACAACTGGAACATCCTTGCACAGAAATCACCAGAGACAAAATACAGACTGAGGAACAACAGATTAGGTAACTACTCAAGGAAAGGAAGGAAGGAAGGAAGGAAGGAAGGAAGGAGGGAAGGAGGGAAGGAAGAGAGGAGAGATTGCAAACTGAAGATGATGCTGTAAAGCTATTTCAGGATGAAGCATGAAAAATTTGGGACATGATCTGATGACTGAAGAAAGGCAAATTTTGCACACGTCTTCCAAAAAAAGGCCCAAAAGACAATGCAGGAAAGTACTGTATAGACATCTCATGTTAGCTTCTGAGGGAATCATGGAGTCCTCCTAAAGCTCACATCTGGGCCCATGCAGGAAATGGTAGTGACTGGGAACAGTCAGCATGGATTAGCCAAGAGGAATTCATGCCTGGCCAGCCTAATTGTTTTCTGCTTTGTGAGCATGGAGAAAGCAATGGGTAATATTTGCCTTGACTTTAATAAGGCTTTAAACATTGTTAGTGTTGAACATTACACTCTGAATGGTGGAAAACTAGATGGATAAAAAGCTGGTTGGATGGCTGAGACTAGAGAGTACTGGTGAATGGATCATTTGCTACTTGAAGGCCTGTGATAAATTGTCAGGAGTCTAACCTCGGCCAGCAGGGATGGCTTCTGAGCTGTATTCATAGGGAAACAGAAAGGACATTGAGGGAAAATTATTATCCCTCTGCTGTTCAGAGCTTGTAAGACCTCATCTAGTTACTGCTTGCAGCTTTGAGCTCCCCAATATGAGAAAGACATCAACTAGCTAAAGTGAGATTAGCAGATGCTCCCCTAGCTTGTAAGGAGCTGGAGCAGTATTCTTTGAGAGAGAATGAAGGATCAGGGCTTGTTCAGCCTGAAGAAGAGACTGCTTTGGGAGAACGTGCCAGCAGCTTGCCCATGCCACCAAGCGGGTTAGCAAAAAGATGGAGCTGGGCTCCTCATGCACGTGCATCGGAGGGAATGAAAGGCTACAGGTGTAAACAGAAACAAGTTCAGACTAGATATATAGAAAAACCTTGTAAATCTCAGGACAGCCAAACAGTAGAGCAGGTTTTCCACAGAGGCTGTTTAGTCTCTCCGTTCTTGGACATGCTCAAGACCAGACTGAATAAAGCCCTGAGCGTATTGGTCTGACCTCCCAGCATACTCCTGCTCTGACCTGAAGACTGGACAAAAGATGTCCTGATGTCCCTTCAGCCTGAATAATTCTTTGATTCTATATATAGTTTGGGAGACAATTTTTCATCTCTATTCAGCTTCAGTAATGCTTTTGTAGTGTTTTTGTCATTATACTTTGAGATATCTGATTGGTTGGAAAAAAAATGCGCATTGCATGAGACAACCTTGAACAAATATGTCTTCAAAAGAAAAGAAGATGAAAAAAGTGAGAAATTTTAATCTGCCATGATAACTTCCTGAAAGAGCAAAGAATAACCTGTTGTTGCAGGACAAGTAGGACAAAAATTAAGTACTTTTTTACTTTGTAGCAAGAGAGACTTGGATTACATAGAATTAAAAATCTCATTATGGCAAAAATATCATTGAAGTAGACTGTATAGGAGAATAATGAATTCTTCATTATTGCAGATATTTAGGAACATAAGCATCTGTCAGAAATACATTGATTTCTGAGAATAGAAAATGGAGTATTTGAATATATTTTGTCCTGTCGATGCAAAGGCTATGCTAATATGATTTAAAGCTTTCCTGACCTGAAGCCTCTATTGTTAGCAGTATAACTGGGAGGTAATTTTTTAAAAAAACCTTCAGACACTAAGTGTGTCAAAATTTCTTCAAAGACTGACTTAGCTGTCGGTTTCACTAGTTTTCTCTGTAAGATTTATGTCAAATCATGTTAAAATATAACAGTACATTTTTCCATGCATCTCTGTACAAAACACGCAATCTTCTGAGAGTTTAGGCTGCTGCAATTCAAGCATTCACAGTGCACATTCTTAAATGCTTCTAATAAAATACTGATATTATACTTTTTTTTTTTTCCCAGCTCATTAAAAGAGTGAAAAGCAAGCTGTTAAGCCATTATCATTTTTCAAAGTTTAGTTATCTGAAATAGAAATAACAGCTGACCCAGGAATAGGTGATCCTGTTCATTTCAGATGTTTTGGAATCATAACTGTTCAGTTTCCACCATGCAGGCAGGGTAACATAGCCTTGTCTGAAGTGCAGGTTTCTGATGCTTCTTTTTCAGGTCTTTCTAAATCTTTATTTTGCTGGAATGCAGACCAGGTAGAGATGAGATTTAGGGTAGACTAATAGTCTGCCTATATGGAGATGAGGCTGAAGGCTCTAATTCTTGTAAGATTAAAGGCTTTAAGTGAAATGAATTGTAAAGGGAATAATCTCTTTCCTATATTGTCAAGGTTGATAACTACTCCAAAGGTCGAACCTCAATTTTAGTCTGAGTGGTCTCTGAAGCAGACATGTCATCTTATGCATGGACTGACTCATGACCAAGTAATTTTAGAGCAGGATGAACAAAGGAAAGAAATGAAATTATATTACAATATGCCCTCTACGCTGTGTTTTTTAAAGTGCTGTTTTGCTCCACAGTCCTATTGCATTTTTTTCCTTTCAGTCATACCTCACAGACCCCACTATGAACTGATTAGAAGCAAAAAAGCTCTTTTTATTCGTAGACTATGCAAGTTACAGAGGTATTTCACCCAACTGACCAGGTGAGAGACATATAGCAGAAAAAAGTAAAATACTCTTTTAGTTTAATTTGTTTTAATATTCCTTTGAATGACCTGTATGAAGCATAATGGATGTGTGCCTGAAATGAGATATCTCAGATGATTTCTCTGTGAAAGTGCAGGCTTGTACTAAGAAAACAGGCAAATATTTCCATGCTAATGGACACTTCCCATTTCTTACATGCATGAATCAGAATACTGCCTGTGGGGTGACACTGTGCACTTAATATCTGATGACACTAGGATTGACTTGCTTATTCTTCAAAGTGTCACTAGTTGTGTTTAGAGCTGTGACTCTCATAAGATCTCACTGTCTGAGGCTTTGCCCTCACCACTGACAGTATTACATGAATATAATCAGCAGGGAGAGCTTTCCAGACACTTTCTATTCTAATTGCCTGATCTAATTGCCTTGAAGGACACCCTTCTTAGACCAAACTAAGGATTGTCCAGTTTTTACTGAAGTGACTGTATTCTCTGTCATATCTGACATGTTGCATGTTGAGATTGTGCTACAAATCACAGTTAGATGTTTCTGTTGGTCACTTAAGTAGCATTTTATATTGATTTATTTATATTAGTAAATATGGTAGTGGCTGCTTAAATTTTACTGCAGTATATATTTTATGAAATACTATAATAGGATAGTATACAATTTATTAATTTTGCAACTAATGTAATTGATGGTGTGGTAACAAGTATGCTACAGGAAATTGAAAAGATTAACAAACCAGTAAGAATGTTAGTTTGGATTGATTCTGGTTGTTATCTCATCCGCCAAGAACTTTGAAACCTGCTTTTCATGTTGTATCCTGTAACTTACGATATCAAGATCAGATGGGCTTGTTGACTTTATGAGCTAGACAAGTGGAGTACAATGAAATATTATTATCTGAGGCTCACTTAGCATCACCTGACATATGGTGGTTTGCATAAGGTCTATGCTGAACCTATGGGCATGTAATTTTGTAGTAAATATTTCCTCACATTATTTGCATTTTTTTTCCAGTAGTGTGGGTATATGGTTTCTTTCTGAAACCTGACATACCTGCATCATGCTGAGCAAAGTGTGTGCTCACACCTTCTACAGATATTTGAGAGAAGTGAAACCATCTCTCAGTGTGGTTTTGGGGTGTTGTTAATGAGAAGAATTCTCTGATACTTCACCTTGGCTCTACCTCTCATTTTAAATGGAAGGCTCAAAGAGGCACATAGAAAAGCTTTTTCCTTACTTGAAAAAAATTAAAAGAAAGAGAAGAAATATTGAAACTCTGTAATACCTTATGTGGAAATACCTTGGAGAAAATGTCAAGCTAGAGTTCATGTCTTGAGTTTGGGAGAAGAATAAGATTCTGTTAAAATTCAGAAGTCATATAAAATTTCAGAATAACCGATTAGACTGGGTGGGAATATCTTGAGTGAATAAAAATTGTCACAGAAGAAAATTTCTTTCTGGAGTCAGGTGAACTCCCCAAGTAATGTAATGACTGATTAGGAAATAAAGGAAAAGTGATGAAATTGGAAAGTAGAATATAGAAAAGCCTGTGCTACACTGATGCTCAATTATCCCAACACTCCCTTAGCTGGAAACAAGGAATGGACTAGGGAGATGCATTGAGAATGAGTAACAAGATATAAAGTCCCTTTTTGCCCCAGTCATTTTCTATTAGGTATGAAAGATTTGTTCGGTGACTGAAGAAAGGACTGGGCTAGAAAAGGTAAATATTTAATTATCTGAAAGTGATAATACTCTGAGGCAGTACTATGCAAAAATATAAAATAAATAATACAATAGATGCCAGCTTTTTCTACTTCTAGATCCCACTGGCTGGATTGGTAAGAAGATTAAAATTTTTGGGGGAATAAACATGGAAGCTTGAGAAAAAGCTTACTTACATGATCAACTGCTAATACAAATAAATGTAGCAGACCTCTGTGGATGAAAAAAGGATATTGCAGATGTGAAAGAGGCAAGAAGATAGCCTGCAATAGGAATGCTTTGTCGTAAACTTTGGCAAAGGAGGGCTCCTTTTACGGTATTAAGTGTTTTTCCCCCTATTGTGTATTTCTGCTGTCCTCACTTCCCATACAAGTACAGATCAGTTATAAGATGCTTCAGTATATCACTTCCAGTTGAGTTTTTGATAAATGTTGATGTATTTCAATATACTTTTCTATAAATTCATTACATTTTATAAAATTTTTGTACGGTGTTCAACTTTGTTTATGGAAAGAAAGTATATTTGTTTCCATGGTGGGAATGGAGATAATAAATTTGCACAAGTTTTAAGAAATTGAGATGGCTAGGATTTGAGGATAAGTGTCACATTCTTTCATAACATTTCATAACATTCAGAACATCTGAAACATTTCTCTGAATCTCTCACAATCCCTTTACAAATGATCTACATAAAATCTTTTTGTGAATTTTCCAGCTTTAAAGACAGTCTCTGCTTTTTTGAACACTTATTTTAAGAAAATGATTAATGAAACCAAGATAATTTTGTTCCTTGAACAAAAAACTCATAGGGCTACCGTATGAAATCTCTTTCCCGTCTCATGTTTTCTTGCTATGATGTATTTTAGAGAAGTGAGTGGGTGGGTGTATATCAGGGCAGGGCCAATATTTTAATATATATGAATATGTATTCAAGACTGAAAAATTGAAATATTTCCTTTAATTCAGAGATATCTTTTGGCAGTTGGTTATAAAAAGACTTGAAAAGTCTTCTTGCATAAGTTTCAAGATCACATATATGGTCTGTGCACAGGATTTTTTTGTTAACCTTGAAGTGGTATTTGGTGACAGAAAGTTGTCCTGACCTATGTCATTAATTTTGGATATTGTTATATTTTTGTGCTGCACTTTCACAGATTTTTTTTTTACAGCAAACTAGTTTTCTATACTTGCATGGTTTAGTAATAAGAGTTTTAAAGTGTTTCTTAAAGCTGCAGTAGAATTGTATCATCTGTTATGTTTGCATGCATGACATTTTACACTTGTGCACGATGAGTTGAAAAGCCACTACCACACCAAGTATGATAAGCTTTGTTACAATTACTGCTACATAATGCAAAATAATCCCTAGTCAACCTATAAAGTGTAAAACTATTTTTCTTTTCAATGGCTTTTGACCATCATACCTATTGTTCTATGGCCTATGTAAGGAGAGAAACTAATATACAGAAATTACACAAGTAATTCTTAGGTCATGATCACTACAATCTTTCTCAGTATGGGATGATAATTGGTTCCAGAATATGAAGTCAGTATTTAGCACCTGCTAAAATTATACTGTAAAATCATTGACTCATAAATAGATTTAAATGCCATGAGTCCGACTATAGAAAATAGCTCTCACTGAGAAAGAGTAGGTTTAGGTTAGATCTCCCATAAGGAACCTTGAAAGTCAGGATTTCGTTTTGTATTTTARTAACAGTTTAAAGTCTGTAAGTAAATGTCATATCATGTGGTTTTAATTTACAGCTGAAAGAAAAAATGTAAATTTACTTTTGTTTGACATGGCCAAAATTACTTTTATTCTGTCAGTGATTTCTAGTTTTTTRGTCTTCTTTTCCCTATTCTGACCACTTTTTTTTAGATTACAAGTACTATTTCCTGTTTTATTCAATTGAGACCTCCATACAATTTTCTGGATAGCCCGTTTTTCTCTAAAAACCTCATCCTGTAATGAGTTTAAAGGTCTACTGTGTGTTTATTGCTACCTTTTAGGAGAATAGATCTTCAGCTGTCAAAATCTGGTTTCAAAGAAAATATTTCTGCAACTCACTGATCCAGCCTAGACGTAAAGAGACTACAGAATTGTGAAAGTCTGGAAGTAAAATTATATGCAAATAATTGGTAATAGAATGGCAAATTGAATTCTTATTTGGTACAGTCTTTTTGTGAAAGTATTTTCAGAGAGGATATTTTAAAAGTAGGCAATTAGAACTACTTGCTATCTACAATTACACAGAAAAGCTGATTTTGTTTTTTACTTTCTGACATTTTTTGATAAATCTTGTGAAATCTTAGAAAAAGTTGGGAAGGTATAAATTCCACTCCATGCTCAAGTTCGGTTGTTTTACCAAACATTTTATATTGCTTACCACATAGTCCTTCGACTAGGGTTTAGAAGACAGATCTCCATTACTGTAGGTGCTTTGCTAGGTCTTGCATTCCTACATTGCTCTGTAGTGACTTGTTGTGGTTCTGGCTCAGATCAGCGGGAGCGAGCATGGCCAAGACGTGTTATTCCATACCACATTATATCATTGCCAGGGGCAGGGAACAGGGACTCTCTCTTCCGGGAAAGAGGGTCATGCTTTTCCAGTGGAACACGTGTGACTGACAGTGTGATGGTGGGGTATCGATGGTCCCGAATGGAGGGAGCGGTTTGGGGGGAATGGCTGTGGCCAGGTTGGGCTTCTGCACTCTGTTTTGTACAATTTTGTTATTAACGTTGATGCTGTTACTGTTTAYTTTCTTATCTCATTGCTGTTTCCACTGGATTGTTCTTATCTCAACCCACGATCTTCACCTATTGTGCCTCCAATTCTCCTCACTCCACCTGTGGACTGAGGAGGGCAGGGGAGGGGAAGGGAGTGAGCAGCGTGTGGTTTTGGAGTCTCAGGGTGTGTGTGTGTGGACCACTAAATTGTGGAATACCATTCCTTAACCCTGATATGTCCGAAAGAAAGTTATTTTATTCTGTAGAATATAAAATTCATCAACCGTTTGAAGCTGCTCTTACAGTATATCCTATTGCCTGTGTGTAAGGCATTCTGCTGGGCTGAAACTGCCCAGGTGAAAAAAAAAAATGGTTAAATCCATCTTTCACATGTTTTTTTTGCAATCTCTTTATTGTTAGCATGGTATATAGAAGGGGCAAAATTACTGGGTTTTTTTGTGAGTCTAATTGAATGCTTGTATCATTGCTATTCTTGTGTGGAGCTCGTTCTCTAAATGTGAGTACAACTCATCATCTTAAGGAGTCTTCAGATGAAGATAGACACTAAGTCATCCAGAGAATTTGAAGCTATTCTCTATGAGTGCAGAGACACTCAGGAAAGATACTTTCTGTTTGTGGGTATTTATGGGCTTATGATTGGATTTGAGGATAAGATTGCTTAACTTGAGAGTTCTTTCTAAATGCTGTTTCGTATCTTAATTTTTTTTTTAAACTTTGTGTTAGTTCCATATTCCCAAAAGGAAGGTGGTAGCATTATTCACATTGCTGCAATGTGTCTATGTATAGCACTGATGTTTGTAAAGGGAAATCAAAACTTTCATATGTGGCTGTCAGAAGCACCTTTATTAACTTTGGCAGTCACTTCACATGGGGTTTAGTTTAGCATCTGCCACTGACACATCTTGTATTTTATTTTTTTTCTTATTCAATTCCAAGATTGTTTGGCTTACTGCAATGATTCTCAGCTGCTTATATGTTCACTAGTATGTACTCAGTCAAATAYAATTTTAAGCCGTTCTTGGAGCCCACTTTCTATCTTGCTATAGGGACATGAATATTTGCATGACACCTTTTTGTTTTATCTATTGTAGCTGTTTTTTATCATTGCCTCAGAGGAAGAAGTACACGTAAGAGGTGTTAGATAAAGAAGAAAAGAAAGCAAAGGAGAACAGAAGTAAGGGAGTAAGAGAAGTCAGGAGTAAAAGGGGAAGTGATGAAAAAGATGGAATAAGCAGTGAACACACTGGGACACACATGCGCACAAGGAAAGTTCACAGATAAAGGAAGACACACACAACACCAAAGAATTTTGACTTTTATATTTGGAAACATTCTACTCAAATAACATCCAGCATGAAATCACACCTTAACAAATGCTGTAAAGGGATGTAAGAACCATCTTGTTTCAATATCATTCAAAGAGGGACTCTGAATTATTGGTTAATAAATTTTTTTTTTCCCATGGATTGATACCTTGAAGTTGTTATCCCAGATGAAAAYCTCAAACTGGTATAGCTGAAGTAAAAAGACATTTTCCATCTCTCCTTTATTTGTAGRTGCTTGAATAAAATGGCCTTGACTGTGTGCGTGGGAATATGGATGGATATGGGTGTTCCTTGTTTGACTTCAACAGCAAGGAGTTTGCTCTATTCAAGCTCTCTTTTGGTGTAGCAAATATGTCAGATCTTTTTTGCTGATTTTTCTTGGTTTGTTTTTGTTGGGTTTTCTTTGTTTGTTTGTTTCCTTGGAATTTTCCAAAAAAACCAGAGTGAGAGAGTTAAAATGGTAGATTAACTGGTCCTGCCATGATGATGTTGACATTTTCAATATTTAATTGTAACATTAGAGAAAATACACTCAAAAGCAGATAATTCAAGTGTATGTGATTAAATATTTTTCTGCTTCTTTTGAAGTTATTTTCTTCCCAAGCAAATACCTTCCTTTAGAAAACATAAAACTTGTAGTATTATTACAATTTGCTGCAAAATCTGTTGTGAAGACACAGAGCCTATTTGAGACATCAGATCAGGAAACAAATTTATTCAAATAACAATTGAACATGTACAATAAATTTATAGAGTAGACAATAATTTAGATTTGATTCCACTTTGTTCTGATCTATAAATGAGCATTAAAGAAACAATTTTTTGCTTATATTTCTAATGATTTCACAATGTGTGAACACAGAGTCATACTGTATTTCTAGTATATGTCACAGTTTCCTTATCTCTGTCATGGTGAGTAATATCTTGGGTTCTTTTTGTTAGAAATATTTACTCCTTATTTTATTGTTACTGTCTCTGGTTTACGTCTATCACCAGATAATTTTTTAGAGAGAAAGAGAGGGTTTTTATGTTTTTGAAAAGATGCATTTTAGCATGAAGAAATACATGCTTTTGTTGTTTTCTATTTCTAGAATTTCATAGAAATCAATTKTTTTCCACCTTGTCAATGAATATTTTTATTGACAGGAAACACAATTAGGTGCAGTTTCACAAAGAATACTCTTGGGAAGYGGTACAAATCAAAAACCTAAACTAAAAATCTCCCAAAGAACATCAACTGAAAAAAACCCAACCTTGGTGCAAAAGCGTAATTTCCATTCCTCAGGCACTGTGTTAGTATAAGGACAGACGCTAAGCAGGAGTGCAGAGTTTCAAAGGTATTGTAATAGCAGGCAAAATCCATTTCCTATCTTTATCAGAGAAATTATAATTGTGATGTCTGTAATCAAATATTTTTCATATTCAGAATATTCTATTCAGACCTGCATTCTTCTTTCTTGTGACTTCTTATGTGCTTACTTTATTTCCATAATACACTACAAAATATATTTAACATGGAGTTCTTTGAGCTTTGTTCAAGGGAGCATCATACTATTACAGAGAGTTTTAAGCCTACAGTTTCCAGAGAAGCCTGGGGGAAATGGGCAAAAAACACTCAAAATCACATTCTCCTCTTAAAAACCTAAAATAAAATGTTATGCACAAATAAAGCTTGATAATGATCAAAACATGGAATACAAAAGGATGAAAGCTTTGTAACTTTTGCCATAAACCAGCAGAACTGGATTAACATATTATAGTTCRGAGTTTTAACACACAGTTTAGGTCCTTTCTAGAAACTGGCTGTTCTTCAGCCTGAAGTAACTTGAATTGTGGACGTTAATTTCCAGTCCCAAATACAGAATTCAGATACCTCCAGAGAAGGTCTTTCAAACTGTGCTTATCCCTCGAGAAAATAYGTTGAATTAAAGCAACATCACCCACACCTCCTCTGGAAACCAACACAAWGGTGCATCTATACTGCGCACTTCTTGTTACAGGCCTGTAATGAAAAAGCAGGGTTTTCTCCCTCGGGGCATTTTCGTTTTCTCTGTAGATCCAAGAAATACTAACCATAAAATGAGCACTGATTGCAACCTCTTGATCAATAGCAACAAGGAATCAAAATTATTTCAAATTAGATTTCATACAAGATTCTATACAGATGCCATATGTAGCTAATAATATGGGAAAGCAAAAGCCCTCCTGGAGCTGAACTTGTTGGGGGATTTAGGAGAAAGCAGCCGATTTTGCAAGTAAAGAGAACAACAGCAAAGAGAACACTAAGGAAAAGGTGTTTGTCCACCTTGTCATTGAATATTTTTATTGACAGGAAACAGAATTAGGTGCATTTTCATAAAGAATCTTCTTGGGTAGCACTACAAACCAAAAACCTAAACAAAAAATCTACCCAACTAAGAACGTCAAAGGTGGGCCTGCTGCCAAATGCATCTGAAAAACTGCTGACAAAGGATGTGTCAAAGGCAAAGATGCTTCATGCCTTTTCCCCCTCAGTCTTTACTGGTAAATAAGCTTTCAGGAACTATAAGAAACTAGGCATACACAAGTCCTTGGAGCTGGATGGGTGGCACTCACAAGTGCTGAGGGAGCTAGCTGATGACATTGTGGGGCCACTTGGTTATCTTTGAAAGGTCATGGCAATCAGGAGAGATTCCTTAATGCTATAAGAGAGCAAATGTCACTCATATACAAGAAAGTAAAGAATAAAGATCTGGGAACTACTACCAGTCAGGCTCACCTTAGTGCCTGGGAGGGCAATGAAGCAACTAATCCTGCAAACCATTTCTAAATGTGAGTGAGAAGCAGGTGCTCAGGAGTTCACTTATGAATGAGAAACCAYGTTTAAACACCCTGATAGTCTTCTACAATAAGATTACTGGCTTGGTAGACAAAGGCAGAGCAGTAGATGTTTTTTACTTTGACTTTAGTAAATTCTTTGACACTGTTTCCCATAATATACTTAGATAAAACTAAACAGGTACAGATTAGACAGGTACACAGTGAGATGGATTGAAAACTGACTGAATGGCTGGTCCTAGAGGATGATGATCAGTGACAAAAAGTTCAGTTAGAGGCAAGTCACTAGTGAAGTAGCCCAGGGGTCAAGGGTGGAGCCAATACTGTTTAACATCTTCATTAATGAGCTAGATGATTAGGCATAATGTGTGCTCAGCTAGTTTCCAGACAACAAAAAACTACAAGTAGCTGATGTATTAGCCTAGTGTGGTCCACTAAGTTCAACCCGAGTTCAGTGATGGGCTGGAAAAACAGAAAGAGAAGAATCTCATGAAATTCAGCCATGGGAAATTCCAAGTCCTGCATTCGGGGAGGAGTAACCCCAGGCACCGATATCAACTAGGATTGAAAGCTTTATAGCAGCTTTAAAGCAGGTCTGCAGAGAAGAACCTTGGGATTGTGAGGGACACCAAGCTGACCATGAGCCAGCCGGTGTGCCTGTGTGGCAAAGGTCGCTGATAGCTTCTCAGGCTACATGTGGAAGTGTGTTGCCAGTAGGTAAAGGAAGGTGGTCCTTTTTCTTCTGCTTAGCACTGATCAGACCAGCTCTGGGAGTGCTGGGTCCAGTTCTGGCTCCCCCAGTTCAAGAAAGATATGGAGTTAACTGGAATGAGTCCGTTGAAAGGTCACAGAAGCGCATAAGCAACTACAGCATCTGTGATGCAAGGAGAGGCTGAGAGAGCTGAGACTGTTCAGCATAAAGCAAAGAAGGCTTAAGGGGTTCTTATCAATTTGGAAAAATACCTCATAGGAGGGAATGTAGAAGAGCTCTTGTCAGTGGTACCCAGAGACAGGACAAGAAGCAATGGATGCAAATTTAAAAATATGAAAACACAAGAAATTCCATGATTCTGTGAAAACAGCCATACAGACCTAGGAAAGAAATAGAAAATCCTTGCCATGCAGTTGCTTCCTCATCATACTATTATTGCTTTAATTTAATCCAAAAAAGAAGTCTTCTATACAGTCCAGTTGTGGCACACAGTGAGTAAGAACTCGGTGAGCTCTGATACAGTGTAAGGCTAAAAGTCATTGACATGAAGAACCACAATCTATGTTTCACCATTTATTACTGTAGTTAATGGATGGTTTATGACAACAATAAAAGATGGAGCCATTGCTCCATCTACACATTGACAAAAGAGGAAAAGCTGAAATATGAATAACCCTATTTATGCTTCATAGTGTTCTTGCCACAGAAACCTGGCCAAGGCTTCAATCAGTCTCGTACATAGAAAATCAACCAAAGTTTTATCCCTCTCTAGTCTTGTTAGGGTGAAGATTCTGTTGTCAGGAGCAGTCTAAAACAAAGGGTAGCAAGGGCAGTTCATGTGTGTCCAGCTGAATGATAAGTGACACACTGCTGTAGCACATGGATGTCATTAAATTAGTTGTAAGGCTGTTCTGCCTTGTTCATCTTTACTGCATACAAATCTAAAAGCCTCAGTGTTAGTTACATAATATGGGACTTATATTTTAGCTTGTCTTTTTTCATAAAGTGTACATATAGACTACAGTCATGAAAGCTATTAGGCTTTTTTTTTTATAGCAAATAACAGTCTGGAATTCTTTTACAGCATTGCTCTTGCCACAGCCTTCAATGACAATTTTAACTTGAAGCTTCATTGAAGTAAAAATAAGCACAAAAATTTTTTCAACTTCTATTGTTCAGTGCATAGGATTTAGAAAACTTCCAAAGGATATGAAAATCTAATGTAATCTTCAGCAAATTACAAGCAAAGAATGAAAAAAATGAGAGAACTGCAAGATGAGAGCTTGAGAATAAATCAGAATTAATTATGTGTACAACTGAATGAGTTGACTAAATTTAAAGACACAATTATATGACAAATTATGCTGAAAATTAAATTGCTCTCTGAAAGAGAAGCAGCTCCCTAGAGGCTGTGTATGTTGTGCAATAGTATCCTGAAAAGCATCAATGTAAAAAGCCTTTGTCTTACTTAATAGATTTATGTATATGGAGAACCAGTTTGATTATTTTGCTGACTGAACTTTTAGTAATTTTCGTGGCTTGTCTCTTAGTATTGAAGTGTCAACAGACAACTTTGGGAACGTAGGATGGATCATTAACAGGATTCTTGACTAAATTCAGATTAATTTGATGAAACTCACTGTTAAATGTCATCAGTGTAGATGCCCATGATGCCTTAACTTCTACTTTTCATGGTTCTGCTAAGCATGCACATTTCATATTGAATAGTTCTTTTAAGAAATAAAAAAATGCCAGTGAATCTGGTAAATATTCTGAAATATAAAATATTATTTGTCTACTCTGCTAGATTTAGTAATATAGTCCTAATGCTACTTTGGAGTAGGTTTGTATGCTTTTATTTGTAGAGAGATACAGAAACTTTCTGACAAAACATGTTTATAGCCAAAGTGAAAAAGTAGTTAAAGACCAAATGCATCATAAGCTGTATCCCTACGTGGCACTGCTGTTTCTGTCCATGGCATTTTTTTTTCTCTCCTTAATATATGTTAATAGGCATAAATGTGTAGTATTTATCTATATGCCTATCTGCACCTGTGTGTCTTTGTTGCATAGAAATAAAGAAGGCAGTATTTAAAGACCACTAGATAGTTTTGATCTATAAGTATAAAAATAAATTGAAAACAAAACAAAACTGAAACCTAATGATTTTGGAGTGATAATAAGAATCTAAGTGAAGCAAAGTCCTGTTGATTGTTGTTATAAGAAACAGGAGAAGAAAAATCAATAATAGTGAAATAATGTGTAGATAAAACCTCTAGGAAAGAAAATGTGATTTTGAGCTTCTAAGGGAGTATATGGTAAATAGCCATGTACAATGTTTGAAGCTGTTAAGCAGTAGCTGAATTTGCTACTAATGCTTAGTTCCCTGGTTATTTTTAGATGTATTATGTCTTATGAGAATGCTGGGTCTCAGAGACTGAGGAACAGCAGAATGAAGGGAGAAGGGTTCATGTTCTAAAAGACAGGGTTCAGGTTTCTACAGAATACAAGTCATCCCTTCAGCATGTTCTGAATTGTTTTCCTCTTCCAGCATAACATTTCTTTTGCTCTGGCCATCAGATTCTGGCTGTCCTTTTAGATCAGATAACAGAAAAGAAAGGAACAAAGCATGAGAGGGGCAGGCAGGAGGAAGACCTGCAGGAGGAAAGTCTGCTGTTGTTATAAGGACTATCTGATGCTATAATGAAGGATCGAAGGAGAGGGTCCCAAACTGTCTTTTGGTGCTCTCAGGAGATGAGGTTTGGCAGAGCAGACAAGATGATAAAACTCTTCCCTCCCTATACAAAAGTTATCTTTCTCTCCTGTCAAGGCTTTAGAGGAAAGGAGTTCATGAGAGATTAAACAAAAATTATAAAAGATAAAATAATTCAGAAATCTTAATATTGCAGTAGGCAAGGATTGTAGTGTTTTGGGAACCATGCTTTGGATTTTAATTACTAATGAGTATGGGCACAGCTCAGATGTAGATATATCACTTGTCCTGTGTTTGAAGAATAACAAAATTACAATTGTAAGAGAAAAAAGTTTCATTCCAAGTCTTGTCTAATTGGCAAACTGAAACTACAGTGATCTCTAATGTCCTTTAAAAAGTCCTGTGACYGAGCTACCTCTACTAGAGGCATTAAGGTAGGCCTTATTAGTAAGAGTGTTGTGTAATTCTAGTGATTAAAGCACGATCCTTGACAGTTTTTTTGCTCTGGTTCTTCTTATCTGACATGAGCAAGCTGAGCTAGGCTCTGAGTCACTTTTGAGGAATGATTCAGAATTTAGGTTCAAAATACATGGACTCTGTTGCAGGGGTGAGTAAGAAACCTATATCTGAAAAGTCACAATAAGGACTTTGACACCTAGGTAGTACAATTCTTCGACCTTACTCAGAAACTGAAGTTTGGATGCATCTGATTACACCAGAGGAAGAATAAATTGACAAGAATGGTGAGGAAGAAAAGCATTGAGTCCCAATTAAAACAGTTCATTCTTTTGTAACTCAGTAGTTTGAAATATCCAAGATTTGCAGGTTTCAGTTCACTGACAGAAGAGTGAGAAAAACCTTTGTTATTCCTGGCCAATAAGATCTCATATCTCTTTAACCTTGCTAACTGTTCCTTTGTCTTTCAGATGAAATCAACGCAGATTTGTAGTAAAACAGGTTTGGGCCGAAAAAAATTAATTAAATTCCATGAACAAATTTTTTCTCACTTTGTTTTTTGGGCAGTTGCAGATGGAAATAAGGTTTCTTTCTGTTACAGGAAATAGTTTGGTCTTTACAATCAGTAGTATGACCTATATGAAATAAAATACTGTGTAATAGTACAACTAGATGCAGTGACAGCACCCATGGTTTTGCAGTGAATCAGCCATTTTATAACGGTACTTCTGTGTGGATTAAATGCTTTGTAATTCTGAAAAATTTATGCTAATGCAAGCAAGAACATCATTTTCCTTCCTGGGTCATAATCAAAGGAATCATAAATAAGAGGAATGCATAATGCAACTTGGAGCTGAGCAAGGGGTTGCTATCTGTGTTCGTTCCTATTTATATGCAACCTGTAGAGAGGGGATCATAGCAAAGATTATGATCTTGCTCAATTTTCCTTTGATCAACACATAGCTGATGAGTTGTACTTGTAAAAGCAATCTATGCCACATAAAATGATATTGTAGTGAATATGGGATGTTACCTTTGCATGAAGTACCACATGGAAGAAAAGATTCTGTTGCCTGGCACTTGATTCTGATGGAAACTTCTCTCTAGGTTGTAGAGTGCTTTAATGCCACAGTTTGGGCTTAAATTCAAAACACTCACCTTTAAGTTTGTGGTCTGGTTGTTTCAATAGGTTGATATTTCCTTGAATACTTGATTGGATATGCTGAATGTTAGAGAGAAGGCTAAGAGGTATATTCTGTATCAAAAATTGTTCTGAAATTGAAAATGAAGCCATGTAATGACAATGAACTTACACACATGCAACGTTGTTTTCTTTATTATGGGTTTTGGTGGTTTTCTTTGTGTTTGGTTTTTTTGCAGTCTATTTTGGGGGGAGGCTGGGGGTTGGAACTGAGTGAATACAATTGGGCATGACTTCTCTGATGCTGACTTCTACAGATCTCTTTTAGGTCAAGTACCAAAAAATTAATTAAATTATTCTTGTCTTCCTGAAGCAGATTGATTTGTGGATGTAGAACCACAAGGAAGCTTTAAGGCTAATATATGACCTTACACACATGAAAAGAAAGAAACTTGTGTTTCTGGTTTTAATGATGGATACTTTAATCCATATAAATATTTATCAGGAAGAATAATGTCGAGAATGCCCATGTGATATTTGTCTCAGACATGGTCTAAAAAAGTCTCTCTTACTGCAAATGTAAAATTATGCAATTAATGTAGTATTTATGTAAAAAAGGTCACTGGTCATCACAAAAGTGAAAGTTTTATATGAAAAATTCTGTAATATTTTGACAACACATCAAAAGGCACAAGGTAGGTGGCTTGATAAACAATGATAAAAAATATTTTGAGGAGAAAAATAGTTGTGTCTTTGAAGCATCCTGTTAAAGTGGAGGCTTTTTTAAGACTGTAACATTCTGGAATCTTCCATATCTAATATCATAATGATATAAAAGCAGTGATTAGAGAAGTTTGTTAATGCATACTGGATACCTTCAGAAATTGTATTAACTTGGTAGTTTGTGGGAACTACGCTTTTTTCAGTTAATGGTCAAGACAATACAAATGAATCTATCATCTTGTCTCTGAAGAAGATCAAAATCAGGTAAAGAAAACTGGGTTTCTGTGTAAACCATCTTGGAACTACAATGCACCTTCTTATGCCAGTCAAAGTGATGCATATTTCAYGGTTCAAAAAATACAATTAATCATGACTATTATACTTTATAATTTTCCCTGTGATTAGTAAACAAAAGCTATAGTCACAGAATACCTTTCTGTTGTTACAGAAACAAATACATTTGTTTCTGGAGAAGAATGTAATTTTCCCCACATGATCTATATGTCCAACATAGTTATATAGAGATCTTTACATGTATGTGTCCAGCCTTGCTAGCTTTTTTATTGAATTATCTACATAATTTCTGCACCTTAATGTTGTTTATATAGGTTCATCTATTGAAGGATATATATAATCATTGTCTTCATGCCCTCTAAAAATTGGGAATAACAAGAGGAAATCTCTTGGGAACAGCAATCCGTTAGCTACTGTTAACTAGTATATCTTTACAGATTTCACTCATATATTGCCTGTGGTTTGAGTTTTGGGTCCATTTTGCAAGGTTTTACCTATCCGCAACATCTCCACATAACATTTCTCGAAAAAAATAAAGTGGTGTAGATTATGCTGAAGTTATATGAGAAATACAGGTGTGACCAGTATACCTCTGACTAGAGGTCTGGGTTTCTTCTTTTTCTTAAAAAAATCCAACTGTATGAAAATCATTAGAATTTGTGAAGGAGGTTTGGAAGGAAAAAAAAGCCTATTCTGTTCTGATAATTATATGGACAACAAATAATGAGTAAATGTAAAGCAAATTCTGAAGAAAATCTCAATACAGCGAGGGCACATACAGCAAAGGCAACATGGTGTTTATTGTTTCAGACTCCCACCTCAAATTTTACTAAATCACTTCTGCTCTGTGAATGGYGTTCTCCTGGAGTCGCCTGGTGAAAGCCTACTTGGTATAGACTGGGAAAGATAACTTGTATGGATTATGTGCCTTTTCTAAGTGGCCTAGTCTCCTTGCTAAAAGCGATTTTACACTACAGAGAGAAGTGAGCAAAAGGAACTAAATTACAGGGAACATTTCGGCCTTTAGTGACAGAACTATTTTCCATTGGGGACCTTCCACTTTCTCAGATGCAGTACCTGGAACAGATAAGAATTTAATTCTACTGCTAAGATTGCAGTTAATAATACAGGTAATAATTACAGCAGTGAAGTTAATGATCTCATTTTGTGCAGGCCTAGATACTGTAAAATGCTGCTGACTATTACCTGGATACATCAGATACTTGGTAATAGAATTTCCTTAAGCTTGTCTCTGGTAGACAGAAAATGAAACACTGAATATAAACTTAGATTTTTTAGTACAAGAATTGTATTTAGACTATAAAATATAAGTCTCATGGACAATAATGGTTTTCCAATTATACCTGTAATTTCAGTCTAAGTATCTTCACAAAGACCTGTCTCAGTCCTATTTTGGAAAAAAAAAAAATWGAATTGAGATGAATTATTCTAGTTTTTCAAAAACAGTGTCTTAATTTGATTGTCTTCATTTTAGAGCGTGCTGATTCTTAAAAAAAGGAGTTTTATCCAGGAGGGTAATTTTGACAATATTCATGCCTCTGTATTTTTTTTAGTTTTTAAAAGTGTTTAATCTGATTCTTATCGTCAGGAACTCCCAGAGGTTCCCAAGCAAAGTTCAAGGACCAATGCTAATACAGATAAGCATATGTAACACTACATTATTTAGTTGTCTCTAATATTAAAAAAAGATGTTGAGGTCATAAGAAATACCTGCCCTGACATGCACCAAAACCTTTGGATGTGATTCTTTGAAGGAGAAAAGGTAATTTGGAATACTGTAATTTTCATATGGACAAACAAGACCAGAATCGTACCTATCTCAATATGTCACTGCCAAAATCAAATTCTCAGAACTGTGAAGCCAGCTTAGAAAAGCATGAGATTAAAAATAAGAAGAAAGTAGAATAATTAAATAGACATTGTATATGCATACATATATACATACACACATATTATATATGTAATTATGTATATACCCTTAAAAACATATAATGTATATAACATAATGTATATATTTTATATATATAGGTACACATTATAAAACATTACACATTAGCTAAAATATATTTTAAAATCTGCTACAATTTGCCTTTAGTTTTGGGAATGAAATTTAAACTTCTAAACAATTTTTTTAGTTGATTCTTTATAAACTCTTAAAAAAAAAGGGTAAGAAAATTTTGTTGACAAAAGTAATCAGATTTCTTAATATGTTTTTTCAAGCAATATTCTTATGCATTGTAGTAGGTAGGAAAATAGGTTCTGCATTTCATGAGAGAGAAAATTTTAAAAAAAATTTTCATTTTTATCCTCACACATTTATGTTATGTATGGTGAAAAAATTTCTGTCCAAGTGAGTATGTGCTATAGGCTCTCAGTTCAGTAAAGCAACTTTGTACAGSTTTAAGTCCTATTAAAATAAATATACATTCTGTCTGTTAAACTGCTCCTTCTGGTGCCTGAACAGAGGCACCAGGCATGAGGAGAAGCAGCAAAAAGTTGAAGTGAACTGGYCAAGGGTAAACAGCTAGGCAGAAGTAGAACAAAATCCCCTATAATCTTAAAATTTTATTCCGTACGGTGGTTTGAACCATGCACCTATTCCCTCTAAAGTGCAAGGTCAAGGAGTAAATCAGTGCCTTTACCTGAATATAAAAGAATAAAAAAAAAAAAAAAAAAGCAGAAAGGAAGACATTCAGTCCTAAGAATTGAAGAAAAAGAAATATTTCTAGTGGAGCTAGGTACTTACTACATTCTCCACTGTGGTAAGAAGAATTAACACAATAACCATACATGCCAGATACATAGCAAACATTCTGTGTGATCTCAGTCCATACATTAAAATCTAATGCTTTTGTTCGTAATGGGGATTGTCTGAGACAATATGGGTTAACCTGAGGTGCTGTTGGGTGTGGGGCTCCAGGCAATTTGTCACTTTTTCTACAAAATCTGAAAGATGAGAAATTTTGGTGTTGGAATTATTTTTAAAATTTTCTGGAGGATTATTATGGCATAGACATATTAATTTCAGGAGATGTGCTTATTGGAAATGTCTTTCTGAGACAGTTGAGAAAGCATTAAACAGGTTTTTTGACAAAGATTCAAGAAACAGTTTTACTTACTCGTACATATTTGCATGTGTATGTACATAAAAGCGTATATGTAGGATAGATATAGGTTGTGTGTGTATATATAGGATACAATATTCCTGTTGTGCCAGATGCAGGTCCCAGGTGCTGGCAGGAGCAGTGAGGGGATGGTGGGGCTGTGAGGAGAGGCCAGTGCTGCTCCGTGCTGTACACAGCCAGCTCCAAGATAAAGCCCAGGCTGAAGCAGAGAAGAGCATGAGGAGAGATCAGAAGAGAGACGCTGTTATGGACTGACTGCAGCCCCTAATTCCCAATCCCACTAAACTGCTCAGAGAGGAGGAGGAGGTAGAGGAATTGTAAGTGAAGCAGTGAGGTCAGCCTGGGGAGAATTTGGAGGAGAGGAAGGTACTTTAGCTTTTGCCATTGTTTCTCACCATCCARTTGTGTAATATGGGCAATAAATTAATTTCCCCCAAATCAGGACTGTTTTGCATATGGTGGTAATTGATCAGTGATCTCCCTGTCTTATCTCAACTTACGACCTCTTACATCTTACTTCTTCCCATTGTCCTCTTGGAGGGAGTGAGAGATTGGCCGGATGGGCGTCTGGTAGCTTGCCAGAGTCAACCCATCACATCTTTGTAATGAAAACTAGTAATAGGAATATAAATATCAACCTGAGACATGTTTTAAAGGCTCATTTTAAAAAGCTAATTTCAGTAGGACACTGGATATACATGTTTTAAGTGAAGATCCTAGGTTATCTATTTGCTGGCCAGTATTTTCTGCTTCAGCCCTGAAACTGGTATGGTAAAGTAGGTAAACACGGGGATGCTCTGTTCTGAAATTTAAAATAAACACAATAGAATGAAACATTTCAATCTTCTGGTTGTCTCTGGTACAACGAGCTACAACAGAACTTGTCATTTTGTGGAAATCTAGAAGTGTGTGCTGTTTGACTGTAAACCAGCAGGGGAAATTAACCCCACACAAAATACCTTGAGAGATTTTACGTCAAAATTACAATTTTAATAAAAAGGTTAAAATAAATGCAGGAATACAGAAACACCAGCCTAAACAAACCGACAGAGTCATGGTACAACCTCACACCCTGTTGACCAGGGTGGTAGCTGTGTAGTCCAGTTAGCACTGGTCCTGTAGAAGGTCTGATCTGGAGACCTCTGGGTTTCCAGTCGTCTAGTAGTCCAGTGGTCCAATGGAGTGGAGTCCAGTCGAGTCAAGAGTGATTTCTCCCATCCCAAACCCTTGCTTTTATGTCATGTTTCTTGGCTGGTACCTCCCCCAGGAGTGGGGACTTCCACAATGGAAGAGGATTTTCCCGACGTTCTGTTGGTTGGTTTGGCAATGAGCTCACATGAGGCTCTTGAAGGAGTGCACAGTTTCTGACATTCCATTCTTATCAAGTCCAGTAATGGGCCATTAATCAAGTAAATTCACTCAGGGTGGTTCTGAAATTCTACTAGTCCATGCTTATCAAGCCCAGTGATGGGCTGTTAATCAAGATAATCTAATCAGGATGGGTGGTGTAATGGGCCATTAGCTGAGATGATTTAATCAGGATGGGTGGTGCTTGCTGTTGGCCTGGAGTGGTTATCTCAGTTAAGATAAGGAGTATCTCAGGGACCAGGTGTGTAACTGTGAACCATCCAGCTTACGTGGGTGGTAATAGAATACATGGTTAACCCAGGACAAGGTGTTACAGCAGAATGAGAACCCACCCGGAATGATGGTGTTATAACRACCCATGTCTTTGGATAGTGCTTTTCCAGTGATTCTAGAGTTATTTGACAGTTGAAGGCAGCCTAGTTCAGAAAAGTTGTGTTGTTGTTGTTGAGGCACCTTCAAATTAAATAGTCATGTTTTCTTCCATCTGCTCTGTTGTTGAATACATTGCTGAATAAGCAGGAAGTTGTATATACAATTCCACCAAGGCTGCAGGTGATGGGGGAATAGAAACCACAAAATTATGGAAAGAACAGGGAAATGATAAAACCACTTGTTCATACTGGGTAATTTATACATTTATCCTTTTTCGTATAGTATATAACCAAAAACTCTGCAAACAATCTTCCAAGTTATTACTGATGAGCTCTTGAATATTTAAATATTGTGTATCTATTACAGTCCCTAACTATTTGGGAAGAAATAAACCTTCCCAAATACTAGATAGATAACCAATTAACTTTTTCAATAAAATATTCCGTGGTTTTTATAATTTTTAAGAAGATAATGCATTCATTATTTGCACTACATTTTAATCAAAATTAGTGCTGTATAGTGTGACAGCTAAGTGCACATACATTTTAACCAAAAAAAAGTCCTGGCAATAAAGTCAGAACTACACCAAGAAATTAACACAGCCCTTTTAACCTGCTGATCTCTTGAAAACTATTATTTTCCTTTGTACAAATCAAGAGACTAATCTATAAACCTGCACATTACAAATACGAAAAATGTTTCCTTTTTTCTTTTTAACTCATGAGTAGATTTGGCAGTAGACATCCAAGGCRCGTCTGCCCACTGTTGTTGGATAAAATCTTACAGCTAGAAACAGCGAAATGGAAACATCAGTCCCATTTTACAAGGGGGAGAAAGGAAGATCTGAGGAACTACAGACTGGTGAGCCTCTCCTCTTTGTCTGGGAAGATCATGGGAAAGGTCCAGCTAGAAGACATGCTAAGATACACAAAAGACAAGGAGATTATCTGAGATGGCCAGCACAGCTTCACCAAAGGCAAATCATATCTGATTAATCCGGTGTCCTTCTATGCTGGAGTGACAGCAATGCTTGACAAGGGAAGATTGACCAATGTCATTTATTTAGACTTCTGTAGGGCCTTCGATGAAGTCCCACATGACATAATTATGTATGAATGGGAGAGACATGGATTTGAAGGGTGTATTTGGTGCGTAAGGAATCGGATGGGTGGATGAAGGCAGAGAGTTGTGGTCAATGGCTCTATGTCCGGGTGGGGGCCAGTTACAAGTGTGTCCTTCAGGACTCTGTCATGGGACCAGGGTGCTTTCATATCTTTATCAGTGACATAGACAGTGAGATCAAGTGCACCCTCAGCAAGTTTGCAGATGATACCAAACTGAATGGTGCAGTTGACACACCTGAAGGATGGGATGGCATCCAGAGAGACCTGGTCAAGCTTGAGAAGTGCACCCATGAGAACCTCATGAAGTTCAACAAAGCCAAGTGCAAGGTCTTGCACCTAATTCCGGGCAATCCCRGACATGATTACAGACTCATGGGAGAGGAGGTCATTGAGAGTAGCCCTGCTGAGAAGGACTTGGGGGTGCYGGTGGATGAGAGGCTACACATGACCTGGAAATACGCACTCACAGCCCAGGAAGCCAGTCCTGGGCTGCATCCAAAGCAGCGTGGCCAGCAGGGCGAGGGAGGGGATTCTGTCCTTCTCCTCTGGTGAAAGCCCACCTGGAGTGCTGCATCTAGCTCTGGGATCCCGGCGCAGGAAGTCCATGGACCTGTTGGAGCAAGTCTGTAAGAGGGCTATGAAGATGAAGGGTTGGAGCACATCTCCTATGAGGACAGGCTAGGGCAGTTGGGGTTTTTCAGCATGGAGAACAGAAGRGTTTTTGGGAGACCTTATAGCAGCCTTTCAGAATCTTATGGGGGCTTACAGGAAGGAGGGAGAAGAACTTTTTATAGGGGGAGACAGTGACAGGACAAAGGGCAAAGGTTTTAAACTTAAAGAGGGCAGATTTAGATTAGAAGTTAGGAAGAAATTCTTTACTCTGTTTTACGAAGTTCTTTTTAGGGTGGCGAAGCACTGGAACTAGTTGCCCAGAGAGGGGACAGCTGACCCACCGCTGGAAGTGTTCAAGGCCAGGCCAGATGAGTCCCTGAACAACTTGGTGTATTAAATGGCGTCCCCATCCATGTCAGGGTGTGGAATTACGTGATCTTTAAGGTCCCTTGCAACCCAAAGCATTTTATGATTCTATTAGTAATGCAATGGTGCTGATCTTTACCTATAGGGCACATAAGAAATACAATGATAATAATAGTGATGATGATGATGGCTAGCATAGAAAATGCAGGAATCTCAGGAATGTTAATTTAATGAGTGCAAAACTTCCTAGAAAATCTGTCTGCAGGGAAGAGTAATTCAACATTTTCACTAAAAAAAACATGCATCTTTGTAGACACATCACACGTTTTTCACTTGCAGACTCTTGGTTTGTATGGTGTGTGTACTTCATATGCATATATACATACATATAAAAATATATATAAATAATTCAATCCTGTGAGCCTATATATATATTTACAGGCTTACTGGGTTGAATTCTTTTCATTTTAGCTCTTAAGGTACTGTTTCATTAACCTGTTGACTCCCTGATAACTATTGCTGTTTATGGAAGCGTACCAGAAGACACTTTTGTTTCCACAGAAAAGTTAAAATTTGAAAGCAGAGATTGTTTTATCTTATTTCAATAGAAGTCAAGTAATATCTCACAAATAATAATATTCAAAGATCTTTGGGGGAAAAAAAATCTAGCAGTCATTTAGCAGAAACTTCATCATATTGTTAGATAGAAGTTAGATGGTTATTTTGAAAGGTTGCTAAATCAAATTCTTCAAAGCAATTTAAAAGCTTATTAATATGTAGTTATTAAGTTCAACATTCATGATTCAACAATATATTAAGGTAAAAGATCGTTGTTCTTTTTTCATAGAATTGCCATAATTCTAGGAGGAATTCTGCCAGTTTACTTTCACAGGAGGAGATACTGTTACAGGATTTGTTATACAGTGATGCAAAGACATTCATGCTTTGAAACATAGTTTGTAGCCAAGGTTGAAAGTATAATCAATAAYATACCAGATACAGGGAGAAAGGGGATTATTTTAATTATTTTTTTAAAAATCATATTAATACTATGAATATGCTAAATGTTGGGTGTGTTTTCTTTCCTTCCCATTGTTAAAAATCCCTAGAACTAATTAACCCTGCTGCAATGAATGTCAAATGTATGCTTTCTTTTGTYTGAAGAGCCCTGACATTACAATAAAGACCCCAGACAGGAGAAATAATTGTCTGTGCATTATGTTAAAGCTTATGCACCACCTGGTGGTTTTAAGAGGTGGTTCTGTGCCACACGAGTTACATCTGAACAGCTGGTTCCTCAGATCAGACAGTCCAGCTCTGAACAGCCACAATAGCACTGTAAAATATGTCTGTGTGTCTGGCATTGCTTGATGGAAAGATGAGAAAATGAGCTCTGAATTCACACAGGGATCCTGAGTCCAGTGCTTTTGCAAATAATTTGCTTTTTTGTGGAGTTCCTGTTATTTACAGAGGACATAATCATTCACTGACCTTTCCTCCTCCTCCTCCTCAGTCTCCTTTCTGCAATTGCACATGTCCAAGACCGATTAAATTAATAATCTCAACCAGACTTATTCCACTAGTTTCTTCTCTCTGAACCATTGTGCAGAATTGTATTTTTTCACCCTAAACCTACTATTTATTCTCACTGATTATTCTCTCTGCTTTCCGATTCAGTATCTGGTTTTATTTATTTCTAAGGTATGCAGTATTTCCTTTCTTAGTTATCCAGTAAGCGAGTAAGAGGACATGGATAAACAGTCTTACCACGTAACAAGATCACCTAGAGCCATCACCTTATTTTTACGTGTGCTAAGTAATCAGCAAAGGGCAGCCTGCAATACCATCCTTGGTCAAGTATATACAGTTAGAGAACTGATGTTTTCCGTTCTCTAAGACTGTGTGGGAAATGTCTTTTTGTGCTGGCAACATAATTCTGTTTATTCCTCACAGTAAAGCTAATTTTTTTCCCCTCTTCTTATCCTCAAACCCCACTTTTAGTACTCCACATTAGAGTCTTTTTACTCAATTTTCCTTCCACAACTCCAGACAAAGCCTGGTTTGGTTTGTTGTTTGTTTGTTGTTTGTTTGTTGTTTTTTCTTTTAACTGAAGCAAAGCATTTTTAAAAATCATTCCACAAAAATAGCTATTTTCTCTTCCCTAAGCACATAAAAATTCTAAACTAAAATTGGAAAAACAGTAGGATGAAATCTGCAAAAATATTTCTCCAGCTTAGTCTTCATGAAGATGCTAAAGTAGAAGGGCAAAGGTAAAGAGAGAGAGAACRTGTTTGAAATAGGCCTGCGTATAAACCAGAAGTTACCAGAATATATTTGCAGGCTAGCTATGTGGCAGATGCTAAAGCAAGAAACAAATTATCCTGCACATACTCTTCAGGGAAAGCCATTGAAAATTAATTCAGAGAAGTGCAGAACCCAATCAGTAATGACTCAATAATTTCAAAGCCTTGATTTCTTTTATTCTCTTGTTCTGGATTCTAATGTTTTTTAAGTGCTCTTCACGCAGAGACTTGTACTTCAGCTTACTTGTGCTTTCCATTTAGAATCAAACAGTATTTCTCTGACCTTTAGGCACAATTTCTTTTTTTCTGGAATGAAAAAAGTGAACTTGGAACTAGTTTTGCTGCAAAGCATTCATAGTTATTGCCTTCATATGTTTTATGCAGAGTTTGCTGACTATTAAAATCTCAGGAAACACAGAAATGTATGAAAGATACTCATCTAAGCCAAATCATAAGGCCATATATTATTCTAGCTGTTTCTTTTTGGAGCCACAAACCATTTCAAAATAAGGCTATTAAATTGTTTTATAACTTCCTTGCAATTTATTTCAAGATTGAAAGAAGAGATATGAAAAATTATGTGTAATGCTGGTTTTGTATATTCCATGCTTTAGTAAAAAAAAAAATAAATAAACTGGGCTGGTATACAACAAATCTTCTATGCTACAGGGTTTTTTTGGTTTTTGTTTATTTTTAAATTACAAATCAAATCTATCCTAGTTGCAAACAACTTTCTCTGAACATTTGCAATGTTAGTGTGACTTTTACTCTCCTGTATGGTGCCTCAGATGCCACAAGCCCCAAGACATGGGAAAAAGGCAGAGGGTAAGTATGGAAGAAATGCTCAGATGATGCCATTTACACGAGCTGCAGTGCCTCAGTTAAGGGTCTAACAATACTATGACTTTCAAATAAAAAGATATCAGGGAGAAGAAGAAAAGTGGGTACTTTTTCAATCTCCAATTTTTTTTGATACCTGGAGATGTTGTTGAGTGATTTGCCTGCCTAGTAACCTTAGAATATATATAATATACCATTTTCCATTCACTGTTGTCTTTACCAAGAGTATTATTGAAGGATGACTTGTTTACTTTGAATCTCGCTGGTACTACCTTTATTGGAGGTAAGCAAAAGTCTTTTCTTTTTTTTTTTTTTTTTTTTATAATAGGATGTGGGAGAATATAGATTTATACCATGGCAGGATGATCTTCTCTCTTAGATTTTTCCTCTGGTCTTTTGTTCCCCATTCCCATCAGTGATTTGCTTTTCTTTCTGCCACACACCTGTATATCTTCTGATGAAACTCTGAACACCAACCTGATCCTCCTGATGGTAAACTAGAGTTCATTGTTTCATTTGTGGAAGTAGATTTATTTTTCATCATGTGCACCTTTATTAATCTATAATGTTTTTCACATCTTATTTTGTCATTCTGTTGTTTGGGCTCCTAAGAGCCTTCAACAACTCTCTACAGTCGTCCTTGTTCTCTTAAATAACTTCCTCAGCAAACCAGCTCACCTTGCTGCTTGCCTCTTATCCAGGTTATTGATGAGGGTGTCAGACAACACAGGAGCCAGAATCAGTTTGAGCCCAGGCTCTGGAGGAGTCCCATTGGTGACAACCCCTATCTCCACCCCTCCATTATGCAAAATAGCTCTTTAGTCCTACAGTCTGAATTCATATCTTTAAATGCAGTGGCTACATATTTTTTTCTTAAAAGCCTGAGGTAAGGAAATTTATCAAAAGTCTTTTGGAAATCTAAGGAAGACACAAGAACTTGGTCACTTTTATCCAAATGTGCTGAAAAGTCAGGTGACTCTACAAGTTTTGCAACATCAGTTTCTGTAAAAGAAAGGACTGTTATCCCTTCCCACGTACAGTATTCACCCAGATGTCCAAAATTCTTTTTTTTTTCTTTCTTATTCTTTTTTCTTTATCCTGTTTAATACCAATTAACAAGTCTGAAGTTCCTTAAATCCTTTTGAAACTCTTTTGTAAAACTAACGTTCACATTTGTCTCCCTTCAGTCCAGAGATATCAAGTAATTTTCATTGAGAGGTTATACATCATCATTAACATTCCTTTTTTCCTTTTCTTTAGTTTTTGTTAAACTCTTAAGTGAATATCATCTGATTCCAATCATGGTTATTGAGTGAGTAGTATATGTTATTAAATGTTAGTATTACATTCCCTCAAAAGGCCAGCATATGTATGTTGCATCCTTTTACCTATAGTCCAAGGACACAATTCCTTTCTAGCATCCCTTGTATAGGACTCAGGGCTAAGTTATATCCACTCAGGGAAGTAGAGAATGATGTTGGGGAAAAGTAGTCTCTCCCCACACACAGAGACACATAACCCTAGAAAGGGAACTGAAAAAAATATAGATAAAATGCTCTGCTCACTCATGTTATTGTTGTAGCTCTTTAATATGTGTACTAGATATTGTCAGTTATTTTTAATTACATAAAAATTGATGCAGTAGAAAACTAGTTTGAGGGTCTAGCTCTAGCTAAGAGAGCTCATGTTGATGTGTGAGGATAAGTTCACGTTCTATGTGCTATACCTTTCTTTGATGGAATCATTTATTGTATTCTGGTGTAATTTTCTGCCTTCAGGTGTAATTTAAGCAGTGAACATGTTTCTTTATACACACACCCACACAGTATAGATTTTTTTTGTAGTTAAAGAGATGAGAAGCAGAGAATTAAGTGAAATGGTAGTATTGGATCCAAACCATTCTGCATTTAAATGTAAAGGAGAAATGAAATTGCTCTATCTTATTGTAAGTGGATTGTCTTCACGGTCTCATAAAGATGAATTCACTATTTTATTTGTACTTTGTGCAAAAAAGCATGAAAAGCTTCAAGTGATTTCTGAGTCACAATGACAAAAAGAAAAAAGAGAAAGAGAATCCAATTTATCCAATATTTAACTAAAGCCTTAATTTTCAAAATAAAATAAAACAAAATGTATTGGTTTTATAAATTGAAATCATTGTGAGATAGGGAGGAAAAAGAAAGTTTTGAGGTCTTGATTTATAGTAATTGAAAGCAAGTTTAGAACACTAATTAGCCAACAAAAAACTTCCTACTTTGCATTCCTAGTGTGTTACAAAAATGGTTTTATCACCACTCATATTTTCCTTAAGATGCCCTATTTAGAAATAACAAAATTTCATAAGGTGCTGGGTGATTTATAATCATATGTAGTTGTTCTGAATTACAATTTTTTATTCCATTTTATTCCATTTTAAGAATCAGTTTGTTAGGATTCACTTCATTGGTATCTTTTCACTCATTAAGCACAGGATGCTTAAATCTGGTAGCTCCTTTCAGGTTCAAAGTACTCCATTATGCAAAGCAAGTAGAGAGCAAATAGGTAAATCTCTCAGTAATCCTGAAGGCCAAGTTTGACACATTAAYTAAATAACAATTGATGTAAAACTGCTGCAGGTGGCAGCTCTGAAAGAAACAGCATAATAGGTGTAACTAAAATAAAGTAAAAATTAGAGCTGTAAAACCCTTGAAGTAATACTTATTTTTTTCGTGTGAAACCTTTTTTCAACATGAAACACTGTAACTTTTGCCCTGTATATCTGTGTACATATATGTACATAAATATGTATATGTGGAGATGTGTGTATGTGTATATGTATATATGCATATATACATGTTTTGATTTTTAAGATTAATTAATACATGTAGTAATCCCAAAGTTAAAGAATAAGGTTGGGAGGTGCAAAAAATATTTTGACAGTAGTTAATCGTATTCATACTGTATTAAGCACATATATATTTCTGAAGTTATACCAGTTGAGTATCACATCCAAAGAAAGAAGCTGCAGAGTGAGTTTTACTGACCTTTATTGCATGGGCATATCATAACTTACAAGACTAATGTTTCTACTAGGAAAATATGGAAAGTTAAGAGTTAAGTTCCATGGCAATCTAAAGTTTGATAATATCTTTTAAAAGCCAGTAAGTATATTGAATAGCTTATAAACCTTAACCAATAATGCTGAATTTTTAACTATCAAATTTTTGTGTTGGGAGCTGTCCTTTTTTCCAGATTTGTACAGTGCCAAGCAAAATGAAATTTGACTGGAATATTATTATTTAGAAATAGCATTAGTGCCACTGACATCCTTCTTGATCAACTAAGAAACTAAGATACATGCTTCTTATATGCATGTAATTGTTTGTAAACTATACTTAAGATACAATTGCTCATTCATTGGAAGGATTTTACCCAATAAAATGACTTCTAGCTCAAATCCATTTGTTGGCATTAAAAGGAGAACATTTGTACCATAATAGTTTATGTTTGTTCCCACTCATTGACAGAAAAAGAAAAAACATTTTTTTACTTACAGTTTTCTCAGGTAAAATTCTTAAATATGCATAAGCATTTTTCAAAGAAATGGAATAAATAATCAAGACCAAACATAGTGCTTTGGACTTGCCAAAGTCCTGTGGAAAATTAAGTTTTGACGAACAGCTCATGGGCAGGACTAGCACAAAAAAGAGTGGTTCAGATTCAGAAATACCGTGCTGTACATCAAAATTTAGGGCATTTGTGCCTATCTATATCTACTGAAAATTTAGCCTAGAGTTTTATACATAAAGAAAAGATGAGAGAGAAAAATTGTCTTGCACTTTGCAGATTCTGAAAAGAGACAAAAATTGCTGGCCACTCATACTTTGGGCTGAAACATTCTCTCATATGTAGAAATAAGACAAAGATCAATATGAAGTATGTTCAACAGCTGATTAATTGTCCCTCACTTTGTCATCTCTCTTTTCTGAAACCACTTTTATGTCCCTAAATGCTAGATTATCTTTAAAGCTATGGGTTTCTTACATGCACAAGAGGACAGAAAATCAAATGATTTTTAAATTGTCCAGGTACCCCTTTTTCCTTTTGAAATGTTTTCTTTTCTCCTCATGTCTATCAGGACACTCATAAGACAAATTGGATTTTAGGATTAAAGGGAAATAAAGGGTCAGAAATAATGCTGTGTGCATAATCTGACTACTTATGTAGCCCAAGCTGTGTAAACAAATCAGCAAATTCAAAGTCTTTGAAGAAAAGAACACAACAAACACTGCCTGAGTACATACTGTATCCGCTTGGCCAACTCAATTATGGAAACCTACTGTGTGTCCAGCAAACACATATGAACAAAAATGAAAATGAAATTCAGTGCCTTCTGGGTCGGTTGGTTTGTTTACGAACAGGACCAGTAGCTCATGGTGAGAATGTTTTTGAAGACAGACCACTGGCTTGGGAATCGGTCAGGTGAGTCTTTGTAGCAAGACACACCAATGCTAATGATGTATCACATATGAAACAGTGAATTGACAGTAAGCACTATTCTCAAACTGGCAGGAAAAGGCAGTTTCACTCCTCACATCCGGGGGCTAGAGGGGAGACACCATGTGGGAGCAAACCTGGCAGGGGTGCAGGGAGAAGGTGAAGATGGCAATAGCGAATTAATTAAAGGACAACCTTGAAAAAACAGTCATCAAAGCAACCCTTTATCTTCCATTAGAGATTTAGCTCAGAAATAGTACCATAGCACAGAAATTAAACCCTTTGACCGGTGAATTATTTGAGAGTGCTGTTTACAGTTCAGTTTTAGTGCTTTAACAATGCTATTACTGATAAGTTACAGTCTTTGCCAAATCAGTGTGTAACAAATATGTCATTAGAACTTTCAAACAACCCAATCACTTTATTCCTATAAAAAGATGATTCATCTTCACACAGTTGACATTCGTGTTTAGCTGTTATGAATGGCAAAAACTCACGTTACAGYCATTTGAATGCAAAAGACAAATTAATGCTTGTTTCTTTATAAAAAATAAATGTGTTTGAACTGTTTTCTTGTACTCACCAATGTATCACTATCTGTTTCCTTTATCTATTTTATTAATTCCTACTATCAGTATTTTTTTCTTTTGTTTTCACAAAATATAGCAAGTGGTTATTTTTCGTGATTCGTGATATCACCCCATAATTCATTTCTGGCTATGTTCTCAGTTAGTGAGTTGTTGGTTTATTTTCTGTTTAAAATTCAGAGAAGACTGAGGCCTAACGAAAATTTTGGTACTCAATCACTGGTTTATGTATTCAGGCTGTCATTTTTTAAAGATAAATTCTTCAGGCACCATATTCTGTATAACTCATCTACCAGGTTTTCAGCTATTCTGCATGCTGTGTAACATGAGTTTTTTTCCATAGGACAAACCTGTTTTCCCCTTTGCAGTTCCATAGTGGTTCAATGGCAGCTTCTTACAGCCTCTGTCATGGAAAAAGAAAATGTACTTACACAGATGTAGCAGTTTGATTCGGGGGTTGTGTTTTATTAGGTTTTTTGTCTTTTGTTTTGGTTTGGTTTGGGGTTTTTTTGTGAGATATGTTTGAAATAAGAAAATCTTTAATTCTTTTCTGCATATGCCACGGCAAATCACAGTCTGAGACCTGTCTAGTTCATCCTTTTAAAGGCACTCAGCCTCATCGGAATGCCAGACTTCACACTGATATGAAAGGCTGATCTTTCTGTACCATATCTGGTTTTATTTCAAAGTTACTTAAAGGTAAACTTGTTTCGTTTGCCGTTGTACCTCCAAACTGGTTTCTTCACACATCTCTGCCTGCCTTCAGATCTCCCCATCAGTTTTTCAAGAAATCTGCACAATAGGCACCTTTAACTCTCTGTTAGGTAATGAAAGAACTCAGCATAAAAATGAATAATTCTTCTTTCAGTAACTTCTTTTTATTCAAAGATGTTACCAGTTATTAACTAAAATTAAAACCAAAATCAACAAAGCTAAAGTATCAGTATAGTATCATGTGAACAAACCTTTAAGTAACTCCTAAAAAAAGTTCTGTACTGGTAAATGAGTGAGAGCTAAGTTGTCCTACAGGGAGGATTTCTAAGTGCTATTATGTTATAAATTAGTCCTGTTAGCCATGGGAAAAAGGACTTTCAGAATTTGACTTGATCAGGAAAGCAATGGTGAATCATCTACACTGGCATCATGCATTGTAAAATGGGCAGAAGTTATAGCAACCAAAAAAAGAAATAATGCCAATGAAAAGAGATAATTAGGGTGAAATATCTAGTTAGGGTACACTTCTGCACAATATTCAACCATTAAATTGTGTTACATTAAGAAAAATGATACACCTTTTAAGAAAGGACTTAGCCAATTTTTTTCTGGATGGAAAAGTACAAAACATGGTGATTTCAAGAAAAGCTTAAATAATAAATAAAATAACATCAGCAAAATAAATTAGATGAACCATTTTTGTTATGTTTTTTGGCACATGTGAACAAAAGAATATGTAAAAACCTGCTCACAAATGCATAATGTCTTATTAGCTAAATGAGGAAATAGCAATGATTTAGTCACTCCTGTTTTTCTTTAGCATTGTATTTAAGGAAAAAAAAAAAAAGAACAAAGTAAAAATGATTTTACCATCGTGATTTCAAGGCACAGCTCATCATCCGAAAAATTTTTATTCTCAAGTTCCAGAAGTGTGGAAGTGACAGTACCTATATTGGAAATGGCCTGAGAAATTGATCTAGGCTACACCATAAAAACAAAAGGGTTTTTTCTTCCTAGAGGCAACAGCAAGAAGAGTGTTAGGATAAGTAAACCCAGCATTCTTCTCCCATCTTTCTTTGCCTTCAAGTACTATACCCATTTATGAAATTTTCTGTCAATTCTGAAGACAGCAAATGATAGAGTAGCATAGTTAAATATCACAGTGATACAGGTGAAGATAGGTCAAGGGCTTTCTGCGCAAACATTGTTTTATTGTTTTTACATCCAAATCTTTAAAACAGTTTTATTAATTAGATAGATAATCTTATTCAGAGTTAATAGACAGAAAATCACAATTTATGCAACAGAGCTACAATATGGCACTGYGTGTTCTACCATCCTGTAGACAACAGTTCTCTCTTTCAGATGAAGGACTCATTTACTTTTTCCATTTCCCCATCAAGTTGAGAGGTTTTTTTGTTTTTTTTTAGTTTGTATGAGGTGGGGGTTTCTTTAATATCTCAAGGGAAATTACTTAGGAAGGCATATCTATATGGAATATTTATTGTTAACTTGTTACATTCTTTCTTTGTGTTTTATATTGGTCAGACAAAGAGTAATTTTGGGCCTTTACAAATCTTACTAGGAAAATGAGTGACCTCTCAAAATTTGCTGTTGAACTAGTGAACAGCAAACTGGTGTTCATATTAGTGTTGTTCATACTGTGAACCTAAGAGTAAAGCCTGTTCTACTGTGTGGCAAGCCAGGAATTCATTCAAAAGGTTGCATCAGAAGCCAACCGTGATCATGAGAGAAGAAAGTCAAACACGTCCATCATKTTTTTTAACAAATAGTAGTTACATTTAAAGACGCTGTATCATGTTCTCCATAGTTGTGTGTTTGAATGGGAACAGCTCTACGCCCGTGATTGTTGCCCACATGTGAAGTTTTACAAAATTATAACACATTTTAAATTTAAAATCCTTCTAATTAGAAATCAGCGTTTAGTTTAGGCATATGTTACATGTTTGACAGACACCACTGGAGAGTATTTAATATCAACCATTTCATAAATGATCCATTAGGGTCGAACTTCATGATGACTCCTGGGAGAAGTATGCGTTTATATCTTTGCCRTTTACTCACTCAGCTTTCTACCCTGTTGGGGATTAAGAGCTGTAAATTCTCCAGACAGCCGTTTGCATCAGTGAGAACCCGAGATGACTGTGATAGGATGTTGGTTGCTGTAATTTCCAACCTGTCCACTGCTGGAGGACCCCACTCTCTTTCAGAATYTGTCAGTTTTGATTGTTGGCTGACTGTTTTGGGGAGAAAAGGGGGAATTGTACTAAACCATGTTTATCAYTGTTTTGGCACCAGACCCTTTCTAAAATTTGTATTTTTTTTATGTAAATAGCATTTTGCCTCTTCCAGACTACCTTATGTCCCTTAACAGAGCCATCTTCTGTCATCTTTACTGATAATTTGCTAGCTTCAGAGTGATATATTTGCTAACGATGAATTAAAACACATCATCTTTGAAACAATYCCGAGCTGCAGAAAAGTTCATACTGAGAGCCAAATTTGAAGTGTGACATTTGTGGCTATTTCTTGAAGGGCCTGGCATTTTCTGTAGGACAAGCTGCTCTTTAGAGTCTAGCTGATAAATGTGACATAAGTCAATTAAAGAAAAAATAAGAGAGATGTGTAATCACAGAAATTACAATGTAATCATGCAATCCAAAGTGTTCTAGATGTGAAAAATATCAACTATTAGAATCAAAATTACATTCTGTGACAGAAACAATCCAGTATAATATCGGATGTATAACTGTGTAAGTAAATATAATTTTTTCAACTAAGTAACAAATAATTAAAAAGAAAAAAGCAAGGATAAACCTGTCAACACTTTTCAAAAGTTTTTGAAGAAATCAATCAAATTGATTTGGGGAGATGAAAACCCACTGATGCTGACATCAAAATAAGGGTGACATCATTTTTATCTCCACTTTTCCCATTTTCAGCTTGTATTTATTTATCCTTATGAATTTATCACCTTGCTTAAAGGAACTTTTTTTTTCAATAATATTTGTGCCAAACCACATACCTGTACATCAGAATCTCTCTGTTTTCCTCATTAAAGGAATTAGGACGAGGTTTTTTTTAACATTCCACTATGTAAAAATGTCCCCATACTTTGGATCATCCCTATGGGCCTTCCTTGGGCTATTTCTAGTGCTTCAATGCCTTGTAAGGTGCAGCTGCAGAACTTACCATACTGTTGTATAAGTGATCTTGCAAATAGCTTTATACAAGTCATATTTCCCCTAGAATTTTTGCAGATCTTCCCTTTAATCAGGTACACTTGAGACAAGTTGATTTTTCATCTAGTTCATTATACCATATGCAAGAATCATCTGATTATTCTCTCTTAAATCCCAGACAGTTTAGAGCACTCACTCTTTTTCTCCACTAGTTTGGCATGTATTCTTGATTCATACATATGGGATGTAGCAAATGATGTAAGCATATATGTGTCTCAAGGGTACCTAGTTCACCAAACAGTCTTAATTTCTCTGTGAGATGGCCTCCACTCAGAATTAATATGTCAATGACTTTGTGTCATATAAAGTTATAATTTTTGTTTTCCAGATAGCTCATRTAAATATGCATAAATATATGCAGAATATTGATTTTTGTTTCCCCTGCAGGACCATATTAAAATATTTCAGCTGAATTATTCTTCCTTTGCAGATATATTTTGAGGTCTATCATTGAGAACATATCAGTCTTGTCATAGGTTGAAATAGAGATGGTAAACACTGCCAATGATATTATTTTTATTTTGGTATTTAACACAAATGGCTCTAGATACTTCAGGGAAGATAAAAAGAGGAAAAATCGGTTTACATTTTCCTGTCCATTAAAGAATGAAGACATCAGCAATCTACATATCCTCTGAGCAGGAAATCTAAGAGACAAAGATGTCACATAGAGGGTGCTGTTACTTTTATCAGAATTGCACTGTTCTTCATATGAATTATTCCTTAATAATTAAAATAAATCAAGTACTCCTGCCTCTTCCCGTCAGAGAATTGAGAAGAGCCATCAAGTTTTTTTTATTGTTAAGATAAAATATTTGTTGATGAAGATCAGCACAGAAACTTGGATAGATTGTTATTGATCCAGATCTATGGGTCAGCTGATGTGGCTGTTATTTTCAGACTAGAGCTATGACAATGTCTCTGTTTTAAAGACCTTATAGACTGCATTAGAATGCAAGCTTCTAGCCTGGCATGGACTCAACCTGAGCAATTTCATTGATTGCTTGTTGTCATTTAAAATGCAGTTCTGAGATAAAAAAGTAATGATTTCTTTTGTCCTTACAAAGACTAATAAAGCCAGAAAAAAATAATCTGTAATCAGTTTATGCAATTTTTAGATGTATGCATTTTTGCTGCTTCCCCTCCATCCCTAGAACTGTAAGATTGCTTTGCTTTGCTATACTTTTATCAATTGGTATGCACAGGTCAAATATAAACATGTTAATTATTGATCTCCATGACAACATTCCATTACCTATCTAAGCCTAGAATAGTTTATCAAATTGAGCAATCTCAGTAGGGTTTTTTGACTACATGATCCAATAACAGGGCTACATAGTGAGAAAGAATATAGCAGTTCTATTATTAACTTACGAAGAGGCAAACAAGTGTGAATGCATTTACAGCAGATCAGAAAACTGTATTATTTACCGGTGTGTCTAATCAACCACGGTTGATTACATAAAGAAAGAATTCCCAACTCATTTGARGAAAGATAAAGGAGAAATTATGTGCAAGGTCTTTATGTTGATCTCTTTCTATAACATGGGGTGGTTTGAGTAAACTGTATAGATGGTACAACAGCTGAAATGTTTGTCAACTGCACCTCACTCTCAACAAGATGTTCTTTTGATTGACATTGAGGAAGATTTTAAGGAAGTCTAAAGATTTGACCATTTCCTTAATTAAGAAAATTTTAATTTGAAAGGTACTATTTTTGTATATTACAGAGAATATGAAATTTAAAATTACATACTGCATAATGGTAATCGGTTGACTCCATCCAAAAATAGGATATGTCGCCCTACACTTGCCAGAATTATATTGTTTTCCTGAATTGTTTTGACTTTGCTAAAACTGCTGATGTACCCAAAATATAATAAGCAGCACTATATTTAAGCTGACATTTGATTAAAAATGTGCTGTGCTAAAACTGTGACGTTGAAAAGAAGTGTATTCTGTAGGGATGGTAGCCAAATAGGTTACAGCTTGCATTTTGCAATGTGACATTGCATGACAGTTTCTCTTACTTTGCTAGATGCTGATATAATTTGCTCAGTTTTCAAAGATACAGTTTGATCCAGTGACTTTGCTTAGTTTGAGAGCACTACAAAAAACTTTTTTTTTAATAAATACTTTTACTGTACCTATTCTTTCCTGAAGCATCCAGGAAATTTCATTATCTTTTTCACCGTACTAATAGCCTTTAGTGGACTAGCCAATGTTTTTTGCAAATAAGAACACCTTAAATGTCTTGCTTTACCATTAAAGTTTACAGAGCATGCACAAAAGCTGCAACAGTGTAGCAGTGACAGTTTGTTCCAAAAATGAATGTAGTGGAAATCGTTCACTATCACTAGTCTGAAGCACTTTTAATTGCAAAAAAAAAAAGTAAAAAACAAAAAAGGTAGAGCCACACAGACTTGTACATAAYGGAATGAGCAAGCCTAGGAGGTGTTATTGATCATAATATTGCTTGCATCAAATTGTTTTGGCTCAGCCTGCCTCTAAAAGCAGTAGTCACATTGAGTTCTCATCTGTCTCTGTCAGTTTTCTTCATTTCATTAAGGTACTGCCTGCAAGCTAAGGACAGGGTAAGAATACTGCACTGCAGTGTGATTMCTTGATCCCCTTACAACCAGCATCACTACCTCTTTGATAGTGGGCTCTTACTGGACTGTCATGCCCTGATGTTAGCAGTGAACCTTCCACCCTGGAGGTATGGATCCCAGAAAGGATAAAAACTTACTGTGAGTATTACAAGTTCCAATGATGAATGCAAGTGAGAAAACAAATTGCAATCTGCCATCTTCTGTTTGCAACACCTATTGCTTGAAAATATGTGTAAACTCAGGGGTTTTATGTACTTGGAATAGACAGGTATTTAGAAATAGATGGTTTTCAATAAGCCTGATCTTTCTTCACAAAAAATAATGACTAGGAAATTTTCAACTAATGCTCAGTTGTCAGTCATATTTTGACAAATTTTGGCCTTTCTGACATATATCTATTAACAAATATAGCTTTTCATTCCTGTATAAGTCTTGTGAGGCACACAATTGTGCAATTAAGGCAAAAGGTTGAATGGAAAATAAGGAGTTTCTTCCTAASAAAGTATCTTCAATGTATAGTTTAGCAAATTAAATACTGGGGATACTTATACATTACTGGTCATCAAATACTTTCAGACTGCAGGTTTGTTATTCAGACCAGACCAACCATTTTGCTCTGCTTCTTTACATAAAGAATTCACTCTTACTGTAATTATGCAAACAGGACTTTCATTTCATTAGAGGTTAGGCATATATAGAGAACTTCTGGTAAGTATGATGAATGTCAATAAATATGCAGAAACACTGCATCTACAAAGACATGACAGATTGTCAATGTCAATGTAAATGTAAAGAGGTAGAAATATACCTGATTTTTTCCCATTCCTGCATTGAAAAATGCTGTAAATTCCAATCTTCATATTTCCTTATTCATTGTGACAAAATACAAAACTGATTCGCTGCCAATGGGCCATTTTCCCCCCTCTTCTGTTATCACCTTATAACCTCATTTGTTATCAGATTCCTTATCTGAACTGTTGCTTACCTTTGATTTTGCTCTAGCTCATTASTTTTCTTTGACTCTCTTCCACTTAACATAAAGCATGACGAAGATAATGAGGAATTAAACCATAAAAGTGGTCACATAAACCATGCTAGTGCTTGCTGAGGCTGCCAGGATTTGATCTACTGGAGTTCTGTCTGTGATATAGAAAGATGAAAAAACTGAGCCTGGTTATTTATTATCTCACAAATATTAACAAAAAGTAATCACTTTTTTACCTTTCTATGAAATTTCAATTGAACTTTAAGCAAGCAAAGTTCTTTCTGAGTCAACTAACACGAGAAAGTGCAAATTTAAATCAAGTTTGGAGTTAATAATGAGCTTGAATATAAATAATCTTCTTAATGAATATTCTGGTTTTTGCTGTTACCTCTCAATTGTTTTAATGTCATAAGTGAATATTACCTCCACCATTGAAATTTTGAGTGATGTGTAAAAACTCTTACAATTAGCAGAGTAATAATGACATGTAAAGATATTATCATATCTGGGTCAAAGAGAATGAAGCAATAGGAAGGCTTGGTGGGGAATACTTAGGGTGTGAAAGTATAATATTTTGTCATTAAACTTGATCCAGATCATAGTTATTATTCAATAATGTTCATATATTCTTTCATGTGAGAATAACAACATTTGATCTGTTTTCTTTGTGCGACATCCCTTTAAAAATCAGATAGATCTAGAATAAAGCCTGTTTTCTTAATCAAAAGAAGCTATTTTAAAAGCCAAGCATAAATGCTGTTTTCTGATCCTAAATAAGCCAGAATGAGAAGAGGACCCTTATGCCTTGAACTTCAAAGACTGATCTTGTCATTGTCAGCAGTTTTCTGCCCACGTCAGCCTATTTCCCGTATTTCCTTACAAAAGAATGATGACCATAGTTTCCTGTTGTTGTACAATAGTGTTTGAAAATAGAGAAAAGAGATAATTCTTTAATTTCTCCACCTCCATGTTCCCCTTGCAATATTTTTTAAAATATAAAGCCCACATGCAAAGGTTCACGATAAGAAAATGCATCCAAGCTCCTAATTTGGTGGTGTGTATTTGATGTCCAGCTAGTGGAAAAGTCAGTTTTAATTTTAGTTTGTATTTCTATTTTAGACTAGAAGACAGAAACAACTTATTTTACAGTGGACTTCACAAGGCTGTGCTATATGTAAATTGTTCAGGAGTAAATCTTGGCACCAGTGATGTCAAGAGCCAATTACTCAACTTCAGCAAGGATGAGCAGGATTTAAAATATAATAAATGGTGATATTTATGGCATGCTATGTATAAGTGTACTGGAGTTGAATATGTGGATCCTGAGCTTTGTGTGGTGGCACTGCTGGCAACATAGTCCATCTCCTGGAAACTTTGTACCATGAGTAAAATTCCTAAGGGCTCAGAAAAGCACTGACATAAACATGGTGTGTCAGCATCTAACCCAGTTTCTAGCTAAACTCTTAGTGTAAGTTTGCAAGAATGGACATTGAAGGGTTTTAATGATTTGTGCCACAGTTGTGTTCATATCCTCTCATTAGAAAAAGAGGTTACTGCCTGCTTGTATCTGAGAGTCCTGTCCCTGGAATGGCTATGACTATGTCACATATATCCTAAAGACTGCCTGTCTGGGTGACGTCAAGCACTGAGTAGAAATCATCTTTATATGGCCTGCAAATATGGCCTTGCATGCTCTGTATGCAGTAAGCGTAAGCATATTCCCATATTCCCTACCTGCAGCTGCCCTCTCAGTGAGTCTCAGTGAGTGGAGCACCTGGATCAAGATGCTTTCACAGGAGTTGTAACCTTTGATTTTACTGAGGGTACTGAGGGAGGAAAGCAGGACTCTTTGAAGGAGGTGGTTCTTGGCTGTAGAACTTTTTTTTTTTCTTCCTCAGCTCAAAGYGATGTCAGTCTGTTGATTTTCAAAACCAAACCTTCTCTTTTCATCTGTGAGACAGGGCTGGGCTGAAAGGAGTAAGGTCACTGGCCCAACGACTCAGAATCCCATTGGGTCAATTTGGCAATTAAAAATACAGCTGTTGATGCCTTAGACAGACAGATAATTAGTACATTTTCAAACGAGTTTAAAAAAAAATTTCAAATGTTCATCTATTCAAAGAGTTTTTCCAACGTTGATATATCGATGAAAAAGTGTTATGGTTTGCTAAATATCCTAGCAACATTTTAGTTAAATATAAAAACTGTGTTTAACACRGGTTTGGTTTGGGTTTTTTTTCCCTAATGACTTGGGTGAATGAGGTTTTAGAGAGAATGTCAAGGAGCTGCTAACCCTACAAAGTCTTAGTGGGAAGCAGTTCCACTAGTCCCTGTGATAYCATAAATTTGGTAACATAACTTAACAAGACATTATTTATATTATAAYGTCATTGAAATGTACACATCCCTTAATTGTTTTTTCTAGATCTGGTGTATTTCTAAGAACTGGACATTTATTTACCATCTGACTATGCATTTCCACTGTATTTCAACAAAGATGAACAAAATTATTTTTCTACCCAAACTCACACCATTTTATAAATTACCTTCTTAATCTCGTTACATCAGAAACAAAAAATATGGGGGAAAAGGCTTAACATCTGTATTTCTTTTATCCATGTACTCAGCCCCTAATGCTGTTTCTGTGAACTCCAAGTTCAGAGAATATGTAAGTTACTTCAAATTGCAGCATTATAAACATTTTYGCCTTAGTGATTACCACAAGTATAAAATCCCTGTTTATCATGGAGACTATTCTGAAAGCAATCAAAACCCTGTCATTGTCAAGGTCCATGACTAGAGGACAGAGACTGCGGTATGGAAATATGTAATGCTGCATCTTCCCGTGTAAACAGGAATTAATCTTTGATGTATTGAGCATATTAATCATTATCCAAATAGCAATTCCACAGTAATGCAACTGGAAGAGGCCTGAAGAAAGGAGTCCATCTACCATTAAAGTGGTTATTGATTGAAGGTTAATGTTGTGTGTCTGGGAGATCACTCTGCATCCTTCTTTTAATCAAATAAGTGCAGAACTGAATGACTGACTAAACTGCTTGGCTAGCTGTTCATCTTATTCAATATGGGATATCAGCATTGATTGTTTAAAGTAATCCAGTGCCTAAAAATCTACAGCTCTATGTCAACTAGAAATAGTTGTATATTCACACATACCTACCAGAAGAAAATTTATTTTTTTTTACCTTGTTCACATTCAAGCTGTGAACATCTATTGCTTATTCCATTTTAAAAAAGATTTCACCCTTTTTCTTTTCTCCTGTGAACAGACTAATTTATATACTATTATATTCATACATTTMTGTATGATATTCATACAAAGGAGAATGACAAGGTTGGAAAAATGCTCCTGAGGACTGGAAAGATGGAGGTGGCCTAGGGAGCATGCTCAAAGATAAGAAGGTTCAAGTGSTCTTGGGCTGCAGGCGGCAGCTACGCAGAGCCTTGGCGTAAGAGCCAAGCCAAGMAGTGAGCACATGGCACAGGAGGGGCAGGAAGGCTTCTAAAAACAGGCAGTGAAAATAGAGCTCGGTTCCCAAAAGTGACAAAATGAAAAAATTTTCTTAGGAACACAGACTGTGCACAGATAGCTGCAGCCCAGGAAAAAGACTGAGTTGCTGAAATGAAGCTGGGGGTCAGACTGGGGCAGAACTTACATTGCTGTGGAACAGTGGGAAAGGTTTCCCTTTTATTTCTCTTCTGTCTTACTAGTCATCAGAGTTTTCTATACTTTCAAAGTAGAAAGGGATGATGAAGAGCTATAATCTAAGCACATAAATTAAATGGCTTAGTCCCTAAATTCTCAAGGATAACACAGGAGTTAGCACGGCATTTCAGAGCACATAAAAGAAAAGCCCAATTAAAGTCTGCATAAAGTAGGTTGTGTAAATATCATACCAGTCTAAGACTTGACAGTGTCAACTTGTCAGCTGATATTTCCTCTGCTCTGCTACATTCTCAGTGGATTGACGATTCATTTCTCTGTTTTTCTAGCTTAGGCCTGACCTTTATTCTTCAAGGGCCAAAATGAATTGTGGTGCAATCTTCTAGAAACATCAGTAGTCAATGCCTYGTGTGTTGCTGTTAACACATAAGGAAACCCATGCAAAAAAGTGATTCCAAATGAGTATTTTGGTACCATCTTTTTGTTGTGTGGCCTGAATTTGAGCTTTTAAGATATATTATACTAAAGTCAGTGAGTTTAAAAATTACAACAAATATTTTTTATCCCCTTATCCTTTGTGGCAATAAAAACTAGTCTGTATAAAATGAATGTCATTTGCTGTGTGTTTAATTGTTGCGTGACATAATTYAGAACACTAAACATTAGTCTGTCTGAGTAAAGAACCTATTTCTATTTACATGGTAATAGAACCTTCTCTSAAATAATCAGCAAGCTAATGAGACTTTCTGAATGACCTGGGACTATATGTTGGTTGTTCTTGTAATTTAGATCAGACACTGCTGATAAATAAAACAGAAAATCCTTAGCTGAATGTAAACATTCAAACAAGAAAAGAGAGAAGAAATTAGTCTAAGCCAGAAATGAAAGGAAAAGGACAAAGGAGTTCTGAATGGAAGTTACTCCAGCCAAGATGATTGTGTAGGAGGCAGAAATACACTGCATTAATGTCTATTGATTCAAGCACAATAAAGTTTCTCCCTGATTGCTTACTGAGCTATATAAAGGCTTTCCAATGCACAAAGTAGCAAGAATTTTCCCTGAAAGCGTCTGCATTCAACATCATCTCTCCTTTTCTGTACTTGCTTGGTCAATTATCTGGTGTCAGATACCAATTTATACAAAAGCCTCAGAGATTCCTTTGCTTTCAGATCTCCTGTAAACCAAGCTTTTCAATTTTCTTCATAAGGGAGCAGCATTACAAAGACCAGGAAAGATTCCAAGGAAGATGTATGATATCTGAGTATATTTGCTAAGATAGACGCAAAGTTATGTGTTTATAGTATGCTTCTTTTTTACTTATATGCATCTATAATGTAGCATGAGTACAGTTTTTGAAGGAAAAAAAAAAGAAAGAAAATTGCATTTGAAAATGTTGGCACTAACCCTGTAACCCTGAAGCCCTGAACTTGKCCACTCCCTTTTCCTTGATACCTCTAAGTGACTGGTTGCCAGGTCTTCCTACTTTCCCACATGACCTATATTTTCACACATTTCCTTTCTCTTTTCATCATTGCCAGTTGTCTCCTGTTCTCCCTCATATTCAGGACAATTATGGATCATGCTTCCTGTCTTGCTTTCGTGTGAGCACACTCAAAATGGGGAAAACAATTATCCCAGAAAATGGCTGGTTGATTCTGTAGCTGAATGTACATGAGAACAGAGAGGAGCAGAAAGTGAAGAAAAAGTGTTTATGATGATACCTAGAAACTCCAGACAAAAAACATTCTCATAGAGATAATATTAACATCACACCCTTATTTAGAGAAGTTTTCTTTACCAATATGATGACTTTGGTATAGGAATGCTTCATTAACAAATCTCAACAAATTAGAATATTAATTTGCTGAAGAAATAGGAGTAGGTCTGGGGTTTGGTTTTGTTTGTTTGTTTTTTCTCTTTAATTTTAAAGGAAGAAATAACTATTTATTAACCTACATTTGTCAGMGTTTTCTTTTCTGAAGAAATTTTCCCACAGCTAAAGTATACAGCTTTAAAACTAAGTTTCTTGTATTTTATGCATGCAAGCTTCTGCCTGCTACATGTATATATTTTGCACAATGATGTGCTACTCATTCCTCAAGACACAGTAGGGTGTTATATATCAACCTAAGGGTTTGGTCATTACCTTGATRCATGAGATTCATTTTGCTGGTTGTGAATGGTATGGTTGCTACAGCTGCGTGAATCACGAGTGGATTTTAAACAAGAATATAAAAAGTTAATTTTTTTTTAATACAGTAATGTTATGCTGTGGCCATTTGTCTGTGTTCTTGAGCAGTCTCTCTAAACGTGTGGTGCATGATAGTTGAGCAGAAATGTGATTAGTTTTCCTCAGCAAGGGTAGAAGTTTCTGTTAAGGCACACTYGGCACTGGAAAGGCATGGACCTGTTGGAGCAGGTCCAGAGGAGGGCCACGGAAATGATCAGAGGGATGGAACACCTCTCCTAYGAGAAAAGGCTGAGAGAGTTGGAGCTGTTCAGCCTGGAGAAGACAAGGCTCTGGGGAAACCTTATAGCAGCCTTACAGCACCTAAAGGGGGCTTATGAAAAGGATGGGAACAGACTTTTTAGCAKGGGTTGTTATGATAGGACAAGRGGTAATGGTTTTAAACTGAAGGAAGGCTGATTTAGACTAGATATAAATTTTTTTACGATGAAGGTGTTGAAACACTGGAACAGGCTGCCCAGAGAAGTTGTRGATGCCCCATCTTTGGAAATGTTCAAGACCAGGTTGATTGCGGTTCTAAGCRATGTGATCCAATTGAAGAKGTCCCTACTTGTTGCAGGGGGAGATGGACTAGATGACCTTTAAAAGTCACTTCCAACTCAAAATATTCTACAATAGAAGAACATCTTTTCAGCAGATAAACTTTTTTCCTATGAGTAGCACTTTCCTTGCATGTGCCTTGTGCATGGACAGAGCTCTGGGCTGAGGGAAGTGCAATTTCCAGACGGAGAATGGAGGAAAAAACACCATGAGACCCTGAGTCTTTRGCCTGTAAATTCTACCGCCAAATTTGAAATTGACAAATTTTAACCTCTCTTACTATGAAAATAAACTCATTGTGCTTCAAAGACWGTTTTGAAAATTATTCAGTTATGTGGAAAGAACTTTCTGATCCATGGCACCCCTTCTGAATCTTCTGTATGATACAGGGGCATTGGTCACAATCTCAGTAGCTGAGTTGTTGCCAAGAGGAAAATTATGAGTAGATAATGACTCAGTACATCCATAGCTGACATACTGCCTGTACCATGTTAGGAAAAAGTGGCTGTGAGAAGACAAAACAAGGAATTAGACTCAACAAATGATTAATATTATTTGTGTTCTGCCTTTTCTTAGACAGTGGAAGGTGTCCTATTAACAAGATCAAAAGCATTATAGAAATATCCATGTTTATTTATTTATTTATTTATTCATTTATTGGAAAAAAAGTCATTAGGCAGGAAAGAAGAAGGGGAACAAATAAATGAAAAGCCAAAACAATCAAAAGAAGCCGTTTGTTTTTTTGTTTTGATTTTTGGGTTTCTTTTTTTGTTTTTGCTTATTTCCTCCATTTTAAATTTTCATTGTTAAAACATTATTTGCTTTCACTTGTGATTCTGTCCCAGCTACATTATTATTAAATTTATTGTTGCTGTGGTCTTCTTCAGATTTGTTTTTACAAAAAAAGCTTTCGGTAGTTCACACAAGGAAAGTACCAAGACCATGCACTGCATTATTAAAGATTTCGTCTGAGAGGAAAAGGAGATATTATAATGCATGTTGTGCTACAGGGTTATTCATCATGAAAATTGGTAGAACATMCAAGAGCCTTAACAACTTTATTTCTCTTTGAAATTAGCTGTATTTTAGCAGGAGTTTGGACAGAGGGCTTTTTGTCCAAATATTTGTCTATATAATAATTTCATCCTATATTTTTCTGTGGAAAACTTGATATGTATGGAGATCATATTTATGTATTTATGATGGTTTATGCCAGGCAGTAAAAAGTTGCTTTTGCTACATCTGCCTTTGTCTTTCAATACATATATTCTGTTCTTCAGCAATATTAATAACCTTCCTACTGTAAATTCCCTAGTGATTGGAATGATATTTAGCTCTTAGAATCCTCAAGTGAATATTCTCTTCCAAAACCTAAATCTACAAGACTTTTGAAGACACGAGTGAGTAAATATGTAAGTCTTGATAAAATTACTGATTTTGCATAAAGTAAGGGTATATTTAGGGGCAACATTTGAAATCCATTGAAGCTGGGAGGTCATTCAGCTAATTTGGATTCTGAAGTCAGTAAATATTTTGGTGTAATTGTAATAGCTTGTCTACCTTTTTGTGAACTCTTTATTGAGTGTTACAGTTCCTGCTGCTTCTGCTCTCCTCAACTGGTTAGAAAGGAAAATAAAACCTGTAATCCTGTGGAAGGTGCTCAGTTTCTTGTAAGAGTAACTGTTCAGCTGACTAATTGTCTCTRTTTCACAAATGAATCCTCTTCTCTCTAGATGATTTTATGGCAGTAAGATGCCTAATGAAACAGAGTAAGAAATGTGCTGACAGATGTTTGGAGGAGGAAAAGAACGTGAACCATATTTTGTTTTGAAAATAAAGAAGCATCTGTAGGAACAGGCAAAAGAGAATAATAGTACTGGATGAAAGTGAATTGCTGGAAAGCTATCTGTAGAGTGTTAACACTAAACTTGTTCTTGCTTTAGTTGGATTCTTCTTCTTTTTTACTACTGTGCTTGGAATTGCCTTTACTGCTCGACATTAATTTGTCTGTATTGTTTTTATATATTTCTATAAAGAGTACTGCAGAATTAATGGTACAGAGACCTTTAGTGAAACTACCTGTTAGAAACCTAAAATGGGTGCAACATCTCACAGCCCATCACTTACAATTCCTGTCTTGCCATATTAATGAGCCTCAGACAGTGTTAATGCACCTGGAGGACACGGGTCTCAAAAGCCCAAGTGCAGCATAAAGGAAATGGACATTCATTTGAGTCTTAGAGTCCCATGGGACCTTACAAGTATAAACTCGGCTATAAATTGGCAAGCAACCTTGCTTGCCCTCAGGCTGTCTGAAATCTGTGAGAAGTTTGTAGTGTTTTGGGGGGRAAAAAAAAAGAAAAAGCACTCTAATGGATTGCCATTTGTTGTTTAAATGTTTAAAATCCAGACGTGGCACTGTGTTCTGTGTACATACTCTGTCTTGTTATGGTATGTACAGTGAATTTAAGCCCACTGGCTATAGATTTTCATCGCAAGTCAACCATGCTCAATATTGACCAATATATGTTAAACAGTTACCAGTGTGGGTTTTTTTAAAGGAAGACTAATAAATAACCATGCAAAACCTTTGCCAGGATAAGATTGAACTAAGATGTTCTAACTGTTTTGTTTTACTGCACAATACAAGGAGTCCCAAATAATCTATCCTTATCTCTTTTGGAAAACAGGAAAAAAAATTACTTAGAAAGCAGACTGAGGGATTTGTCTTGAGTGCTCAGATAAGTACTCTGGTGTAACCCTCAAGTAGCCTGCAAATGTTGACAAGCTTCTTCCTTAGAATGAAACCATTGCTTAGTAGTCAGGTAGTTCTGAATTAACAAGGAGCATGCAGAAAGAAAAGTCTTTTCAATGTTGATGCTTTCGTGTATTAGCTTCCTTTTTCTTTTTCCTCTGACAACTTTCTGCACTTTTATCCTCTACCAGAAGCAAAACAGAAGGGATTCCAATTGACAGTAAGTCTGATGGCATATCAATAAAGAACAAAAGCACAAGAGGTTTCAGGTAAAAGTAGATTGTTGCCATTCAGATAATTATCACTTGTCCATCAAAACAAATCTTGCCCTATTTTTATGTTTCTTGAGTAGGGCATTAGGGTAGGATACCATTCCATTGACATTTTCCTGAGTTTTGGGCAAGTCACTTCCTCGTTATCATCAATTACAGATATAATTACACTTMACTTTCTTTTTAGAGATTGGTAAATAGAAAGTGCTATGTAGTTGTTTAGTTTTATATTTAYATTTTAGCCTTAAACCTCCTTTAAAATAGTTTCATATTGTATGCAACTTATTACAAAGTGTGGGTATTTTTTTGGAAACGATTACAGAATTTTACGTAGAATCTTAATAAAATCAGTATATAGAATGATTGCAGATATAAGTAGATGATTGGTTTGATTTTTCTGTCTTTCTTTTCCCTGGAAAGATCAGTTGAATTGGTAAATCAAGTAAGAAGGCAACCAGGATCAACATTTGTACAGCAGAGATCCTGTACATTAAAGCCGGACCTCTAACAATGAGACTTTTGAAAATTCTCTTTCATATTATATTTGAGGCACTGACTTGTAACTTGATTGGCTTGGRTTTGGCTCTGCTATACACATTTTGTATGAGTTTTGACAAGTTGTTTGGTCTAACTTCATATGTGTTACATGGTTTAAATTTATAAAATCATTATAAAGATGATTATTTTTCTATTTGGTTTACAACCCTTGTACTGCAATGCAGAGTAAATAAGAGACATGCTTGTGAAGGACACTCTTCTGAATTGAAATAGTGCAAGTAAATATAATCATGAGATTTCAGGAACCTGGTTTCTACAAGATCATAAGGCAGGAGTGATTRTAATGTACCTCTTGCAGAAAAGAGCACTCATACAAGAAATAAACCACAGACTCTATTTTTCAGATTTCATAAAGCTTTTCCTTTTGAGAAAGATTTTTGTGGAAAGTTTCACATCTTGCATTTCTTCTATACAGCTTATCTGTCACTAATTGAAATGTAGAAATGTAGAATATCAATCAGGTTCTGTAACTAATTCTATGTTTSTCTGCATTTTGCTCAAGGAAAATTTCTCTATAACCATGAGCTATTGAAAGATTCACATAGAAAACAAAGAATAGTTTGTAAAAAAACCAAAAAAATTCCTGTTGTGAATGTCCCTTAGGCTCTACTAAAGAAGYTAAAAAACAATTGCCCTGCTATATTTAGGACTGCTGGTCCTATTGTAGTCATAGGAGATCATCACAAATGASCACTATATTTTCTATGCCAGGATGAAGAAAGTCATTATAAAATCAGTCTAAACTGCTGTCCTTTCCCTCAAAATTCTCCAATGGCTAAAAAAGAACAGATCTGTTCACTCTGACAGTCTGGATTCCTGAGAAGGACATACTAAAAGCTAATAAGAAAGAAAAAAATATAGATGTAAAATAATCTCCATGTTTCCACATTAACATTCAGTAATATGYTTGACTAAGTAATGACAAGTGGGGCTTCACTCGCAATATCGAACACAGTGTTTATTCAAATGAACCTGTACAGTATTTGATGGGCACCCCGTAATATAAAATGCAGAAGGGGTTTTTATGTTGTTCCTTTTGTATCCGTCATACATACTTCATAGTTTTTTTGGCCTTAGTACACAAATTCCCTTTTAAATGTCTGTCATTTGCCTTCTAATATACACTAAGGCTTTGACTTCCTATCACACCGAACAGTTTTGAGTTGGTGTAACACTCCAACTCAACAGTTTTGAGTTGGTGTAACACTGGTGAAACTAATGGTGGTGTGGCCTCTGAGAAAATGGAAGAACTCAGTACTAACTCATACTCCTAGTCTTACCTTTTTGCTTGGAAATTTTGTCCAGCTTGAACTGTGCATGGTAAGAGCGTGACCATCAATATAAAACAAAGACAAATGTGGTAGGAGCCACCTCCAACATTTTGCATTCTAATAGTTGAGAATGATGGCTTTTTCCAATTCAAATGAGCACAGTCACAATTAGTCTTTATTATCCARAGAAAAAACAAATGGTGAATCATAGCTTCATATCCTAGAGTGTTTGTTATATAATATATATCGAATTTCATTTGTATGCTGTATGCATATGTTTATTATGCTGAAAGCTGATTACCCAATTTCTTCTAAAGTCTTTGAAGGCACTGTGCCAGACCTTCCTAAAGTTTGCAAGCATATTGTTTTTGACAGTCAGGAGAGTTTGAGATTTCTGTATTAATTATTCTGTTTACATAAAAATGAGCTTTATATCATTTGTGTATTCCTATTATACGTATTTTAGAAATTACGGAGTAATTACAGCAATTGCTTAAACTGCATGTGGTGTCTAATTTAATTTAATAAGATGCATCTACATCATTTTTCACATCTCATAAAACCAAATATGTGAGACGGTGAAGTCATAATGAAGTGTTGTAACAGTATATAACACATAGAGGTCTAAAAATATTATTCATTTACTTAATGGTAATTATTCATTTAGTTAAGAAATATTGGTATATTTGTCTCCACATGCAATGTGCAAAGTATGTGAATGATTGCTRCTTCTTACTTTGTTACTTTATACAAAGAAATGCATGTTACCTTTTTTCTCTCACGTAGGGCATAGCCTTTACCAGTTTCAGTCCGGTAATATTAGCTGTAGTCTGTGGTAATGCATTTTAGTAAGCCAAAAGGGATGGCCATTTATCAGACTTGACAAGTGGTGGCTGAATAATAACTTTCCTGTAATGCAGACGCTTTCCTGAATGTTTAAGTGCTGATGGTTTCAACATTACAGCTCACCAAATTTTAATTGATTTGAGGTTCACTGATTCACTGACCTCTAAGTAAGTGCCAGAACACGCTGGGGTTTTATTTTCTTTAAGATGTCTATACAGATGAATTTACAGTCAAGTATTTGATCCTCTAATCTCCTATATGTACCCTAGAAATGTACATCCTGTTCAAATGCRTAAAGTCTTCTCTGCACTAGACACACACAATCTATACATCCAAGAATTCTGGATGTACTGTACTGAAGCACAGGAAATGTAAACATTGCTTAGGGAGGGAAGTACTTGAGCAAGGAGACATAATGTTTCTCAAGGCTTGATTGCATGGCTAAAGASTGTAAGTTTAACAGCTGGACAGTTGCACAATAAGGATGAGATTATAGACTCTGGCACATGGTTAGGGCTAGTTCTGCCTCGTTATTGCCAAAGTTTGACTGGCCGCTTCAGCAATGTTTTCATTTTCCTCTCATGCTTCATAGCCGTAATTCAAGAGTTTGTGAAAGGGCCATGGAAACTTGCAGTTACATCCTTTAGTTCCTGAACCAAGAAGTTTCATTTCTGGTTCTTTTTTTTTTAAAGCTTTCTGGTTTACAGGCACACAAATCCTCTATATATTCTGGGTTTTTTCAGCTTCTTGGGTTTTGTCTCATTTTGACTTCAAGACATGTAGACATTCCTCCTCTTAACTTCAAGGAGAAATGAGAATAAAAGCTGTTCTGTGCTCTGTGACCAAATAGGAAGCATTGTAGTGACAAATTCTTCCTATTGATCAAAAATATGAGCWAAAGAAGACATTTTATTTTCTGTTTCAGAGCAATCATTCAAAAATGCTGTGCTTTCTTCAAAGATATCATTGAAGGATGGAAAAATAATACAAAATAAATTAAGGATTATTTATTTTTTCTTGTTGTAAAAATGATTTCCTTGTATGTCAGCATTTGTGTTTGGAAAAGGCATTTTATGTAACATTTTCTGTTTAAATTAGAGTAATCTATAAGGCTTTTTCTGGAGGTTTCCAGACCTTGTACCCCCCATGAGACATGTCAAAGTCAATAATAGGCCTGTGGGTAATAAGTGAGGGGATTAAATATTGTAATTTCATTTGTCTAAGGAGCCAGATAAAGGAAGTATGGAGAAATAATATYAATTTTGCTTTGTATCCTTATAGAAGAGGTGATATAAAAGTTTTAGAAATTGTTAGAAGAAACAGATTCAMACAGGAATAGATAAGAAGTTATATCATGGTTTTTCATAGCTACTTTCTGGAGAAATGGTCTTCCTTTCCAGATCTTCAAAGGATGGCATATTCAAAGGATGACATCTTTGTAAAGATCAGCCATTTACACAGAAAATTCTTAAACTGATAAATAAGAAATGGTTACAATGACAAGTACCCAAAATAAAACACTTTAATTTAGACATTTAATTGGTCCTGTAGCGTATGAAACTTCCTAGCTGCATAAAAACGTTGCTTTATTTAACAAAACTGGTTTGGCTATTTCTGTCTGCTTTGCCAGTTGCTTATGCTGCTTAGTGAGTTAAAGTTTACACTTATGTGATTTATCATTAATGAAGCCAATCACTACAGAATATATACACATATATGTATATATATATAAATGGAATAGGCAAGCTGTGATGTTTACTACTTCACTGCAAGTTCTATGCATTTCAGATATGAGAAAAAGACCTTCATGTTCTACTTATCCTGTGTATTAATGTACTTTGGCTTGGGTTTTAGTGGGTTTTGGCTTTTTTTTTTTTTTGGACAGCAACTGAGTCCTGTGTGTGCTGACTTAAACATTGTGTACTAAAATTCACACAGGACTGGAGTAGTTAAATAGTGAACTTCACGATACAATAAGTCATAATTAAAGTCTATTTGATATTTACCTACCACTGAAGAAGGGTCCAAGGGTCCATTCCTTGTCATTCAGCAAGGGGCTCAGGGATGAATTGAATCTCTGTGATGTGGAGTTGGCTCACAACTCGAAGGTAGAYAGTAGAATTATTAATATGGTGTTCGTTCTTATTAATTTATTGTACACTGTGGTTTTCACATTTTTATACACAGACTTTACCAAAGAGAAGAAGAAATACATGATGGAAAAAATGCATGTTTTATTACAGCTAAAGGATTTTGCTGATTTTCCAAACTGTTAGTATGCTGTATAAATAAAGTGGAAAAGTCTAAGTATTTAAATAAATATATGTTTAAAGATCTGTTTCCAATTATCTCTTTTTAAGCTACCTGATCTGGCCCAATCATAAAGACCATCCATTTTAGCTGGGTAAATAAAATATGTTCAAACATAGAGTGAGATCCAGGAATGTAAACATGAATAATTTATATTTACTCTTTTTTTTTTACCTTGTAGTAACCAATATAATTTCTATATACTATATGGAGTCTAAACTCCAATGGTGGGAAGTTTCTGATAAATTCTTCTTTACCTTTATACTCACTTCTTGCTCTAGACTGTAAAATGGCATGGAGGCTAGCTGTGCTACAAAATTATTTTACATCTATGGTTTGTGCTATTACATATTGTGTTTCAAGCTTATGTGAGAAAGTTGCCAAGATAACACAGGTCTGTGTTGGTAATGGGCTTAAGCATGTGTTTTTATAACTTAGCTGTGATTTTCTATTGCATATTTTAGTAATAYATTAACTCATAGGTATTCTATTCTGCTTTAAACCTGTATATATGTGCATATATATATATGTGCTTGTAATACATAGATAGTACTGTTTATAATTTTCATATATATACCTATACACACTTATAGATATAAGAGTTTCCATTATTAGCATGGAGATGTATTGTGATTCATACTGGGATAAATCATCAGTTCCTTAATCAGGAAAATTTTGACAGTGAAGTCTGGCTTACTGATACTTTACTCTGAAGATTGCCCTATGTATTTAGACAAATATTATTGTACTTTCTTAAGACTCTTGAAAACATGTAAAAGTCACTGACCAAATGATAGAATAGGAAAAATGTTAATGTTGCTCTCTGTTCCATTCCTTTTAATATACATGAAATAATTTTCTTCTGTTCTTGAGAAAACAGATTGTCTAAGTTTGTTTCATATGCTAGAAGTTCATAAGAGGAATCATTAACACTTTAGTTTGAGAAAAATTATAACACCAAATTCAGCTTTTCCAACAGGGATGATATCCTGCTATATTATTCAAGCTGATTTAATGAGCTCCAGCACTATTTTTCATTCCAAGTCTTGAGTTCAGATTCTGTTTCATCTGCGAAAGCTGGTAATGTATGTAACAAAGAAAACTGTAAATAAACGTCATACCCCAGCTTTTCTTTTTGGTGATAACAATATCAAATATTGCACTAAGAGAAATGTCAGTCAGGTCTTAGGAGCCTGGATGAAAACTCCCCAACAAGCTCCTTTTTGTATGATCTTTCAGAAGCTGGTAGATTTCTTATAGCTTTTTATATACCTATATTCTGTAAGTTAAACTGTTAAGAAGTATGGAAAAAAAAACAAGGGAGAGTTTAGTCTAATAGCTGAAAATGAAGTTGGAATGCTATGATTTCTTTTCTTTGGAACAATAACTAGTCCAAAAATATCTTGSTTTACTCTTAGGGAATTAAGAAAAAAAAAAAAAATCACTACAAAAAAAGTAACTACAGTCTCATGCAAATAAATTTTCTGAAGTTTTATGTGTGATGATAACTCCTAGCATTTTTTCCTCCATAACTAAATCTTATTCTCTTGGTGAATCATGCCTCATATGGGACTGAAAAAGAAGAGCAACAAGGTCTCTTCTCTCACTGGACTGTAAAAATGCCTCAGGACATTGACGCACATTCTTATATGCACATCTTGCTCTTCCCCTGACGTGCCCTCACACTAAGATGAGGAGATCCTTACTGCACAGTGTTTTGATTAACAACTTAATTCTGAACTCCTTTTGRGGATGTCTTTATTCATTTGCAGATCTGATATGCACAGCCTGAGCCCTTCTTCTGTGCTATTCCTCCCTCAGAGTATCTTTTAGGGGTCAGGCTGTTTCTTTCCATGACACTGCTAGAAGATTTTTCACAGAAAAACTGGCTGCTTTAGCTCTGCAGTGTTGTCAAAGATTAGGACATTGTGAAAAAAAAGGTGTGATTTGAGATCTCACTGAATTGTTTAGATGCTTTTCAGCTTGCTGAGATACCCTTTTCAGTTCGTGTTTGGAGATTAGAAAATTCTACAGACCCATGAGTGATCTGGTAACAGTTGTGCTGCTTGTAAACTCCAGCTGCTTGGTAATACAGGAAGAAAAGCTGTGTATTTGACTTATTTGAAAACAGGGTTAAAGTGATGTTCTACAAAAATAATTACTGGTACAAAACCTCTTTGATTAGATAATTATGTCTCCTCTTGGAACCAGATTTATCCTGTGTTGTTTAGTAGCGAAAAGAGGAAGACCTTGGGGAGGCTGGCAAAGTTCACCTCAGGGAGGCTGGTAAAGTTCCCCTCAGAACTCTCTTATTTGCATCTACAGCTTGATTCCCTAGTACAAATCATAAACGTCCTGTATATCAACAGAAGCTGGAGAAGACCCTTTGATTCTTCTTACTACAGGAGTGACACCATCCATGACATAATTTCCATTGAGTTCACCCTGAGCTTCGTGTTAGCATCAATCTAGTCTTTTATCTTTGACACACAATAAGCCCCTACAGCATGCTACCAAGGAAAGGAATTTTTAAGTTTCAATTAGCTAGTGAGATTTGATAGACTTACCATTACAAAGAAGTGACAGAGCCCAATTCGATCTCTGCATGAATTCAATAATTTCTTCTCTGAAGCAGTTGTCAAAGCAGAGGAAGGCTTGCATAGTCTTGGGAGTTTCCTGAAGTTAGCTTGGGTTAGGTCTAACTCTCTGTTAAGGAAATAACATGTTAGTTTAGCTAAGTCCACTCAAGTAGGCTTCTTTGCCCTTCTCCATTTTTAAGTGGAATGACCAGATACTCTAAACCTCAAACAGACCCCCCTCCTAGTCCCTGATTTTAAAAATAATACTTGTAGAGTTAGGACTTAACATCCTACTTATACTAAGAAAGGTTTGTTTAGGCAATAGTCTGGAAAGAGTCAAAATTTTATTTTTAGCCTAAGAATAGAACTAGTCTCCAAGTTTGGGATTAAACAGTTCCACCGATGATAGTTTTGCTAAGCAGCAGTCTCACTCATTCTATCTTTATCTGGATATAACATTGAATGTCAACATCCTCAGCTGAGATGACTGCTTGACTTCGGGTGGGTAGGCAATGCATATTGCTACCAGAACTTTTTTCTCAASGTTCAGCTATACCCCCAGAGAGAAATTTTTGAAAAGCAAAGAACAAAACATAAGGATTCTTGACTGTAGAGGTTAGGTTTGTTTTTATACTCTCAAGATGCTAGGAAGATGCATATGCTTTCAAAAAACATTACCAGTTGGGAGAGAACATGCTCTTTTCATCTCTTTGTGTGAGCTACCTTTTTTGTTTTGAGGTATAGAAGTATGAGATTAATGGAGATCAGGGCAAAGTCAAGCATGGGCATTAAAGGCCACTATTGTCACAGGTTAGCAGATCATAGAGCTAGAATTGCAACCACACAAGAATAATTGTAAAAACTTTGTTGCCTTCTGTCCCCTTTACCCAAACTAATCACAGAATCAGTCTTCCTTATTCTAATCTGCTTATAAGAAACAATACAAAAGCTGAGGACAGTATTAGCTGAAGCCTTAGCTTATCAATTTGGCAATTTTCATCTACAGATGTAAAGGAAAAACTGAACTATAACTACCATGAAATAAGTGTATTAATTGTCAGCAGTTTCAAGAGACTATATACAAGGTTGGTTCTCTGGTGCATACCAGATATGTAGATTGATTTATCATGGGTGTTTGTTGGTTTTTTTTTTTTTAACTTAATGTATTTGAATTGTTTTTTCTATTTATGTAACTTTTTTATTTACTATTTTGTTTTTCACATCCTCCTTATTTTTATGGGAGGAGAGCTGATAGCATTTTAAAAGTGTGCCAAAGGAAACAATAATAAGAAATGTAATTTCTTGTTGATAATTTCTTTTTTTGTTGTGTTATCATTGTTTATCTAGAGAGACTATAAGAAATAAAATTATTCTGCATAACCATAATGAAGTATATACTATTTGATAAGTATATACCATTTGACAAGTACATACCATTATATTATACAATTAATATATTACCATAATGATAAGTATATACCATTTAATCAACAAATTGGGGTTTCAGGACAAGCAGTTGTAAAGGAGGCATTACTAATGCAGCATCATTTCAGACCTAGATCAGGAGACTTGAAAGCAGAGTTTCTATGCTTGTGTTTAAAGGGGTGTTGGATGAACCACTTAAACTCGCTTAATTCTGTAAGTTAACAAACTGTTAATATGTTATCAAAACAACACTTTGCTACTTTGCTGGCTATGGAGAGAGGTATATAATTATTTGAGATCTTAAATGAGATCTTTGAGATCTTTTCATTTTCAAGATGAAAGTCTTCCCTCCTCCCTTTACCCTCTCCTCCTCCAAGTTTAGGAAGAGAATTATTCTCTCTCTCTCAAAAATTTTTAGTGATTATTCTTTTTTACATGCCTTAAGGATGTCTGATTTTCATGAAAACTTRCTCCTTCTATTAACCTTAATTTGTATAAATTTCGCACATGTTCCTGACGCAACAAGAGTGCCTTGATGTAAAGGCTGGTTATGGGAAAGAGTGCTATTTGTCCTGTACATTTCTGCGTTTCACTCACTATGTAACTAAGGTTGTGCTGGTTGCACTTTCACGTGCTGAGGGATGGCTGAACCAACCTGGCGCGGATTAGACCTCTAGGATGGCATACATAATTTTGGAGGGTGAAGCAGTTAACAAACAGCTTCCAGTTAACAAACAAGCTATTAAAAACCTGATATCTGCCCTGAAAGTATATGTTGCTACTAGAAGACAGTGAGGAAAACATGTGTGTTTCACTCTGGTTCTTCTGTGTAAATTACAGYGCTTGATGTGCTCTTTGATCTCTTCTGTTAGTTCAGTTGGGTATAATGGCCTTCTCTTTATTGCATTCAACAACAAGGTACTCTACCAATGGCAGCAAGATGGATATTATGTATTCCACTCCTAGCACTGGACTCAGATGAATGAAAATGGATACAGACTTTACAGCTTCTGACAAGGAACTCTGCATTGTATTTTCCAGAAAAGAGGCAGAAGGCTGCTCTTACTTTTACCATCTTTTTTTTGCTTGGTGGTAACTGGTTAAAAATAATGAAAATATTTTGCAGTGATAGTTTACATTCTTGGTCTTATTTCTTCATAGTTGGGAATTGTCAAAAGTTTTAGCTCTTGTAGGAAAAAGTGTAACTTGAGAAATAAGAGCAGCTCTGAAAAAGTCTGTCTGCAAGACGTAGCCTATTGAAGATCCAGTTGCATCTAGTTGCATCACAAAAGTCGTGTTCATGATGGATGTATTCAAAAGAGTGAAAGAAACTTTTACTGTATCTGGGACATTGGAGAGACAAAAAGTTATGAACATTTTAAAATTTGATATTAGGAAAAATATTGCATTCTTTAGTTAGCGGTTTGGAATTTACTTGAATTTTACTTGGAATTTTTCCCAAATGAAAACAAGAGGCAAGAACCTCACCTGATATAAACTGGCATGGCTCCACTAAGCCAGACAACACAGCGTTTGAAGCAGCTGAGGAGCTGACTGCTGCTTTCAGAATGGAGGCTGGTTTTTATTCTATCACTTCACTTATTTATTTATTTATTTATTTATTTATTTATTTATTTATTTATTTTAATTTATGCAGATCTATTACCCTGTGTATTGGAACTAGAATGCCTAAATCATTTATTGTGTAAAGTATTTTGTGGTCAAAGAGGAGAGAGGGCTGCAATTTTCTGTGCGGATGGCAGAAGTACTGTACAGATGAGTGGAGTGTATCTATTAATCTCATCTAAAGAAGCAGACAGTGAAGAGGTTCAGTTCTGTGACAGCCTAACCGTTAACAGCATCCCAAACTTGATTTCATTTCTTCACTTTTTTGGACTGGAAAATACTGGGGCTAAGATTTATTATGTCATTGTCGTCTCTGCCTTTCCTCTGTCTCATCTGTATTCTTTACAGAGCCTATAAACATGGGCTGTCAGCAAGCTAAACCTGTCAGATTTCCACTTCCCCCCTCCTCCGTCTGCTACTATGCTCCCTGAGAAACAGCCCYGCACACTGCACCCTCACTATGTTTCTCATGATCACATCTCATTCATCACTGTGACTCCAAACTCAGCTCAACACATTAGAAAAAAGGTCAGGGATATGAAAGGAAAAGAGAAATAAACAACTACCCAGCGGAAGCGGTTGAGCTACAGGAGACGTGGGAGGTAAGATCGGAGCCAATTTCTCTGCCAGCAGCTGTACTGGGCATAAAGTACTTGCTATACAAGTTCTAAGTGTTTTAAGCTGGAGGGTTGTGTAGGGGTTTTCTGCAGCTCCTGGTTTATTTCCCAGCACAGAAGCATAGTGAAAGGATAGAAAAGCTTAGTTAAAGATGGGAAGGTGACAAAACTTTTTATAACCGGAGTAAAGATGACAGATTGGTTGCTGAGTGACTCAAAACCTGATAGCATGCGTGATTTGGGCTCGAGAGTTCAATAAACAKCCTTTCAGTGATGAAAGGACAAGTCCTATGTTGACTTTCTGAGCCAAACTTTAAGAAGMTTTTGTTTTGGGATGGGGGGAATTTTTTATGGATGAAAACCAAATTATTTTATATGAAGCAGTAATATTCCTTTAGATGGGATGTGTTTCCTTCTATGTGCTACATTGTCAATGTAGTTAGGTAGAATTTACTTTAAAATTATTCTGGCTTAGTGATATCCCTTCTCCATTCTCCTCACTACTACTTTGGTCATTTATCACTGAGCATGTTTGTTTTCTTGATCAGGAATTATGTTTTTTGCCTTTCTGCAAATAATTTTTTTCCAATTTCTGGTCACTTTTCATCATAAACAGAAATAACTGTTAACTCTTTTCTTCTTTTCATTTTATGAATCTATATTTAAAATATTGATGTGATATCATGCCAGTAATTTCTTTCTCTCAAGCAAATAAGGGGGAAAAAAGAGAGACTCTGGAGAGCCTAAAAGAAATAGCTTGTAAAACTCAGTGTGGAAGAGTTTTTTCTCACAAATAGTAGTAAACTTATCAGGATTTTAGTTACGCTTTTATTTATGTATGCAATGATTGGTTAAGAATTTGATACGGCCCCTGATAATCTAATATTGTACAGCAAGTGTGATGACTTGGGTCAAATAGTCAAGAATATAAATATCCATATTGACTACAGAACATCTGAGTGTGCTTTGTGTGAGTACAGATTGTTTGTCTCCTAACCTTTTTTAACATGATTCTGTCTCGCTCATGTTAGAGGCTTATTTTTATGCCTTATGTGTTATTTAAGTTAAAAAASAAAGGTAAATTCATAATTTGATAATTCTCTTCTAATTAAAAAAAAAAAAAAAGGTGAAGGCCCCTGGTGAAATTATCAGGCAAATGATAAAAACAAAAACATCCAATAATTTAGCAGGAAAAAGGCGACTTCATCGACAATGTTTCCCATTATGTCCATTAAATGCAATAGTTTGGATGCAACCCTCAAATATGTTAATCCTTGTGCCATTGGCTCTTGAAAGTTGAGAAAGGTTTTTTTACTCTATTTGCTCATTCTTTTTGAAGCGTTTGCTATCATACTAAAGCTGAAGACAAAATACTGGAGTTTGTGGCTCAGAACATGGTAGCACATTTACAGAGTCACTCGTGGGAAGAAACTAACAGAATTTGGGAAAAAACTTCTTATAATTCAGAAAAGGAACTTTTGCATGTGAAAATAAAATAGAGGGCTGTTATATCCCCTACTTCTGTGCCAGAGTTTTTGTTTTCTTCTGTGAACGTAACTGCTTTCAGTGCCATTAGGAACCTCTTTTCCCTATGTTCGTCATACTCCATGGAATGATAGTATGGAAATTCATCAATTTTGAACATACTGAATACCCTAGATTTAGAGGGTAGGGGAAGTTAAGATCCCCAAATCAGGTAACTGAATTATGCATTAACTGCATAATAATGTAGCAATTGAAAAAGGCAAAAAGCTGAGCACATGGAGTTAGGATATTCAGGCAAAAGTTCAATGTTGAGCTGAGAATAGATAAATTATAGATTAAAATGAAGTGTGAGGAGTAAAATAAATTGGGGAGAATAAGAACSACGGATGAAAACATTTTAGAAAAGAGAAGCATGTTTGAGTTCCTACAACTTACTGTATGCTACCAAATGTAAATGCAGCACTGCTATACAGCAGAGCTCTGTACTGACATGACTCATACTCCAAAATAAGGAAATAAAGCCTGCTAGGAATTTCAATCTTGTGAAGAAAGAGGTTTGAAAAACACATTGCAGTACACCTATAAAAGAGGCTATAACTGCAAAACAATTAAGAAATAAATGTGAGTTGCTCTCCATGAACTACATTGAGCAGCAATATCAACAGCACTGGCAGTATGAAAATGATGATCCTACTAAAGGAAAACATAATAGAGGGTAAGATCAGAATAATAAAGTAAATTGTGGTAAGAAAATTGGACTATTTTAGAAAATAAAGATATGAGAAATAGAAATCTTTTTTAGAGTGTAAATTGTAAAAAGTTATAAAGAGTGTTGTTAACTGCCACATCACTGCAAATAAGATATCGCTTGGGTGGAGGATGAAACGAGGAAGAAGAAAAGTTCCAAATCCAGTATTTCCCTCTTTACTGATATRCTAGGAAGAAGCCAACTCCTAGCCAGTTTATCTTCTGGCATCACATGAGATTGCTTCAGTTATCTTGATCAATACCAGATGAAAATGAAGTGCAAACTAAAGATTATTTTGCACTGAGATATCAAATATTCTTTTATGTTTCTCTGCTAAAGTTAACTAGTAAATATTGAACTTGGCAGACTGAATCTGACAASTACTTTGAATTTAAAATAATGTCTTAGAAAAACAAATGGATATCTCACTTTTCCCTCTTGAATATATAGTATAGTTTGCATTGCATAATGTACTGCTGTCCAGATAGATACTGAAGGGCTACATTAAGCTCTGAAAAATTGTCTTTAACCGATATATGAAAGGCAGCCATTTTGAAATAATAAGGCTGAGGACAGAAAGGCAATTTGGAAAGTGAGCACTTTCAAATGACTAATTCATCTCACCAAGCAAAAAGTGTGTTAGCATTCACCATCTAGTAAGTATTATGAACGTTATATGACAGAACTTGGCTACTCTTAGTTGTTTACAATCACCAAAACTAAACTTGATTTGCCCGGTTGTACATCAGATTCCTGTAATGCRGATATGTAAAGGTTGGGTTTTCTACTCCTATATTTCTTAAGGAGGATTGGTTTAGTTGCACAGACTTAATTATCCATGCTTTGCAGCCCAGCCCGCTGCAATCAATAGTGTGTAGACCAAGACAGATTTGCAAAATGAACAAAATTATACCTTCATTAAGAACTTCATTGTGACTGATAGAGTTCAAGTTTGTATATTGGGTATGACAACTATAATGCTTGCAGTGCACTCAAGCCAATGTTTGCAACATAAAAGGATGTACCACTCTAAAGATTGACATGACCATTGACCCCTTTTTAATTTTCTGGCAATGTTTACTTCCCATTTGACAACTTCTTAAAAAAGGTTACTTACTAAATGGGATTAGGAAAAACATTGAAACATTCAGATTTCTCTTCAGAAACAGCTAGTACTCTTATTTCTCAGATAGGAGCCTCTTTCTGGAGTTCCAACTACTCTGTTCTTCTATTCCGAACTCTGTGGGTTTTATAAATACCTCTTGAAAATGTGAAGAGAAGAGGATACATTTGCATGCTTAAGAAGTGCCTAGTCTTGATTAGCGATGCATAGGAAATCAAGTAGGGTCTTRTTTTTACCACAATTTATTCTTTCGATGCTATCTATAATGCTATTTATTTAATAGGTATAGTGCTAGTCCCACCACTGGGTATATATGAACATTGAATTTTATTTTTGCTTCCACTTTTCCCTACAAGATTTCCATAATTCAAGGAGACTTCTCAGTTCTCTTGTAGGTCTCTGTAATGAAAATCACTGTCTAATATCATCAGTGAATGCATCCTCTGATTGTGCTGCTTCACTTTTCCTTCTCTTTGCCCCSTCCAGCAAAGGCAAACCACACGTTTAAACAAGATTAGCCCATTTCAAACTTCTTGCACAAATATGAACCAAGATATAGTTTAGGAAAGAATATGCTCTTTTTTATAGTTATATTACTTTGTTTTTAAATGTCRATGTTTGAAATGGTTTAAAGTCATTCAAGAGTGACCAGAATCAGTACTGAATATAGTTTGTTTCCACTTTCTTTCATATGCTGCCATATGAGGATGAATAACAGTGCTTGCCATTTTATTATCTTCAGGACATAGCCTGTAATTATTCTTCCCTCAAATACTTTATTAAAAAAAACCAAAAAGTAAATATTTTCTAAAAAACTCACAATTTAATTAGAATTACAAAATTCTGCAGAAATTGTAAAGAAAAGAGAGAGAATAAGTAAAGCAATTTTTAAAAAGTACAGTCAGATAATTTTATGATTAGTCTTCCAAGAATTATGCAAAGCAGTTGGAATTCAAACTACTCAATACATTGTGTATTATACTCATTATTCGTACTGTAGTTAACATGTTCTTGGCATTCTGTTGCCCATTACAATAATGGGATATTATGAGATCTCTTTTTTTAGTGCATGAGGTGTAAAAAGTGTAGTATTCAGRATTTCTCAGGCAACCACTGGAATCTCTGCTTGCTAATAACTGGAGACAATGCATAGGAAACCTTGTATCATGTGCCATGGAGAAAATGTATAAATAAGGTGAACTTATTAGTCACTTAAAGAGAACATTCCACCTACTGTATGTCTTGGCTTGAAATTTTTAGCAGCAAACTTCCTGAGAAGGACCATGGGCACAACTTTTGGAGATGATTAGTATCYTTCCCTTTCCCATCACAAGCGCTTGAATGTTGACATGATGATACTTATATACACCCAGGAAAGGAAAAAAATATTCTTGTTAGCTCTCTCTGTTCAAATATAGCTGAATGTGAATATTAACTCTCTTTCTGCTGTATTTCATAGGTGAGATGAGGAAGAGAGAGATCYAATTCAATACAGTGGTGTACTGTTAGCTGTGATTTGGAAAAGAAAGTTTGCATTTTAATTAAAAGAAACCACAAAAAACCTGTCAGATCCAAATTAATACAGGGGTTTTTTTCTTTAACTGTGCAGAACAGGAATCTATTATTGATATACCATGTTGATATGGCACCAAACTTACTACTATCATTTCCAGTGCATGTCTAGTGACAAAACAACTTGACTGAGTAAAACACAATCTCTATTTACAAACCATTTTTGTACTCAGTAAATTCCTTGTCAAGCCATTTCTTTGTTTAAGATACCCTTATTCCCCCAAAGTTAATCTATCATTATTTATGACATAAGGACTGTAAAATGCAAAAACTTGCATATATCAGCTTATTTAAAATACCTTTTTTCAATCTTTTGCTTTAGGAACCATTTCTAAGCATTATTTTAATTTTACTGAACAACATTTTTATTTTTCCTTTGTGATACCATTGCAACCCTAGATTAGTATGTAAAAAAACAGAGAATAGTACTAAAATAATAAAGACCCCTAAACAGTACTTTGGAGTATTCCTCCTCCAGAGACATTCTGAAAGAATAGATTAAAATAAAATCCAGCGTTGTCCAAAGTCTGTTTCTTTGTATGTATCCAAAGTGTTCCATTAGTGATAATTTGTTTGCAAAATTGCTTTTCACTATGTTTTTTTTTTGTCTGGGTATCCAAGGTAAATGCAACAAAAATAAGTTGTACTCAAATATTGCAATATCAGTTAAAGTATTTTCTGATTTAATTTTTCATTTTATTTTTACTTAAAGCAGTCTGGGAATTAGCAGGGAAAATTCCCTTCCAAGAAATTTCTCCAATTTTGGTTTTTTACTTGTCAGCTGCTAAAGAAAGGAAAGTCTAAAACAAGAAATATAAAAAATTTATAATACTTAAAATTTAAGATTCTGTAACATATTATAACTACCTAGAAGATAGTGATATGAGAAGCTGAAAAAGGTAATAAATTTTCCAAATTGATGCTTTTTAGAGTGTTTTGAAGAAGTTCAGGATAGGGGATATAATTTGATGCCTTCCTTTGAAATATTTAGATAATATTAATCCATTGCATTTTTGATAGGAAAAGAAGTGACACCACTGTTTTATTTTAAACTTTTTCTCTGGATGGAATAGCTACTAACAGTGCTTTAGACTTGAATGACTGACATGACTTATAGAATCTTTTACTAATGAATACATGGATGGAAGAAATCCAGCTGGATTTCAGAGTTCAGACTAAGATTTCACAGTTGGAAAAATCACTATTTCATAACACGAAAAAAAAAAATCTTTGCAATATAAAGAGTGTATCAGGACTGAGTTTTTAGAATTTCACTGTCAGAGACCTTAACTGTAACAACAAGTCTAGAAATACAAATTTTAAAGCATTAAATATTTTATTGAAAGCCTTTGAAATAATAAAAATTAAAAAAAACCCCTATCTTATTTACATTTTTTAAATGCCATATTTGTGTGTATTTGGATTTTAGAAATGTGTGTTCCTATTCACTAGATTGTCTTTCATTTTGATTGGCCTACAGAATAGTATTAATTTAAATASCTGCTTTTTTCCCCTGTGCTTTTCCAAATTTTTCGCTTCCTATAAAACCATAAYAATGAATGTTTCTTCACTGAATAGCATAATCTTATTTAAGGATTTCYCTTCACTTGTTTTTTTTCTGGTTAACATCCTTTAACAGCCTTTACACTTAGAGCCTGAATTTTCCCCTCATTAGACCAAGACAAACACAAATGAAAGTATTAGACATAGCTATTTTTATTATCAATGTTCAAATTAAAATTCTCTGAGGCTAAGTCATGCTCTTGTTTCTTTCTCCTGCTTCCAAACAGATGAATTTCGGATTTCTCTTCATTTATTTATTTTTATTTCTTCTTTTTTTCCTTTGTCATCCTATACCAATCTTATACTAAATAACTCCAACACTRAAATAGGGTACACCAGTTTGCTTTTTATTTGTATTGCAATCAGAAGCCTGGTTTTTATTTTAGAATTTTTGCAGGAAATTGATCTACATCATAGGTATTCATAAAATATTGTTGGGTTATTCCATTTGGTTCAGAAGAAAACACCCATATATTTTCCAGCTGTTTTAATAATTGCTTAACCAGAGACAAGATTTAGCCTGAGATTAAAAATATATTACTTCAACTCTCGAATCCATGAGAATTACTATATTATTCTATATTCTATGTGAGAAAGGGGAATTTTATTTCTTGCCTCATAAAGATACTGAGAGCAGTAATTCACTCTAGATTACAGGGGATTTTAATGTTATCAGAAAATGAGGAATGGACAGATAAATATCTATTGATAGACCTAGGTAATGTGCCTGTGATTCTCAAAATCGTCATAGGTGATGAAATGCCCCRTACTCACTGGAAGTCAAATAAAAACATACATCTTTTTATCCAAGAAGGATATCTTGAAATTTGGTCTCATGCTCTATTGGAATATAATGGTGAAATAGGATTATTGTCCTAGTTTAAAAAAAAAAGGCACATGTGAAATGGCATAAATGCCTGATGTGAAGAGAATATTGAGAAGGCATTGTGGAAGAAGACAGACAGATGTATCTACCAGATAGTGCTCTCATGTTTCTACTGCCCTACTGCACTTAAGACACATGTATAGCAACTCAAGTTTCTGCATCGATTGGTTTATTTCTACTCCTAGCTGAAATATCAGAAAATTATCTTCTTCAGGAGACTTCAGTGTCTTTATATAAATGAGCATATGGGACTTGTCCCTTTACATCATATACTGGAAGGCTTGGGRTCCTCTACTGCTGCCTCAACCCACAGCTTTCTAATTATGTCACAAAGAACATGAAACTATTATGTATGAGCAACAGAGTAGTTGCTAAGAGACATCCTCTCACCCTGTGCATGGAGCAAGGTAGGAACTGCTGAGTGAAACTGTTCCTCAGGCACTTCCCAAGTTTTCACAGRACTAATAAGCAGAATTCTGGGTTAAGAGGTTGCTGGTGTAAATATTTTTGGATGGAGCATACGTTTGATTTCTTTCAATGAGCTCAAAACAATAAACAGGAAAAAAACCATAGGATTTTGGTTTTCACAGAATTTTTAGTCTATAACCGATCTTTTAGATTCATATGTTTATGAACATATTTTTAAAAATATCTAAGTTTGTTAATGTTCATCAAAATTCTTAAAGTTTTACATTGTGAAAAAGGCAGAATTTTAATTAAGCTAGTTGTTAATATTTAATATCACTGGTCCTTCCATGAGAAGCAGAATGTAATGAACTTCATCTTACAGAAGTGTTTTCTATTTGAGAATCTTGGTGAAATGCTTGATCTAACAGTCTAATACAAGTCTAGTAGTTGATATATGAATAGTTGATAAAGCTGAATATATTTATCTGTATGAAATTATATGGTGTCGCAAGTGTTCCAAGAAATACGACACAGAGTCCAGGGAGAACAAAGCGATGTGGAGTTTATTATTATTTTACAGAGCGGCTTATATCCCTTAGCTTGCTTGAAGTTTATAGAAATGTCAAGAGTCTATTGGACCCTTGGTCAGCCACCTACCAAGTTCATTGATCGATTTTAACAACACCTATTCCAAAATATTTATCTAAGCAAAAATGATAGCAAAGTGCAGCTGCACGAAGCTTAATTAATTTACAAAAACTCCTAGGATTGTTTATAATAGTTTTGCCTGGGAAAAGAGAGAAAGAGAGAAGTCTCACAAAAATGCTGGGAGAGTTAGAAGCCTTTCTGCTGACAGCTTTTCAGCAGTCACAATATGGGCAAGATGTTGTGAACCCTGACTTTGATCCAATAAGTCACTTCTTTGTCAAAAGGGTAACTTGTCAGCTTATCTCCAAATTTACTAAAAGTTTTGCTTATTCAAACATACCATACTCTGTCTATAAATTACTATTCCTTAAGCAGAATTGACAGTGAAAGAAAGCAATTCTTCTCTGTAGTACAGATAATCTGTTCATAAACTGAGTCATCATCTGAATTTTRCCAACATAACCATAACAAATGAGGAATCCATAAACATATCAGCCTATCGTATTGACATTGTCAAATCTATAATTATAAGAGAAATCATGATTCATATTTCAAAATCATCACACTTTTCTACTTTTTAATTCTGTGGAAAGCAGTTAATCCTATTCTGACCTAAGGGATAAGTAATCATACAGATGCTATCATAAAATGTTTTTTTATCTTTTTGTCTTAATGTGTCTGTTTTTCTCCCCATTTTCGCCCTGTGTGTCTCCTTGATGATCATGCAAAGCTTACTAGAAGAGAGACTTATCTGAAATTTGAGACCTCTGTAATTTTGAAATTTAATGCTTCTCCATATACTTAGATTTTTCTACAAATACATGTAGTGTAGTACACATATCATTAATCTAATAAATCATTATGCCATGGTTGATCCATTCTAAATGCTCTCTGCATTGCCACAAACATTGCCTACCGCACAGAACTGATGACTAACACTGTCTGACAAGTTGCACTACAGTTTCTGGAGAGACTAGAGCAGCAAATATATAAWGTGGATTATGTTAATGTTCTTGAAATTATTGATAAGTTTTTAATTATAAATCAAATTTTAATTTAGCTACTCTGTTCAGCCAAGTATATCTTATGAAATTTAATGTATGTAATATTAATACATGATATAATTGAGTTTCCAGTGCTGGTACATTTGGTTGCTTGAGACTACAGAGTAGAACTTTTCATAATGACTTGTTTTATGATCGGGAACATAGTCCCATAAAAAGGACTGCAGGAAACTACCCTTTTTAATGGTATTTCTTGTATGGGAATGGTGAGGTGAAGAAAAGTTACTATGTTTGAGGTCCTGATAGACAAATTTTTTCCATCTGTGCCCTAGCCTTGATAGCACTGAAATATAACATTTTTCTRTAGGTATTGTGATTCTGTCTCTCCTCTTAGGCACTGGGAATCACACATAACAATATGGAACGGCATGAGCAAAGATAGTTAATAGCAGCCAGTCAAGGACACATCCATGTTATTTTATTTTCCTTATTAAATATAGATAATAGATCATGTTTTCTCAGACACACTTTTTAGGTTCAAAAGACTTTGCCTGCATCCAGTTTGATCACTGTCGTCAGTTCTCCTTAGGTTTAACAACATGCATGTGTTYGCGTGGTTGGTTGATGGCATTTATTCCTGACTTTCTCTGCAAGAATGGAAATTAGCAAGCCTCTGCCATATATTGTTGCTTATATTTAACCTTCTCTTCTTTTCTTAAATTTCCCTAGTATTAACTTCAAAAATTCCCAGAAAGCTCGTGAGTTTGCTAGACTTCATGTATTCAGTAGTTTAGCCTATGGTATATTTATATTTCTAATGGAGTACGTATCCTGTTGGTCAAAGTAACTGTAGGCAAGTCATTTCAATAAATATAATATGTTGAATAGTATATTCTACACGAAAAATGAAGTTTTCTCRGAACAATTCTTATATGTTACAAAATATTGCAAAATACATACGATTTTCATAAGCTGAATATGCTGTCCGAAGGTTTCAAAGCTTAATTAGAAATTAGGATTAGAGGAAACTGAGTACAGACAAATAACACCATGAGTTTTCTTTGTGTTTATTGTTTCACACTGAATTAAGGATCTCATTTTCTAAAAGAGTTTTCATGCTAACTGGAAAAATTTGGGACCAAACTTTGTTGACCATAAATAAACATTTGGTATTCCATATTTTACTACAAGTGATAAATTCAGAGTTCAAGAAAGAATAACAGTTTATCTTCTTGGTAATTAAACGGTACTACCTTAGTAGTAGGACAGGCAGCAAAAGAAAACTTTTATTTGTTCAATTCTGAATAGTAAGGGAACTCTGCAGAACAGGATACGTTTAGTTTGACTAAAAACTTACWTCTGATCTTCTATCTAGGAGGGATACTTTACCTTTTCTTACAAGTTTTTCTTATYATATTCAAAGAGTATAGGGATAACACTGGAGATTTAATATTTGGATTTTTAAAGAGATTAATTCAATGTGTGTTTTTCCTCATTGTATTAAGTAACTTTGAGAATCACAGCATCACAGAATTAACTAGGTTGGGAAAGATCTTTGAGATCATCAAGTCCAACCTATGACCTAACACCCCCTTATCAACCAGACCATGGCACTGAGCGCCACATCCAGACTTTTTCAAAACACTTCCAGGGCTGGTGACTCTGCCACCTCCCTGGGCAGCTCATAATAATTACTTTGGTTCTACATACTTGTGACGTTAAAAAAATTWTTTGCACATTTTAGATTAATATTAATGAATATCTCTTCATCATTGATGAACTCCTATTTATTTCTTGTTTGGCTACTCAAGATGTAATAACTCTCCTTGGGTTTTCTGCCTCCATTTGTTTGCAATCATTCAAGGTAATGATTACAGACTCAGACTTTCAGCGACCACTTCCAGGAATATTAGAAAAATTCCACATACGCATTATTCATAGGAGGCTGTATAGTCAAACAAAACAATATATATGCATTTGGGCTGGAGGAAAATTATGGTTCTTAATGTTGCTTATGGGGATGCTGGTTCTCCAAGAACAGGAGATTAATAGTATGTCTTCCAACACTGACAATAAAATTAATTTTATATCAAATTAAATTAGCACCATAGAATCCTAATAATCTTAAATACTTCCTTGGATGTATTATTGGACAAAACATACAGCTCATAACAGTTAATGTACCAGTGATGATAAAGATGTAGCAGAAGCTGCAATTGGAAAAATCCTTCAGCTGTCCTTCCTCACATTCTCATCTTCTACACTTTATTCCCTAATGTTTACACTGGTATTTGTAGAAATAAATGTTATCGCCATGACCCTGTAAAGTTCATAAAAATMCTGTTTGAGTAAATGTTCAGAGAATCAAGTATCGGATTTCTAAAATGTTAAATACCTTTAGTACTCTTATTTTGGGACTCCTAGGAGCTGTAAATTTATAGTGAAAATGAGAGAAATGAAAAATTCATATACTAATAATTTTCAAATAGAACTTTATGGAGAAAATATTCAGCTCTGCTTTTGAAAGAAAACAAACATACAAGCCCATTTCTAGTTCTTAACTGTTCCTACTTCTACTTACTTTTTAGATTCTGTTTCTATGTACTTTATCAGTCATGCTCAATGCTGAACTCTGACAGGCATTTTGGGAAAGTTTAAAATAGAAAACATGTAGTATGAAATATTGTGACAAAGTAATTTTTTTATAGCCAATTCCAGGCCGGGATAAATCTCTCTTTTTTCCAGAAGATTCCTCCTATCTTCAACATCTTTTGGGGTTTTTTATGATGCTAACTGGTGAAATAGAGAAAGCAAGAGAGAGAATGTCTTCTAGCAGGTGGAAAATTTTCACCTGGTAAGAGGCTTATGTGTGGATGTGTTTGTGGATGTGTGGGTGTGTTTTACAGATTGTTCTTTCTTTAAAAAAAAAAGCCCTCTTTTTATATTTTTTATTCATTAATCATTACCTATATATTTCAAAAGAAAAAAAAAAAAGCCACAAACTAGTAGTACTCTTTCTTTCAACTAAGCAACTCCCACTGTGTCTCAGAAATATCTATTGCGAAACCCTGCTCTTTATGAGGTTCTCATTGCAGTGCCTCTCTCCGTACTAACTGAGTCTCACGGGGGTAGCACTGCTCACAGGATTTCCAGACTGCCATTTTTAGTACCAGTTTGAAAGCAGGAGACTCTGGGCCATACTTTGAAATACCATTCAGTGCCCGGTTGATGGAACTGGAGTAATTATTGAATTTATCATTCCCTGAACACTGAATACATTTTGAATCGCTAATGCTGGTTTTATTAGAACAGAGACTAGAAGCATGAGCTTTTAAAAGTACAGAGCTCAGATAATGACATAAAGCTAAGAGGGTTTGTGACAAGAAATTTCTCCCKCCTTTTTTGTCTTTGCAGAGTTCTCTTGTCTTCAAGGGTTGCTATTAGTCCAAGTTCTGAGACTAATACAAATGAATATTGCTGATCCTTTGAAAGTGGCTAACTCACAATTTAGAGGCATGTATGTTTGAAAATATACTTTTCTTCCCCATCGTGTGCTCTCCCAAGGTAGCATTTGTACTGTCCCATGAGCCCCTTGCTTGCCTGCACACCAGAGAACCTCTCTGACACTTAGGCACTCTTGCTGCTTGCAGGAAGGAATAGTCTCCCCTTCCTCCCGAGGCTCATTCTGATCCAAGAGAAAAAGTCACATCCATCTCCCTCCTGCCTGCATCTGGGCTTTTAAAGAAATGGGGCATGGTGGTTCACAGACTAAATTAAGCAGATTCCACTGTTGGCACCTTTTGAAACTAAAGGTCAGAGGGAGCTCAGAAACAGGTTTATAAGAAGCAGATTTGCTCAGAAGTAGGTTTGTACTGTAACATGAACGAATAGGGAGGAAAACTAGGTGTTTTCCAGTTATAATTTGGTCATTTAGTGAAGTGACGTAATTTATGTTGCTACCTCTGTCTTTCTAAAAGGAAAAGCTGTCTGCCTTTGTAATTTCTAAATGGCATTTCATGGTGTTTGGCCAGTAAATTATATTTGGTTGATGCTTTTCATGCTGCAAATCTATGCAGTGCCTACAGAAATGTCTTAAGTAGAGAGCAATACCATCAAGAAGAGGGCTTGTAGCAGTTTACTAACCTTTGTGCTGGCATTTGAGACATTTTCACTGGTCTCTGGAACACAAGACTGCACAAAGTTTTCTAGGGAAGACTTTCTAGAGTCTAACCAACTGCATGGATAGAAAGCAGCATTCACATAGCCCGTAGCTTCTACACCCTTCAGACTCCTTGTTTTGATCTTCTGGACCCCTGCCATGATGTAGCCTTGGGCATTAATTCCGAATGGAAAGTGCTTGGTCTGACTTTCTTTAACATGTTCCAGAATGACTGCTAATTATATTGGATGTGGGMTGCTACTGCTGTGCTGCTACTATGTTCCAGTTTCTGTCTCTTGTGCTCTTATTTGCTCCCCTTCTTCCCTGCCTGAAATGAAAGGACTCATTAGTTGAATGTATTTACCTGAAGAATTATGGTTTGGTCCCTTGGCCATAAGGCTGGTTGGAAGCATTTGGCACTGAATCAGTTTCAGTGGATTGTGGCTGCCTGTTCTTATTGTATGAGGTTGCCCTTTGTAGTTTATAGTCTGTGTGGAGCAGCTAATCTCTCTCTGGTGTAAAGGACAGAGCAGGGTTGCTGTGTACTATACATTACATCTCCTGCCAGCTGGAAAGATTGCGAGGAACTCTGGAAGATTTTTTTTTTTTTCTAAAGTAAGGACTTTTACTTAGTTTCTATATGTAGTTTTTTTCTTTTCTTGATTATCCCTTAGCAACAGGCTTGAAAAGTGTTAAGAAGATTAAATGAATAAATGAAAAAGGAGACTGGTGGGAACTCTTTTTAACTCACTCCAGAATAGGAGAGAACAAGTGGAAACAGATGTAGCATTGATCTACATCTGACCATCATTGCACCCCACGACTAACCTATAAAGGACGGAACAACTGCAGATGTATATTATTGACATTTATCACAACTGTGTGGCTGTAGAATTGTTTAGAAAGACATGGCAGGGGGAGGGAAGAAAAACCCCTCTGGGTCTTTTTCTTAGCTGATTATATATGAATTCAAAAGAAAAATCAGAGCTGTGCTAAGTAAAAGATATAAGAGGAGGAAGTGCACTCTAGATTTAATCTATTTTTTTCTATTTGACGTTGAAAACAAGGCAATTAGTGCAATGCTTTCTTGGTAGATTGAAATTAATCCATAATGAAGAAATAAGAACAGTTAGTGAAATAGTGAAAGTTAGCCCTTTTTTATGTTTCATCTTCCCATGCAATGTTTGGAATAGATGAAAAGTAGTGAATTGCTACTTTAGGTTCATGCACATTTGCAGTAAAGTGTAAGAATGGCTATACTGAGTCACATCTCATATCCACATAACCTAATATTCTGTCTCAGACAATGATCAAATGTGAAGGTCTAGAAAAGAGGATAGAAAGTGATTGTCCCCATGTACTTGGCACTGGTGAGGCCACAACTCAAATCCTGTGTCCATTTCTGGGCCTTTCATTACAAGAAGGACATTGAGGTGCTGAAGGGTGTCCAGAGAAGGGCAATGGAGCTGGTGAAGGGTCTGAAGTACAAGTCTTAYGAGGAACAGCTGAGGGAGTTGGAGTTGTTTAGCCCAGAAAGGCAGCTTCGGGRGTCACCTTATCACTCTCTACGACTACCTGAAAGGAGGCTGTAGCCAGGTGAGGATTGGTCTCTTCTACCCAGTAATAAGTGATAGGACAAGAAGAAATGGCCTCAAATTGCACCAAGGGAAGTTTAGTTTGGATATTAGGAAACATTTGCTCACCAAAAGGGTTCTCAAGCATTGGGAGCACATTGTCCCGGGAAATGCTTGAGTCACCATTCCTGGAGGTGTTTAAAAGACATGTACATGTGACACTTAGAGAAGTGGTTCAGTGGTGGACTTGGCATTGTTAGCTTTACAGTTAGACTTAATGATCTTAAAGGTCCTTTTTTAASCTCTATAATTCTACGATTCTATTGTATTCTTACATTACATCTTTCCAGTGTCCTCTATTTTCAGGTCATGGACTCTTGATACGAATGAACATCTTATCTAGGTAGTTAGCAACCTTCCGTGGATGAGTCTCCCATGACCTTTTCAAGTCTCCCCTGGGCCTCTTTTGAAACAAGCAATCAAATAGGGTTTGGCAAGAAGTCCCACAATTCAACCATCTGTTTTGAGCCTGACTCCTCCTAGCTTAGCCTACTTTCCCTAATTCTTGTTTTGAAAGATAGTGTTTAATCAAACCTTGTCCACCTCTTTTCACTTATTCTACCACATCTTTCAGGGTTTTTTTTTCCAGGCTGCAGAGATCCAATTCACCCAGGCATTCAGTGTAGATCTCCTTGAGATGGAGAAGGAAGGAAGGGCCAGAACTGTACACAATATTGAAGAAGCAGATGTACCACAGATTTATCCCACATTGGCATGGGGATATCAAAGCCGGCTGTACTTTCAGGACTACCAATATATTTCAGAGATCTCCCAATAGGTTTGTGAGTTGATGCAGGCACAATTTCTCCTCTAGAGACACATTCAGAGCAGGATCCTGTTTCATCTGTGTGAATTGCCGACTAGGAGGTTATGCTGAATGTCCTGTGGGACGGTCCAAAGAAACTAGCCTTGGTTCACCAAAGATGAGCAGAAGTGATTTTGCATGTRTATGTGTTTGTGGATTCTTTGGACTTAAGCCAGGTCTATGTATAAATAAATAAGATAAAATCAGTTATGCATAACTCATCTGTGAGCCCAATTATTACTCCCTCATTTTGAAGATCTMATTTCCAGTAAACTAAAAAAAAGGTTGCCTGCCCCCATGACAGAGAAGTTATTTGATAGCAAAATTATTACAGGTAAAACACCAAATAAGTTTTTCATTTTGTTTAGAGATTGCCACAACTTGATCAATTTTACTGGGCTCTGAGGTCTTTTACATTGCTTGAAGACCTAAGTCAATAAAGACAAGCTAAGTTGAATTTGTAGCAGTAAAATTAYTATTAAAATAGTAGTTATTAATGGTTCTGCAAATATGTTTTCTGACTGCATAGAACAGGAAGAGTTTGAGCCTAGAGTGCATTCATTAGTTGAATGTGTAATTACAACCAAAAGTAGAGCAACTTTAAATTGTTGGAAAAAATTCAGTTAATTAGGAACTGCTTTGTCTGAAAGTGAGCTAATTGAACAGTTGACAATATTACAGCTAAGGAAGACAACAATAAATTGTTCTTTTTAAGGAAGCCTTTCCAATGCAGCAAGTAAAGGGCCCAGTGTTCTTAACACTAGAAGACAATCTCGCACCTAAATTGACTGGCAAGTAAAACRAAAGCTCGACAAAGTTGTCTTGTTTCAGAACAAGACCTGAGAAAGAATCAGTTAGAGTGGAAAGCATTCTTCAAGCTTTTGAACAACCTTTGCCCATTCCACTCTTGTACATCCAGTGCTATACGTATTTTTGTGTTTTCTTTACTTTTTTTTTAACCTCCAAAATAACCCACTGCTTTAAAGCAGGTGGAAGCTACTTAATACATTTAAGGGACTTTSTTTCTTTTTTTCTTTTATTGTCTTTGATCTTAACTGACAACATGTGCATGAACATGTTCACAAATTCACTGGTCATGTTTCTGTTCCTTCTGACATCATATCTTGTTTTGGTTTTTAAATTATACCATCCTTCAGATCAATATTGTTGTTCAGAGAATATCTCATATGCAAACACCAACTCAGGTCAACAACTTAACTTTCAAATAAGTAAAAGTATCTAAATGAGGGGAAKTGAAAAAGAACAGATGATCAGAAGCAGCCAAAGTGATTTCCATGTAATTTTTAAGTTGACTTTCATTACTGTATTTTTTTTTAAGCCAAAGTCCATAGTTGAGAAGTATAATAAAGTTCATGCAAATATTCTGTTTATTTATTAACAATGAAACAATTGCTTGCTTTTAAGTTTGGATATAAAAGGCTTCTAATTTCAGTAGTATATTTAAGCTAAGTATATTTAAGATCTCAAGGATCTTAAATATACCTAGCTTAAATGAAACAATTGCTTTTAAGTTTGGATATCAGAGGCTTCTAATTGCAGTAGTATATTTAAGCTAAGTATATTTAAGATCTCAAGGACTCAGCACAGGCTTAAATGTTTTTCTTTGTTGCTTAGAATAAGGAATAAATAAAAAAAAGCATAGAGCAAGAATTTTTATGAAAATAATTAAACAAAGGACCTGTCTTTGTAAGTTAAATGTTATGCGGTTAACTCATGAAGAGACAACTTAGCAGCAGAGATTGCTAAAACAGTACATTCAGCAGATAAATATGCTTCAAGTACATTTTTAAAAATACAGTCTGTTGAAATCCTTGCAATCCTTAAAGGCAATTCACTTCCTAGCCAGAGATTAATAAGACCATAATGTTATTTGTATTGTTACACTTCCTAATTAAGCAGCACACAATGAGTTTGCACAGGCACTAAAAAATCTTTTCTTAAAAAGGTTTTATGAAACCATTTGTAAACATCCACAGCAAGGTAAAGCTCAGTGGATCTATCAGCACAGTATTAGCTCTATTTGCATGTCATAAAAATACAGGTACTCATTTAGTGGCACCTGATAAGTTTCATAAAAGAACAAGGGCAATATAATTAGAAAAGAAAGGACAACCAGACTGTCAGGGATTTATCAGCACTGCAAAGTTACTGTGACTAGTTGCTATGAGAAGCTTTAATTAACCATCCATCACACTGAACACTTAAATGATCACATACGTATTGTGATGTACAACATGCAGAACTGCTGGAGGCRTCACAAAAAAAAACGGTATAGAAACCAGTGTCAAATGTCCCATTAGTTATAATAACTGCTCTTCAACTACATTTATTATTTAATGTGGAGATATGGAATTTATGAAGCCAACTGAGATTAAAATGTGAACTACTTTGCAGGTTATGGAAATTCTGGAAGGATGTTAAAACTTCAGCCTAAAATGATAAGTTTTAATACTGGAAAACAGATGAGAAAGCCAATAAGAAATAAAACAGTAACAGTTTTAGTAATAGTAAAACAGTAATATTATTTTTCTATTATTATTACTATTGTTACTCTATTATTACTATATTACTATTATTAGTAGTATTATCACTCAAAATAATTTTGCTATTACTTTTTCTCATTTCCTAAGAGAAGGTGGAATATTTGCAAAATAGCTTMGCCAGGAAAGTACTAATCTGAAATAAGGCATTGACTTATTAACCTTTAATATAAGGGTTATCTCACTCGCTTGGAGTGTCTTGAAATGAAAGTAATTATGTTTCCTTGTTAGCTTAGCATTCCAGATGATCTATGATTATAATTAATATCCACCACTATTTCAATATTTCAGCTGTTGAAGGAGTTGAGACTCTAATACAGATCAAGGGTTTTATACACATGTATAGTGTCCAGATTTAAAAATTTGGGTAAGAATCCAGTTGAGTCTAGCTTTGTAGATTCCTAAAATAGACAATTAAAGAAAGGGAGGTACTCTGAATTAATCTCTCCAATAGATATTGAAGGTTTTACACATCTCTAACTTCATTAGGAGATTAGCCTGTTAAATTAGCCAGCTAATTCAGGTGTTTGAATTGCAGTTAAATTAATAGTCTCTTAGCCTCCTGTTTGCGTTGCTGTCGTGTATAGCCTGGCTGTGACAAAATTGGGTTTTCATACTTTCAGGTTTCTTAGAATGTTTCAAACCTCTACCTAAGATATAATAATTGTACAAAAGTAGTGAACTCCTTATGAGACCTAAACTCCTAAATGAGACCAAGTTCTTAATTACTGTTGTGTGAAAGAGTCCATAAAGTGCCTTAAATGTTTATAACACATTGGATGTCCTACCAGTCATTCTTGATGYTTCAGTAGTAATTCTAGTAAGCTATTTTATTATTCTGTATTCTTCATTCTTACTGTTCCACAAATATATTCTAAGAYAGTAGAACCCTATGCATTTCAGTCATCTTCTGCAAGTGTTTTGACAACAGAAGATTAGGTTGCTACCCATCTATTATCGAACATACTTTTAGATAATCTGATGTTATTTCTACTGTGAGATGGCAATCTTAGATACCACTGCTTAATGACCTGTCTATAAAATAGAATTGTTGAAATAAGGCACCATGGTACACTGTTATTGTTATGTGTAAAATAAACCTATATTTAGGCCTTCTAAATCCCCATGTCTATCTGTTAAAATATAACTACATACAAGAAAGTTCTGAAATTTTCTTGCCATCCAGAATAGAAAATCTCACAGAGATAAATTTTCTCTTGRGTGATAAATAGTGTTTACCCGGTCTGTAACTTGATGTTATTTTCCAGATTTGTAGGTCTTACCTTAACTTAGAAAAACAGTTGACAGTGTCCAAAGCTGCRTTGATTTCAGGTGTTGCTGAAGGTGAAGAAGGATGACAAAATGCAACTTTCAGCTCTATGCTCCAAAGGACTTGGCATGGCCATCCTTGCATTGTAACTTTAGAACTTGTGAATTCCCCCAGCAATCACATTCAATATAATAAAATTTAAGCTGAAATCAACAGGATTTTGTACATCTGAGACCCTTGCTTCTTTTGACACTTATCTATCATCTTTTTTATCTTTATTAGTAGGATTTCACTGTTTATTTTTTCATCTTTTATTGTCTTTAAATGTATTTTGTCTAGGAAAATATGTTTACTTCTTAATCATTGAACATCTGATTTGTTAGACATAGGACAAGGTCAAAAAATACCATTTTTATTAAGTATAATTTKCATGCCCGTACACTCTAAATTTGATATTTAGTATCAAAAGATTGTTATATTTACAGATCTTATAGCATACATTTTCTAAATTTAAGAAGACTGGAACACTGATATTTTGAAAGGTGGTGGAGGTGTACAGAGAGATTGGGGAGTGGTTTCCAAGGGAAAATAGGAAAGAGAGTCAGTATTTAATACGGACAGTGAGACTSATAGACTGGTGAACAGTTTAAAAACTGCATGACCAGGCATGATAAACCAGTATTTGTTCTACCTAGCATAAAGCAAGGAAACCATACTTTGGGCTTATTTTCATCTTCTGAATTAATTTGATTCAGAAGCCAAATGGTAATAGGYTGAATTTAATATTATCTGAGAAGACAATAGCCTCTCATTTTTGCTATTCTGCCAAGTACTCCTGGGCTACGGGTACAGAAAGGGTCAGAGGAAGCAGAGATGATTGCTCTGTCTTAAGGTTACTTTCCTTCAGGAAATTCTCAATAGGTATCTTGGGTCATCCATAAATTTCTTATACATGTTACATATTTCTTTCTGAACCTTTTCAGATGGTCGGGACTATTRGTATCCCATATTAAACAGACTGCAGCAAACCTGACATTCAGACATGTAGCATTATTTGCTGATTTTGGCTAGGGCAGAGTTAATTTCCTTCACTATTGCTGGTAAGGGTCTGTATTTTGAATTTGTGCCGAAAGCAAGGTGATAGTACAGAAACATTTTTTTTATTGCTGAGTAGTGGTTGTGTACAGTCAAGGCCTTTTCTGCTTTTCTTACTGTCCTACCAGTGAGCAGGAATTTTTGAAGAGGACAGAGTCAGAGCAGCTGATCCCAACTGACTAAAGGGATATTCTAGACCTTACGGCACCATGCTCCGCTGGGGGAAGAAGGAGGAAAGTGGGGGATGTTGAGGGTGATGGCATTTGTCTTCACAAGTAACTGTTATACATAACAGAGCCTCACTGTTCCTGGAAATGGCCTGGCCTGGGAAGTGGTGAATTAATTCCTTGATTTGCTTTGCTTGTGACTGTGGCTCTTGCTTTTCCTATTAAAGTGTTTTTATCTCAWCCAAAGAGTTATCTTATTTTAACCTTTCTGATTCTCTTCCCCAGCCCACCAGAGGGAAGTGATCAAGGGGCTGTGTGGTGCTTYATCACCAACTGGAGTTAAACCATGACACATTAACACCCAGCTTAATGCATGAAAAAAAAAAAAMAAAMCAAAACCAAAAACCTCACACGTCAGCTACAAAGCTACCTTCTCKTCACTAGGATTTTAACTAGTTTAGTTGCAAAGGGAGCAACACGTCTTTTCTCCTTACAGGGAAGACAAGGCTAAGAATGAATGCATCATATCTTTCCTCCTCTRTGCTGGTTCTTTGTGGTAATTTCAGAATGACCTTGTCTGCCCCACGGAACACAGAGATGTTACTTGTCATACTCTGAGTATAATTCTGTTTCTCCCTGGATAATAGGTGTGAGTCTGCATGGTACTTACCTTCTTGGTGTCTGGTTATTCTTAGAATTGAAGATCTTTTAAATTCTTTAAAGAAGTAACAGATTTCCTGTAACATTTTAATCCATATTTTATTTATTCCCTGTTTTATGGACTAGAATATGCCTTTTCTGCTTTGTTTTTTTTTCCCTATACAATTTTCCAAGTAAGTGGACTGGGAAAATAGAACTGCCCTACTAGTCACCATGCTGCCGACTCCRGCCATCTGTCTCCTAAGGAAATGCACTTTTCAACTGATGTGTGCAGTTTGGAGTGTTGCTTCTTCTGGAAGATGGGTTTGGAATTGAAAGGATAGACGACAGTTATWGCTGAGACTTATGGTTTTGACTATCACTAACGAGCTGTAATGAGAGTTACTGCTCTCATCATCTAGAAGCAGAACACTGCCTTCTTCCCAAACTGTCCATCACAGACTAGTCTGTTTCTCTCCTTATGAGAAGTGTGGTTCCAGACCCCCCTTGCCCATGTGCAATTGTAGACTTGCACAGGAGATTGTGTAGGAGGAGTGTTAGCTTCAGGAAAACACATCCAGTATTTTACATCTGAGCAAACAACTGGAGAGGAAGGAGATTTGTACCTGCACTGTGGTCTCCAGAAAGCATGACTGGAACATTTTATGGACAGACTTCTTCTTCTTGCTAATTAAAGCCTACAGTTGAGCAATCAAGCATCCTGTGCCTGGAGTGATGAACCTCCAGGACCCATAGAATAACACTTAAACCAGATCATAACACATCTATGTCATCACTGTCTTTCTAATTCTTCTCAAAGTGTCTTATAACTGTCAGAGTCATACCTTGCATTAGTTTTGAACAKGAGGAGGCCAGAGAACAGAGACTATGAACACCTTTGTATTTTCCAGASGATAACTTCCCAACTAATGCATCTTGAAATTAAAATTCTCAATTTAAAGTCTTATTAAGTAGTTGTACTTGTCCATGACTTGCAGCTGTTTTTTATAAGACAAACATTTGTAGGACAAAGAATTACTTATGTAGTATTTGCTAATTAAATATTCTCATAAATCACAGCAAGAAAATTTTTACAGTACACAGGACAGGATAAATTGAAACTTGCAATGGAACATTGATCTACAGCCAAATGAAAATCTTTTAAATGTAAAGCCTTCACTTAATTTAGGCAGAATCAAAAATAACATCAATGGACCTGTTACAATTCTCCCAAGACCTTGTCCGGAAACATAATACAATTTTCATGCTGTCCAGTGATGGATCCAGTTAATGGAATAACCTTATAAACTTTAGTGTTCTTATTCATATTCAGGAGTAATATAAATATCATCTGTCCTTCCCTTGGGCTGTAGAACATTAGGCTAACCTATTTCTTCAAGGCCCAGTGTGCTGTGGTTGTTCTATCTGTCTGATGCATTGATTATTTTAAAATAAATGGTGTTATTTTAGGCATAGAAGATTTCTTATAGGAGATATGCAATGTATTAGAGACTGAAAACTGCACTGAAACTCAAAAAAAAATCGAGTCTGTTCCAGAGGAGTATCAGACCCAGAGAAAAAAATATTATTTATTTATTCTAGTAATTCTCCCTAGCAGACTTGTCACCTCCAGTGTTTCCTCATGTGGGGATGTCTGAATTCCAGTTCAAGTAATCGTACTCTTTATTTTCATTTAATGAGCCCGCTAGTTTTTCCATAAAGCTTCCTTGTACTGTAATCCTCCATGAGTCTAATTTCTAAAACCTATGAAGAGTGAACATAAAATATAAATCTGCACAACTTTTGATTTACTGGCTTCAGCTTTCACATGATTCACAATTTACATGTTTATCAACACTGTAAACTGTAATTTAGATTATCCTCTGGATGGAGGTCTGAGGTATACTTGGCTTCATGAGAAGGCTGAAGGGTTCACCACTTGTGTCCTATAGTCCTTAGCTCCAGTCTGTGGGCAGAAGTGCTACTAAACACCCGCAGCCTGTCAAGTAGAGGGGGTTCAGCTGTGAGTTCTCACTAAAGGCTGTAGTAAACTTCTGAAGAAATGAATCCCAGAAACATTTTTTTATTAAATATTCCTCCGTCACTACATTGTCCTTCCAGAAATGCCAAGGCAAGTATACCCAACTCAGGCTTAAGAGAGGTAAACAGATCTGTCATTCCTTACACACAGCTGTCAGTCTGGCTTACGTGTACTCCTCCAGCTATGATGAAGCAGAAAGAGACAGGCATGGGAATTGGGCAGAATTATAAGCTTGAGTCAAGCCGAGAGAAAACTCTTAAGCCATCATACCTTGTTGAAGGTAAAAAGGAAGAAAACCAATTAAGTCAGAAAAGACATTAATTTCAACACAGAATTTTAAAATAYGAGGGCTGAAATAAAGGAAGAAATGCAGGGAGCAATGAAATGTAGGATATGGGGAATGGAAAGCTCAAAGGGRGACAAGATACATAGCACACTTGTGTGGCGAATAAGACGAAACAAGTTTCAGTCTTATACTGACGGTAAGTCTTCCTTGGAATGTTCTGCTTTATATGTGCATAAAGGAAAGTGCTGATGATGGAAGAAAAGCTCTCAGTGCTTTTTTTCCTTCACCCAGACTTCTCATACCACCTGGTGCATAGCTCAAATTTAGAGGATTCTAAACATCCTATGGAAACTGTTGCTACTGAAGGGAGAGAAAAGAGAGAAAAGAGATAAAAGAAGAAGGGAATGATGAGATGCTTGCTAATGAAGGGAAGATTTTTTTGGATACAAGGATGGCTATGCAGTCATTTCTTTTCCTAAGATCTGTGAAATTTATGGGGAGCCTCCAGCTCCTTTCAGATAAAATATTTATTTATGCGTAAGTAAACTTATCCATGTCTGAGGATCAATGTATATTAATTTAGAAAATTTTCCCATCTTCTTCAAAGAGGCTTTCTAGGAAGCATTTYAAGAAAATATTCACTTGCATATTGATTCACTGGGATGATGCTTTGTTTCAGTTCATGTATAAAACCAGCAGATTTGAAGCAGGACTCCTCTATGTTTCTTCTTGAACCAGTTGGTTTGCAGCAGCCAAACACTCAGACAGCACTGCAGTAATGGGTGTATTACTAGATATGTAATGGTTACAGCCTTTCAGGACCATCAGGTTTTAATAGTTGCTGGTGCATGTAGTGTGTAAGATAAGGTATATGGCTATGGTTCTATGCATGTCTCAAATATATGCCTGCTGCCTTCATGCACAGTAAAATAGACAAGAGAAAGGGAAGGTAATGACCTGGCAAGCTGTCTTTTGGGTGGCTAACAGAGAGGGCACAATCTACAAGCACAGGTTTAGAATTAGATGCCAGAACAGTCTGTGCCTCCATCCTCAGCTGAGTATTGACAGTCATCCTCATCCTGAAAGTGCTTGGTTTTGCATTCCCAGACCTGCAAAACATCTGTAGTTGTGCTTAAGCATCAAAATGAAGTCACTAAGATCACTGACAGGCTTGAAAGATTAGACTGCTTATGAGATTTACTGGATTGAAAACCAGAGTTCATTGCTTTGCAGGATTTAACTATTCTTTGTTTTTCAGATGTGCCATATAAAATCAACTTGCTGTTGATGTCAGCAAAAATAATTCTTCTGGCACTGGCCAATTACACATTAACTAGCCTGCTCCTGCTCTAATGGTAAAGCTGAGATAGTTTGGCTTATTCACAGTCAGGACTGAATTTGTCTCTCCATACCCCTCTAAAGAAAATTAAAGAGCTATGAGAATTAATAAGCCAATGCCTGCCATAGCTTTGAAGATGAAAAATACTATCTGAGTGCTTCTGTGGTCACTGTAACAGTCCTTACCTTTGCAAATGACTACGTGTAATCACAATGTTGGGACCACGAACAGCACAACGTTAACTGGTTTGCATGGGCAGAGAAAATGCAAGGCTGCATGATCACAAGGGTTACTGAAATGGTCTTTGCCATCTCTTCTCAATTCAGTATCAGCAGCAAAGTGTATGAAGCACAGGCATAGTTCTTTCCCTCTGCATTCCTAATAAAATTAATAGATGACTGAGATGGGAAGAGAAGGCTAGTACTCAGTGTGCTCTGGCGTTTTCTTATATGGAGCACTTTGGGAGTAAGCCTTGGGGCCCYGAGAAAATGACCACAGTCTAGAAAGATTAATTATCCTGTTGCAAATTATCCTCCTTATTTTAACTTTTCCAGAGACAAACTGTATTTACCATGAGACATCAACAGAGCTAGCATCTCAGGGACTGTGGACTGATTTATGAGGTTTTGTTCTGATATCCTGGCTCTGTTAGTTTTCTCTTTGTGCGACTTCAGCTGTGAAACCCAAACACTGCAGAGAAATATTTATAGAAAAAAAACTGAGGAAAAACGTGAGAGATCTTTGCAGCAGGATTGTGGGGAATTGACCTTCACACCTGTCATGGTTTAATCCCAGCCAGCAAACGAGCCCCATACAATTGCTCAATCTCTCCTCTACCATTGGGACTGGGGAGAGAATTGGAAGGGTAAAAGGTGGAAAATTCGTGGGTTGAGACAGAGACAATTTAATAGGGACAGCAAAAGCTGTGCATGCAAGCAAAGCAAAAAAAGGAATTAATTCACTGCTTCCCATGGGCAGGCAGGTGTTCTGCCATCTCCAGGAGAGCAGGGACTCACTACACATAATGGTGACTTTGGAAGACAAACACCATCACTCCAAATGTCCCTTCCCCCTCCTCCTTCTTCCTCCCACTTTACATACTGATCGTGGTGTCGTCTGACATGGAATATCCCTTTGGTCTGTTTGGGTCACCTGATGCAGCTGTGTAAGCCCACTCAGCAATAACAAAAACATCTCTGTGTTATCAACCCTGTGTTCAGCACAAGTCCAAAACACAGCCCCATACTTGTCACTGTGAAGAAAATTAACTCCACTTCAGCCAAAACCGGCATATCACCTCTTGCTGAAACTTTAAAAATGTATCCATGGTACAGTATCAAGCAAAATTGTGCAAAGTGAGAGGGCACAGTCTTGACATTCTCTTGTTGCCAATTTACAGCAGTAGTAGTGAGCAAAAGAAAAAAGCACATGTTGAATGCAAAGGAGTTCTAGGACACAATTTAAATGGATACTGTCATATTCTGAGCAGGGATGGAATTTGCATAAGTATTTCATTTCCCATCCGTTGTGCATTCTAGGTATCTGAGACTAAGCAGTGAGTGRAAAGAGATTTCAGTTTCTTTTAAATAATAATTTAAAAACATTTCAAGTGTAAAAAGCGTGGTGTTTTTGTCTTCTTATAATACAATGCAGCTATACATACAGACAAGCTCTGCATGGCTGTTTGTAGTTATAGGCTAAGCTGGACATTGCCTGGGATGATAAAAATGTAGGACACTGATTCTTTGCTGTGGCAGCACTGTCCAAAGCCATTATTGCCATCCCCACTGTGAAGGAGAAGAAAAGGGATGGGGCAGTCAGATGGTCCTTTCGGCTAGGACTCTCCTCTGCAGCTTCATGGGTCCAAAACTGACTCCATAATATTCTTTCTGTGCTGAGTAGCTTCCTCTTTAATGTGACTGTACTGCCTGTTGTTTGAGTTTCTTTGTAGTTCATGATGTAAAAATCAATTTTACTTAGACTGGTGAAAATTCTTGAACCAGGTCTGAAAGCACCTATATTTTTTCTCTTGCCCTAGTTACAAAAGAAGAATGTAAAGCCAAGACTAGTTAATGTCCTTGGGTTTATATACAAATAGTTTATGCTAGTCCTATATTACACTTTAATCTCARCAGGATTAAAGTTTAGAAAAATCTGTTATTACAGTGTATCTAGCTTTGGCACATAATTGTTAGGTAAATGTTACCTTCCTTTCTACATTGACTCTGTGTTTCTTGCGCTTTTTAGACTGGCAAGGTCTTGACTGTCAAAAATCAGATGCAGTAAATGATGCATTATTAGAAAAGAATGTTCTAGAAAATCATACTTTCTCAGTCTTCTAGGTTTTAAAATAAATTATGGATCTGTTTTATGAATTTATTAACTGCAGAATAAACAACCACACACGCTGTTCCAGTAGAACAAGTAGTCCCTTTTACAATTAATTTTACAGCACATTCATAATTTTTTTTTCTGGGTTTAATCAGTGTTATTTTCAAGGCTATGAACTATAAAATCCATGAAAGAATGTTCCTAAGTAATCCGCTGTTCTAATGTTTTATATTTTCTCATATTGTATGTACTGTTTCTTTTTGATGGGTTTAGACAAAGATTAAAACAAATTTATCCAAAATTATACCTAAGACTTATCATAAAATCATGGAGCAGCCTAGTTTGGAAAGGACCTTGAAAGGTCATGAAGTCCAACTTTTGACTGGAAAGAGGGCCTAGATGAGATTATCTAGTATTCTTTCCCTTCAMACCTTGAAAAACTCTGGTGATGTGTCTACCATGTCCCTGGAGAAGTTATTCCAGTGAATGATTGCTCTCACTGTAAAAAAATGTTATGTCAAGATGAAACCTTTCYTGCTGCCACTTTTAGCTGTTGCCCCTTGTCTTCTTCCTATGGCCCCATGTAAAGCAAGGGACTCTGTCCTCTATGTAGCTATCTCTTATCTACTGGAATATTGTGAGGAGGTTCTCTTGAGCTGTCTAATATTCAGTATTCACCCGAGGGAAGAAAGGAAGGTCTTCGTAATAACACACTCTGTTTGAATGATAGTGAGTAAGAAAACAGAGTGGAAAAATACAGTTCTGTAGTAATACAAATTCAAGGATTTCAGTCACCGTGTCTAGAGTTTGACTTTGATTGTCTTTAAGCAGAAAAACAGGTMCTTGGCTTGTACCATACATACTGTGTATCATGAAAATGTTCCTGTAGCAGAGTCTGGGTGTAATGTCAGGTATGCTGTTGRTAGAGGCACTGCTCAGCTGCATAAGCACTGATTCTTGTGCCTGGGAAGGACTTGTCACGGTGTGAAATGATTGTGGAAGTATAATCTGGAGAAAATGTCATTGTCTCCTTCGGCCCACATGAATAAATTTGCCCTGGCATGACTCCTAAAACAATTTATAAAAGAATAGTTAGTGATGTCTTGTCACGGTCTAACCCCAGCCAGCAAACAAGCCCCACGCAGCTGCTCGCTCGCTTGCTCCTCCACCAGCAGCATCTGGGAGAGAATTGGAAAGGTAAAAGTGAGAAAACTCGCGGATTGAGATAAAGACAGTTCGATAGGAAAAGCAAAAACTACACTAAAAACCAAAGCCAAGCAAGGAATTAATTCACTGCTTCCCATGGGCAGGAAGGTGTTCRGCCACCTCGAGGAAAGTTGGGCTCCATCACACACACAGGTTACTTGGGAAGATAAACACCATCACTCCAAACACCTCCCCCCCCTTCCTTGTACTTCGCCCCACTTTATATACTGAGTATGATATCATATGGTCTGGAATATCCCTTTGGTCAGTTGGGATCAGCTGTCCAGGCTGTGTCTCATCCCAGCCCCCTTTCCAGCATGGCAGTACGAGAAGCAGAAAAGACTCCGATGCTGTGCAAGCACTTCTCAGCAGTAACTAAAACATCCCTGTGTTACCAACACTGTTTTCAGCAAAATCCAAAACTCAGCCACGTACTAGGCACTGCCAAGAAAATCAACTCTACCCCAGCCAAAATYAGTACACATGTGAATAAAGTATTCTTTTGGAGCAAGTGTTTACTGGCGGTAGCAAGATCCGTAAAAATGTGCACTACATCGTATACAAAATATTGAAACTTAATTGCTTTTCAGTCTCACCTAATGTTTTAAATTCTCTAGTTACATGGTTAATTATACTTTCCAATACATAGATGAATGGAAATGGGGATGTAATAAACATTGCAGCATTGAAAATAAGCACAAAAACATTACTCCAGCTCTCAAACTATACAGCTCTTTTTATCCATTTGCCAGTTTGTGAAAGGTTAGCTCAGTTATCTTATTATACAGGTTWAGAGTCTGAATATACCATCTTAAGTTACCCGCAATGAAAGTACATCATGTATGATTTTTACACTTTTCCTCATTATTTTGTGAATTAAGTTCATCATCGTGGTAGTAGGGGAGAAAGATTTGGTGTTTCGTTTGTTMGTTTAATTATTATTTATATTATTAAGGGTTATCCCCACCCTAGCGAGCAAGAAGACCCCAGAGGTCTGTATACATTTTGCAATTCTTACAAGAAATGAAAGTGCTACACAYTGATTTACAAATCACTAATCATAAGCAATAGCTATGTTATGTGTTGTCTTACGTGAAGGTAAATCTATTTCTAAGCATGAATAAACCTTGCATCCAGAATCYAAATCTGTGGTCAAATGTGCATCATCTCAAGTTAAGAGGTATGTAGATGAGTCATCTCATCTTTTGAACAGATAAGCAAATCAAAGATGCAAAAYCCAGCAAAGTCTGACAAGGTATTTGTTTGAACACAGTTCGTATGCTATAGGGACATATTGATAAAGGATTTGAGCGAAAGATATTCTATCTAGGAGACTTAYATAAATATGACCAGTGAAAGCTGGAAAAATAACTGGTTTTTTGATTCTTATTTTTTTCTCGAGACTGGAAAAATATGATGAAACCTAAGTAGTATAAAGAATTCAAAATTTTTCATTAACTGAAATGTCAAGCACCTATATGTGAAATAAAATGTTTGTGTGTTTTGTTTTGTTTTGTTTTACTCAAAGCCAAATATTTTTATAGATTTCATCTGTTATTTTTAAAACAGATTTTTTTTTAATTAAAAAARCCTAAACAATTTGTAATGCAGATCTGTGTCACCTCTTAGAAATACAGCAGAGCTACTCTTAACTTTGAACTGATCAAATTAGTTGGCAAGCTATCTCCAATTTAATTTCCTTTCCCTGTTTTATGATGTCCAGATGGTTACAGAACATGTCCTGAATACTGTCAGTATTTGGACTTGTCATGGAACTGCATGGAGATCAGTGGCTGCTTCACTGTACATGCTTGAGACTCTGCAGTCAGGGTGATAAAATTATTATATAGGAGAATGCACTAAAAATGTTATTTAAATGCAATCTTTTTCCAACAGCTCAACACAATGCTTCTATATCAGTATACTCTGGTATCTCTCCTCAGGCAGATTTTGACAATCCTGGGCAAATTGCTGAGTGGTTGGGTCACAGGGCAGAATTGGTCTGGAAATCCCTATCAGGTCATGCAATATTGTATTAATGCAGAATTTATAATTCCAGAACTAGTTATTTCATATCAAATACTTCAGGTATGAAGGAGAGAGCCTCTGTGTGCTCTATGTAGGCACAGTCTATGTCACTTCACTATCTGTTTCAGGYGATTAGTGTGATATTATTTCAACTACATTTGATTTCATTAAATCTCATTGTAACCAAAATAAATTAAGAGACACAATATTTTGTGTTTCTCTTTCTGGGCAGTGTTAGATCTGCTTCTTGGGTTTGTGTCCCCTGTGCCTATAAYCACAGRGCTGTCTGAAAACTATAGTAGTATTTTTTCCCTTCAAATTATTARCCCCTTGTTGTTCTTCCTCAAGAAATATTTCTGGTCACACTACTTTATGAGCATACCATTTTCTTGAATTAAAAAATGCCCCAAAAGTGTTTAGCCAGCCACATAGCCACAGCCGGGGACAGTCTTCACTCTCAGGATATGGGGACTAAGACATTTAAGTGCTTCCATTTTCCCAAACTGCTAACTTYATTTTACTGGAATTTGAATGATGGTTGATGAACAGTTCTATTATGCTGTCTTTTCTCTAGGTCTTCACCRATTTTATTAGAGCCTACAGACTTCTCACCATGAAACATAAGACAAGAGTGGGGATCAAAACAGCAATTTTCTTTTTCTTTTCTTTTTTTTTAAATACAGAAACAGTTGCTTGTCATTGACGGACAGAGTTTTTCAAAAATTATATTCCTTTGCAATACTCCAAATGAAAGTGATTTTCATTTTCAAAAACATTAAATACCAGTTATTCCCAGGAAGGTTCAGTGTTCCAGAGAGCTTCTAAATGTACCATGACTAAGTGAAAACTGAACACGCAGCAATCATATGACTCACTGTAATAGTGCATATCATCATCTTATAACCTTGGACAGTCAGGCAAGCAAACAAGGAATGAAATCTGGTAAGAGTCCTCTCAACATATTTTTTCATCTCAAACTTGTTGTATAACACCACAGGTAGTCATTTTTGTTTGGGTAATGAAACATAACTTCCTGTGAAATAATCTCATTAGTGCATCACTTTTTATTTTCAAGAGCTACTTCTGTTCCTTCTTGATGTCAGTCCTTAATCTAGATAGAAAGTGATGAGAAATTTTTACCTTTATAACTTTTAATTGCRCATTTCTCTGGACAGTCTGTCCCAATGCCTGAACACCCTTTTGGTGAAGAAATGTTTTCTAATACCAAATCTAAACCTCCCCTTATGCAGCTTGAAGCTATTTCTTCTGTTCTTGTCACTCATTACCAGGGAGAAGAGGCCGATCCCTACCTTGCTACACCCTCCTTTCGGCAGTTGGAGAGAGCAATAAGGTCTCCCCTGAGCCTCTTTTCCTCCAGACTAAACAACCCCAGCTTCCTCAGCTGCTTCTCATAGACTTGTGCTCCACACCCTTCGCCAGCTCCATTGCCCTTCTCCGGACACGCTCCTGTTCTTCCATGTCTGTCTTGTAGTGAGGGRGCCAAAACTGTACACAGGATTTGAGGAGCGACCTCACCAGTGCCAAGTACAGGGGGACAATCACTGCCCTGGTTCTGGTGGCCATGCTATTGCTGATACAGGCCAGGATGCCATTGGCCATCTTGGCCACCTGGACACACGCCTGGCTCATGTTCAGCCAGCTGTCAACCAACACCCCACATCCTTTCCTGTTGGGCGGTTTTCCAGCCACTCTGTCCCCAGCCTGTAGTGCTGCATGGGGTTGTTGTGATCCAGCACTTAGTCTTGAACCTCATACTACTGACCTTGGCCCACTGATCCAGCCTGTCCAGATCCCTCTGCAGAACCTTCCTACCCTCCAGCAGATCAACACTGCTGCCCAACTTGGTGTCACCTGTAAATGACAGGATTCACTCCATCCCCTCATCTAGGTCATCAGTGAAGATGTTAAACAGGACTAACTCCAAAACTGAGCCCTCAGGAACTCCACTTGTGACTGGCCACCAGCTGGATGTAACCCCATTCACCACCACTCCTCAGGGTCAGCCATCCAGCCAAATTTCTACCCAGCCAACAGTGAACCTGTCAAAGTCCCGAGCTGCCAGTTTCTGCAGGAGAATGCTATGGGAGACAGTGTCAAAGAATTTACTAAAGTCCAGACAGAAAACATCCAGAGCCTTTCCCTCATCCACTAAGTGTGCCGCCTTGCCATAGAAGGAGATCAGGTTGGTCAAGCAGGACCTGCCTTCCCTAAACCCATGCTGAGTGGGCCTGAACACCCAGTTGTCCTGCTCGTTCTGGCTCTTGTAGATCCTGTCACATATGGTAACCTCCAATCAGCTGGTACTTCCCCAGTTGCCAGGACTGCTGATAAATGCTGGAAAGCAGCTGGGCAAGCTCTTCTTCCAGCTCCCTCAGCACTCTTGGATGGATCCCATCTATTCCCATGGACTTGTGCATGTCTAAGCATGTTGCTGACCATTTCCCCTTAGATTACAGGGATTTCCTTCTGCTTCCCGTTTCTGTCTTCCAGCTCAAAGGCCTGGGTACCCTGAGAACAACTGTTCTTGCTATTAAAGACTGAGGCAAAGAAGACATTAATACCTCAGCCTTATCCTTAACCTTTGTTACTGTTTCCCCCTGTATCCAGTAAAGGATGGAAATTATCCTTATCTCTCCTTTTGTTGCTGATGTATTTGTAAAAATATTTTTTACTATCCTTTACAGCAGTGTCAGATTAAGCTCTAGTTGGGCTTTAGCCCTTCTGATTTTCTCCCGGCACAACCTCATGACATTCTTGTAGTTCTCCTGACTACTAAAAAGCTTTAATAATGCATGCATTTGCATAATGCTGTGGGATATGTATTGACCTCTATTGGTTGCTGACATACATTTGAACATGAGAGGATTAATAATACAACTCCCTCTGCTCCACTGTCATGTCTGTTCTGAACCTCAGAGGAGGCTGCTTTTTCTGTATTAAGGATTATTCATAACCCAGTTATATTGAACAGCCATATATTCTCAGCCTGAAGTATGGCTTATTAATCAACCATACAGTCCAGGAATTTCAACTGAAATATTAATATAGTATGCTATTCACTCAGGACAATTCATGTCACTACAACGGAACAGGTTCAGTTGCTGCATCATAAATTCTGATTTTTAATAAAGTTGAACACCACATCAAGCTCACTGTTGTCACACAGGTGTTGTCACCTTGTCAATGTTTTATTTTCCCCTGATTAATAGGCTCCAAGTTTCAAAGCATGATATTTTAGATTGCCTTTCTTTTACACCTTTACATCCTGTAGTGTGAAATCTGACATTTCAGAGGAACTTGAGTTTCATGAAGTCGTTACCACCTATTCCTAACTGAAAACATTCTGAGAGAACAGAATGATAGAGCTTTTACATAAGAAATATATAATATACATTCACAATTGAATGCAATATTTTTAATTTAATCATACACATATTCAAATAATACTATTTTAGTGGATAGTACTACTGAGCAATAGTCTATGGAGTATGAAAAGACAAGTTTCTTTACTGACTCTTGTCATATTGCAGTGTGCTGCAGGAATCCAGAGCAGAAATAAAGAACATAAAGACTCAGGATGTCAGAGATCAAGGAAACAGATAGTTCACGYGAGCCTATGCACAATTTCTCCTACAGAAAAGCCTCCAAAAAAACTGAAATAATTTTATCTCTGGGGTTGTAAACTTATTTTATTGAGGTTTCCCCAATCGCAAACAGAGCAGTGTGTGACCCAGGTATTATTGCCTATGTGATATTATAAATAGGGATAATTCTTTCAGGCTCTGAAACCTAAAGGTGAACCAAGGAGGGAAAGTGTTAATATAGATATTCCAGTATATCAGATGATTTTATTTTGACACACTGCTTATTTTGCAGAATTATTAACTTGTATTCTCCAGAGCTGATTTCTCCTTAGTTATCATACTGTCTGTGATGCGCATAGTAATATGACACAGCTTTACTGAGATTTTTAGCTCTAATTTGAGATGTAAAATTAGGCCTTGAGCACTTCTAGTCATTAAAGACTTTTTGGCTCTTTGTAAAGAAAGGAAAGGTGTCACCTGCTGAAAATTGCCTTGCTCTGCTAGCCACAGCCCATTCTGAGCAATTCACACCATTGTTCTTAAAAAAAACCCAGAATGACCAGGCTGTCTGTCCTGATATTGTCATGAAATTAGTGGTCAACTCTTTAACAAACACCATGTTTTCCTCAAATATAACTAATCAACAGTTAGGATAGGCTAACTATCTGTCCCTATACACTGCTAATTAAAATCTCTTATGCTGTAGTGACAGTGCAACTTAAGTTATAAAATACTATACTATTATTTTGACTGATAGAAACAGATTGAGGAGAACGGTTTTGGAATATCCTTGTAACTCTGAGTTGAGAATGTAGACTAAAAATTGACATATTATCTGGAAAGTAAAATTAAGCATTACTGTAGGATTTTATGTATTGGAGGTGGGGGTAGAGAGGAGGGTTGTTATTCAATTAGTTGCATTAAAACATACTGAAAGTATTTCTGAGTTAGAGTTTATTCAAAGATTAATGATAAATTGTAAAAAATACATGTTTTGGTTTGGTTTGGTTTTTTTGTCAAAACATTTATTTATGAACGTAAAGAGTAATTGAGCCTCCGCCTTATGCACATAAGAGGCAACTATGAGGAAACAGGGATTTCTTCAGCATATTTTAGTTTTAATAGGCTGAAGGGATTAGGATTTTTAATTATGTGTTGGGAACACAAGTGTCTTCATCAGATCAGCATGCTGACTTTCACAATATCTTGGTTTTCATGATACCTAAATTTGGCTTCAAAATCAAGAACAAATCAGTGAGAGCATCAGTGTGGTGTGGACTGTATTAAAACAATCAAGATGTTTCCTTCCTAAGAGAAACTGTGTTATGAACTCCTGCATTTATGACTACTTTTGTAGGATCGATTGGTTTCTTTGTACATCTCTTGGGGTCTGCCAGTTCATGGGAAGAGTAAGTTCCTCTCTAGCGACTTTGCCTCTGACACTTTGCTGTTATTTATGTACTTTAGAATCTTTTTATTGGGTCAGGACCTCTTGATCTAGAAACTTGCCCTGAGTTCCTTTAGGGAAGATGATGTTTGTATGTTTTTTCCTGCTATTTTCCTTGCTAAGGGACCTAAAAGGTCTTAGAAGAGAGAAAGAGCTATGGTATAGCTATATCATCAATTTACCAATTTTTTTTTTTTTTTAATCAATTTACTTTCTTTAATTCCAGAGACATATAATGAAACACCAGTTACTATTCTGGAAGCTGCAACATCTTTAGTTTGCAGGCACATGGTCTTTTTTATGTTTGCTTAAAAGGTAGTAATTTAAAAAGTAGTAGCCTCGTCCTGTCATTAATCCTAGCCTGTGCAGACCGACTAGTCCTGGGGAATATACTGCCAGTAGACAAGTCTACTGCTTAGGCATAATTCCCAGCAGTAAAGCTGGCATTTGGCCTGCAGGAGTAGATTACTATGGATTGTTTCTATGAATTACGTCCTTTGGCATCTGAACCATATCTTTGGGAATACCCTCTTCATGACTTTTAAAATTCAGTCTGGATCTTCACTATGGACTTAACTTTCAGCAGAGTGCTTGTAATTCACCCCAAATCATTCCATGTCAGACCCACTTGCTATAGTTGCAAACTTATGCAAAACTGTCAGTCTGTGAAGGAACAGTTGGGACCTGGTGATTGAGTGTTTTGGCCTTGGAGTTGAGGAAGTAAGCGTGGTATTCAACACTTTAAGGATTCTTACTTATTGTCCCCATCATTCATCTGAAATGAGTCTCTGCCTGCACTGTATTATAATATCAATTACACATCTATGTTTCGCATTTGTAATTAAAGTGGTTTTTTTTTTTTTTTTTTTTTATGTTCCCTCTGTATTAAGACCTGTGTTACTAGTTTGTTAAATGTTTGTAGGGAAATGTGTCATTATGTTTTCAGGTGTGTGAGCGTTGCTGCAATGCACAGAAGCATTTGAGCTGTGCCATCATTCAGCCAATCCTTTAAGCACATACCTGAATTTCATTCATTTTAGAATGCATTAAGGTTAAGGATTTTTTTTTGAGTGATTTGGTGAATTAATATTTTAATTTTTCAAATTGGTTTGTCTTGGCTTGGCTTCTGGTAGGACACTTCAGTTATTTATAGTGATAATAGCAATGGTATCATGTTTTGAGAAATCAATGTGATCGTGGTTTGATTGGGCTAATTGCTTCTAGACAAAAGAAAAGAATTTCTGCCCCACTTTGGCATCTCTAATAGATAAGAAAAATAAAAAGCAGGAGGAAAAATAGTATTATCTGTACTATACTTTTGTGAAACTGTCATTCAGAGAGTTTTAGCAATCTGTACAAATGACCAAGGCAGCATATAGAGCAACAGAGATGACTCCTTACCTTCACAATCTTCAGCCCTGAACTATGCATTCATTTTCCCTCCCAGCTATCACGTTGCTAAAAACCAGTATGTTCCTTTTTCCTTAATTAATAAATAGCTGAAAGACACAAGTCCCTTTTGCAAAGAATAGAACTTGTCTTTGACATACTTTGTCAGATTTCCTGCAACTGGAACATCTGGAATGACTGCTTATGGGTGCTAAATATTAAAATCCAAATTCAATCTTTAACCTAATAAAAACCATCTCATTTTCTGTTCCCTCAAACAACATTGTCCATATTCTCTCCCCAAGTGTCTGGATAGATGGAAGTCACAGCTGGTGTCCGTCCTGCTCCTTAAACTGATGTTTGTATTTGTCCATCTGACTGAATGCCACCTGCTGCAAGGGCAGGAGGGCGGGATCACCCATTTCTGAACAATGTCTCTCTGCCAACAGAAGGTTATTCAATTAGGCAATCGCTTCTGCTTAATGCTGGGTGGGATGATGTCAGCCACCTGCACTCTCCCTCCCTTGCTTCCCACTTCCTGGGGACAACAGTCTTTTCTGCCTCTGGGGAGGAGGCAAAGGTTTTCAATCTGTTCCCTTTTTGCATTAGCTTCTGACTACAGTTATTAGAATCTGACATTTGTTTTGCTTCCTGACTGGGGCTATATTCAGTGCAGACACTTTTTAGAAATATGAATAAGCATTTGCTAGTATATTTATACTTTAGCACTCCTCCCTGCTCTAGTGTGCTGAACTTTCCTCTTGTTTGCCTTGATCTGGTGCTAACAAATTTCATGTTTTAAGGCATTATACTAGGATCACTAAGGAAAGAGTCAGAATTCCTAAGTGTAATGGCACTACAAGACCCTCCCTGCAATTTCATTTGTGGTTTTATGTCTTTTTTTTTTTTTTGAAGGTCTGTTTCTAGGATTGATTTTACTGCAATTACTCCATTTTGTAGAAATAGAACCAGTGTTTATTGCTGTGGTTACTCTTGCTTCACAAGCAGATAATTTTTCTGTTTGTTTTTTTTTAATTAAAGGGTTGTGTGGCCTTGTGAGTTTTCTGGGCATTGCCTGCACCTTACGTAATGGACTGCATTTTGTGGAGGGAAAAAAAATTGAATAAAAACAAAGGGATGCAGAACATCATCTGCATCTCAGAAACAGGCACGCTCCTTTATGCCTTTTCTAAAGACTTCGTAAATTCATCAATAGTATGTCAAATGACCATCTATTCCGAAGTTTATTTTAATAAACAACTCTTATATCCATATCAGATTACATAATAATTTCCTGAAATATATAATATTTATAGCATCTTGAAATATTTACATGAATCTGGAAAATTGTCCTCTAAGCATGATTATCAGAACAAAACCGAGTTTCATTCAACCCTCTTATGTCTCTGAGACTCTATTGAAACCAAGTGCCATACTGCTGAATTCGAAGTAATTCCATTTGGTTTTAAGTGCACTGAAGATAAGATTGAGTCTGTCAGATCTTATTTTAGGTGAAGAGCATAACTCAAAGTATTTTTCTGCTGTGGTACTGCTTAACTTTTTATTTTATTTTTTTCTATTGATGTAGTCTTATATTCTCTCAAATATTTTATTTACATAGGCCGTGCGTGTCATTCTGCTCAGTACACTTTATTAATGTTTTGCTAGTTTTAAAACCTATTTCTTTCAGTAGAAACGACCTTACCCTGTAATGACTGTTTCAACAGTTTTTCTTACAACACGCTTTTCTGAAATAACAGAAAATTATAGAATTTATGTAGATTCATAAAGAAAGAGGTCATTTAAATTTTCTCCACTGAAAGTGGGGGGACACTCTACAAGGTTTCAGTTTCCTAATTGTCTTTAAATTTTCTAATAAATATGTCCATTTATATTTAATTTATGATTAATTGTAAAATTCATGGATTTTTCAGGCCTCTCAACAGTCAGTAAGTGTTCTACACTCAGTCTTCACCTTCTGCCTAGAATACAAGAAAAGCAGAGATCATAAGGGAGTTGTTATTTGCAAATATGCAATAATAAACTCCCAGGGCTCTATCCCCATTAGTGGAGTACATTGCCTTTGACTGAGAGCTGTACTGTAGCTTAGAGTTTTGGAATAAAGCAGTCTGTTGAACAAGTGCTGCAGCATTTGGGATTCTTTATTTCAAAGGATATACCACCTTAGAGGGCTGGACAAAGCTGAATTCCTGTTGACTTACCCTTTTTAATGGTCTTGAAAAGGTGTCTAAACTGTAAATAGTTTCCTAGTGGTAATTAGATGTAGTCTGTCTGCTTGCTTACCATGAAGGTAATAATGCTGCTTCCAACATCATTACATCCAGTGTAGTTAATAAACAGGGTCAACACATTTTTTTGTGTAAATAAATTGAGGTAGAAAAGAAGATATTCAAACTTGGTATTTAATTAGCCATTTACAAACTGTAGGAGTAGAATTAATATCTCTACACTGGAAAAGAAGAAGGATCAGGAGATTGGAAAGTGTTCTCAGCTTTGTTTAAATATTCCTTTGACTCTTTGAACAATATCCAAGTGAAATATTTTTGTTATTATTACTTACAATCCTAATAAATGCCAAGTAAAAACATACAGAAAGTCAAGCACAGCCATTTCTCTAAGGGAAGGATGGTGATCTAAAAAGTCTTGGATGAAATGACAGAAGTTGAGTAGATGACTGAGATTAATATAAAGACTCAAAAGCTAAAAATCAGTGAATACCCATGAGTACAACTACATTCACACATCTCATCATTCAAGACCATCATACATATAAACTTCCAAACCAACAGAGGCCAAGATAGGTCATAATTCAGCCACCTAATCAGCCAGTATTGTTTAGTTTTTTGAGTTGTGATGAGGGAAAATGCACTGTTTCTACTAAATCAGGTCCACTGATCTTTAACCCAGTGAGATTAAATTTCAAGCTAGTTTTAAAAGAGAAAATTAAATAAAGATTTTAAAAAATAGAAAAAGAAGGATTAAATAAATCTTCTCCCAAGCAAATAAAGCTTCTCTAAAACATAAGGCCTCATAAATATTTTGTCTAAAAATTGAGTGTGCAAAGAGATTTGAGTGAAAAAGAATTGCAGAATCATACAAACAGTGAAGATGAAGGAGAAGCTTAATTCCATATGGATAAACTGAAGGTAGCTTGGAAACGAAAATAATTATATGCAACTATAAATTTGAAACAGGTCTGGAAAAATATTGTAGTAAAAAAGAGGAGTTCCATAACTGCAGAATTAACCACTATAACACCCCCTTTTCTTTCAAGACAGGGCATGACTTGAAAAAAGTGTTTCCAGACTGCATTACTTTTTACACCTTAGATTTTCAGTTAGACCAGTGTATTTCATGTCTGATKACGTTGCAGCCTACTTACATTTCTGAGGTAACACAGCTGATTTTTATTTCTTAAATGGTATTGTACAAGAAGGTTGCACTATTTTAAGGGGCTTAAGATACCATTTAATTCTCAGTATGGTGCACTAAATTTCTCCAAAGGCATGCGGTTACTGGCAAAGCATTCTATGCAAATTTACCCTAGAAGGAAAGTTGATCCCTTGAAAGACTCTTGGCAAATTTTCTTTCAATACTAGAAATTAATAATATGGGTCAACTCTGTATTCAAGACAAGTATTTTCTCAGTTGAAATAAGACAAAAAGCCTTGCTGTCTGTCAGTGACAATTGCTCAATTAGGTCAAGGATGTTATTAAACCCATTGCAGTAGTACAAGGACTTGTCTTCCTAGCACTTACGGAATGTTGGTATGCATCAGTTTAGAAAGAGAATATTATATTTGGAGCAAGCATTTATTTGACATCTACATTTGTACGACAATGCTGTGTGCTGACAGATGTAAATTAGACTGATTAAAAATATCTGGTTTTAGTTTTCTAAATGTGATCAAGATAAGCAGGAGTTCTCATGGACCTGTAGTCCACACAAAGTCTACAAGTACAGACTGAAGGATGAACCCATTAATACTTTTCTGAGCATACAAAACCCAGCAAGCCCAGAGACTTTCAGCCAGGTAGCATGCTGACAGTCAAGGGCAGACTGGCCACAGCTGTGTGATTGGAACAAAAGTGGTGGAGCATTTTGTGCTTAAGCTTCCTTTGGAAAATTGCACCTTCACAGCAGGACAGACATAAAATATGGGTCAGGTCTTTAATTCATACACACCAGTGTTCTATAAYGGAATTAGCCTTTAAATAGAGATGTCAGCTATAGGTATCACAAAGTCCTCTATTATGCATGTAAATATATGTATCTATGTATTTGTTTATAGAAGTGTATATATCTATAGGTATGTATGTATATATTTATATGTAAAGTTGGTAATATGCAATTTAGAGTGAAGGTTAAGTTTATTCCAAACGAAAGGCCATAAAATCTTGTTGCTGGCACAGATGAGTACATGGCCAACAGTGTTTAATTTTAAACAGGTAAATCTCTGTTTTGATTTACACTTGGAGCACTCAAAATGGCAGAATCAATTTGTTTGAAAATTGGTAAAACAAATTTGTTCTGGGCTATGACCTTGTATGCTGAGCTTCATCTCAGCAGGACTGTTTTCTTTATGTTTGAATTATAAATCTTGGAAATGCAGTTTTTTATTGCAGAAATATTGACATAACTTTAGCTATAATGGTGTGGCTATATTTTCATTAAACAGTAGGTATGTGTTTTTCTAGTAGTTAACTACTATTTTTCAAATAGTTGTAGATGTTGAACAGAAAAGCCAAATTAAAAATGCAGTGGCAAAAAACAGTAAATCATTGCTGTGAAGAATTATTACAAGGGAAATAAAAAACTACTATAGGAATGTGAAGATGAAAATTGACAGCTGAAATTGCTAAGAGTATATGTGGAGATAGTCACACCTTGACCTTTATTGGGTAAATGTTGTATTTACTGTGTATTTCAAGACTCAGTTTTGTTAAGACAATACAAGAGCAAGATATATAATATTCTAGAATGCAATAAAAGAAATTATTGTGGCTAACTGCCACATGACTTAAAATTTGAGTGCAATTTTACTATGTACTACATTGTATTTGTGCTTGAAAAAATACTGTTCAGCCTTTTTTGTAGGAAACATGGGCATTGTTGGTTATCTCATGTAGCATACAGATACAAAGATGTCTGATCCTGAATTATTTGCTTAGGGCAAATACTTGTTTTCACCCATGGTGCACTCTTTYAAGATTCACCAATTTTATTGGTTGTAATTTAGTTCAGATTTAAACACACTGAGAACAGTTGAGATTTGTGTTACATTCATGTCTTCATTTAATAACTTTTTGTTAATTTTAAACTTATGCTAAGTTACTAGAAAATGCACATAATTACTTAATGAAGTACCTTTGTGATGATCAGATAAATTCTCCACAAATTTTTGTACGAGCTCATGTCAGTAAGATCTTGTGTTGACATAAAATGAACGCAGTTAAGTTATATCTTATTTCAGTGGCCCTACATTTTAAATGAAATATGAAAGGGTGAGATTCTTTAAAAACCTAGGAAAGAAACAGCCATCTGCATCGAGATTATTCCCTTTGGTAATGTCAAATCTAAATTGGTAAGCATTCCAAGGTCATGATTTATTGAGTGATATTTGTTACCTGAAAGTAGAAAGACAACATGTTAGGGACAAATTTTCTTTCACTGGAAATCTAAGACCAGATAAACTAAAAGATTTTTTTGGTTTTTCATCTCTTCAAAACTACTAGATGACTATGAAGGATAAGGAACAAGCCACAGATGTGTCTGTGGTGACAGCTTTCCGTCTTAGCCACACTCAATGTGGATCACAGGCTTGTCTTGAGGATAGGCTCCATATTTTTTCAAGAAAGAGTAGTTAAGATGAAAATTTGATAAAACTGGTTTGTGTTTCAACCTGGGTACAGGGTTTTTTTTCCTAGATCATCTTTATCCAAAGCGGGTTAGTTTTAAAATCTAAATCTAGGAGTCTGACATCTCTGTATGTTTGAAGTACAGGGATTTGTGAGGGCATACCGGATGAACACACTGTTTAGCCAACAAGCTGGTATTTACAAAACACCCTGTAATTGCTGGTTTTCTGCTCTTTCCCTGGATCTCCACTTTCTTGATTCTAGTCAGGAGTGAAATTGGAAGGTCTGCCATGGTGAGAATCTCTCTGTATTTATATTTCTGTTCGTGTTTCAGCAAATTCTGACCTGTCTAGCCTTTAGACCATATCAAATTCTATTCTAACATCTTACCCTTCTCTTTGTGGTGTCTCATAGCAACTCAGCAAAACTGGTTTTTTAGCCTTTCTGACACCTTCTCSTCTGCATGCCTTTTTATTCTTGAATAATTTAATTTATTTTTTTGTTTCCATGGTCTTCTGACCTTGTTATTGACCTTGTACAGCAGAACAYGAGGGGAATTCTTGAGCTTTTTCGTGCCCTTAGTGACCATCAGATGTTGAAAAGAGAACTCTTCTTACATCCTGTCTTGATAACACAGCAAGCTAAAAAATCTTTTCAATCACAACTCTAAGGTTCCATTGGTCTGGGAAGTGAGCATCCTACAACATTTAAGTACAACCTCACAGCATCATCAGTCCACTGAATCCTCTGCTTAAGGCGGTTTGATATGTTCTGTCAGCTCAGCAGCGTACTGTTTGACTTGCTCTTCAGTGCAAATCTAATGGGGATTAATGGCAGCAAACCTGAGAGCACTYAGGGCCTTGTTCACCCTACTTTGACACCAAGCAGCTCCCTAGAATGCTGAGGAAAGTGCTCCAGCTTAGGTTTGTCGTAATGTCTCCATCAATTCAAAAAGTAGTGCGTGTTTTAGGGAATGAATATTACAGGACAAAAAAGACCTTGCTAAGCGTGAAGACACTTTGTATGTCTTTCACGTGCCTAGTGAAATTCTGTCAAAMTTTTGTGCCTGTAATCCAAAAGTAGAACAATATACTCTGTTTAGGAGACTGTCCATCTTCTCTGCAGGTCCATAAGCTGCATGTGGATAATCAGCTAGAAATCTTGGGCGTTTTATTTCTTATCATTTTCACAGAAGTAAAACGTCAAGAAATCTTAATGAAAATTGGTTTGAGGGAATGTTTCATTGGGGGAAAATGAATTAATTTTTTTTTCCTATTTTAGTAAAATCAGAAGCTTATTCTTCCAGTCCAGAATGCATCAAGATGCTTTCTTTAACTTCAATAGGAACTCTTACCAGGAATCTAGTTCCAGACTCTTTATTTTTAGATTAATGTCCAAAGTGGACAGCAAGCACTGCATCCCAAAACACAGTGTTTGTTTCCTCCTTTCCCCTCTTCCAGTATAGACTATACAACTTTAATTTACAAGKCTGGAATTCAGTTTTAACTCCCAAGTTCAGTTGTTAATCTTTTGTAGATATTCTGCACTAATTGTGTTAGTGCAGCAGAATATCCCCAAAGTAATTCAAATCACACATGACAGAGTAAGAAAAAGACCCCCTTGTGTATCCAAGTCTGAGACCTTAATGCAGGGAGGTTCAAATATTTAGGCAAAACAGAACCAATTTTCTCTAAAAGTCAATTCTTCTCTCACACAAACTCTCCACTGGTAAAATGAAATTGATTGCAATCAGTTCTTTCATTGCAAAACAATACTTCTAATTATAAATATTTATTATGGTGCTACTTCTCAGCAGATTTTTGTTAGTTCATTTTCTTTACCACTCTGAGGTTTCAGAAATCATCCCAAAAGTTTCACCACAGATCATAATATGTTAAATTATATCGGAAGCCTGTAGAAAGGGAAGTTTTTTTCACTGTAGATGGCAAGTCTGTGCTTTTTATCTAGTTTAATGCTTGCTCAAGTAGGCTTTATTTTATGGTGACATTTGTAGTATTTATTTTTCCTGCATCTATCATAAATTATTTTAAAAGTGTCTACTCTGGAAATCGTGAGGAAGGAGATGGACAGACACACATTAGTTCAGAGTGAATGCTTTTTAGACACGTAACATTAAAATACTACCCCCTATGTTTATACATCTTATTCAATTGTGTAATCCTGAAGTATCACCAATATTTAAGAGAATACCAAACATTGTAACTTTATGTAGAAACTGAGTTTCTACTTTTTATGTACTAAAGCATCTAACATAGCAGTTTATAAATATTCATTGAATCAGTTAAACAGCTGGTCTCTCCCTGTCTCCCTTTTTAATTTTTTTCTTTCTGTTGTTGTTTTGTTTTGTTTTCTGTTGTTTTGTTAATAAATATACATTTGTGAGCTTTGCATGCTTTTTCTTCTTGGAAAATATGTTTTTCATCAAAGCAAAATCCTTTTCATGCCAGCATACCTATTTTGAGAGAATTTTTCTGAAATCCAGGTAGTAGAGTTTTGATCAAAAGGAGAACAGCTTCACTCCCCTACTCTGTGGGAGATGCAAAATGAGATTCTCTTTTCAATTGTTATTAGACATAATGATTCAATATCAGATTCTCTTATCAATTGTTATTAAATATAATGATATGCTTTTAAAAAGAGCCGTTTTTATAATGATTCATCAAATTTTAAGTGACTCAAAAATGGTTTGCTACGTGAATAGAATGATCTAAACAGCATCAGCGGGGGAAACTGGGAGATTCTGACACCAAACTATTCCAAAGTGGCTGTAAGGGAGCTCTCATCTAGCATGTGAAAGACCAATAGATTGACGGACGTGAAGCTGATATTTCCCACATACAAGGTGAGTATCCTAATCTTGCCTATAGTGAAAATCACTCTGACTCTCTATTTCATTCTTTTATCTCTCTCTCTTTTTCTTTTTTTTGAGAAAGTCATATAAAAGGCTTTTGGTTTCATTTCAGCAAATATTTCATATTCTTGATACCTCAGGAAGAGTTGTGTTACGAAGAAAGATTTCAGGCACTTTAAAATGAAACACCTACTTTAAATGTAATTTAAAACATTAATGTTAGGAGATATTAAATATGTTTCAAAATGCATTTGGAAATTAGATACATCTTTCACTTCTCATTTGTTCAATCTCCAAAATTATATGTAAATACACTAACTGAATTCTGGTAAAACTTCATCTTGCAAGAGAAGCTGCCTCTGAGTCAAGTAAGGACAAAGACTAAAATTTACTTTGTCATGAGAAAGGAAATTCAACAGTTGTCTGAACTATGTTTTAGTTCTTTAGTCAATGGGTGGCAATCCATGGCAATCCAGATCATCCTTATACAAGAGACCAGGAACTTCTGCGTTTTGTTTTCGTGCTGCGTGACGCAGGCTGCCTAGGTCATCATCTACTGACCAACCAGTCACCAGTTTGGTTGTCCACAGATAAATTATGTTCAGAGATATGCTGGATTAAACTTGAAGCATGTGGAGGGTATGAATCTACTTGCTAATCCCAGCCTATGTGATCTGAGACAAGACTGTGGGTGGTGAGAACTGTTCTGAGTGCTTTCAGATCTCTCTACTGATGCTTTTCCTTACCAAGTTCCATTTTCCTGAACTGCATGCCATGATTTACTGATTTTGTTCAAGCTTAAGAAAACAAGGAGATGGATCTGCATACAAGCAATGAAAAGGAGATGTAAGAATAATATTTTCTACAGCATCTGCTTAGACTATCGGATCAGTTTTCCTATTCTGTTGCCAAGAGAGGTTGAGACTTGAAGGAATTTTCAGAGTAAATCTTTATGAACATGGGTTAATCTATAGAARAAGATATGAAGCAGTTCAGCTTTTTTACTGATTCTTGAAATTTTTAGGAACAGCTTAGGAAAGCCTCTGATAATTTGGTGATATGTGTGTCTGGACATAATAAGTATCCAACCGGTAAATGGGTTTTGCTTGTATTGCTGTGGTGTGGATGCCTGTGCTAAATATCTTGGGAATAATCACCAGTTAAAATCACGTGGAAGAGATAGTAGGATTTTGTGGAAACCGGGAGGATTTGAGGTTCTGCTAAGAATATATTTTGTCTGTGTGTGTGAATGCATGGGTTATTTCTTACTGTTTGGCTCTGCTGCTCAAAAATACAGACTTTATTAGGATACAATTCTCAGATAATGGAGAAAACAGAAGTCACACCTACATGCAAGAAGTATGAAATTAGCATCAACATAGATACCAGTAGTTAATGTAATAGAAAATAATTAAGTCTGTTTGAAACAAAACTGTGAATCAAATATGATGTTGTGTTTGGAAAAAAAATTATAAAAGTATCAGAAAAATTATTAAGCTGATTTATGTACATTGTTCAAAGCCTATTTGTTATCAGATTTCTAAGAAAGCCCATTTTAGCATCATTTTAATGTTTCAAATTAAGTGAAGCATTTTCTGTCAGTTGCCAGAGCAGATGATAAGATGTTTACATATTATTACAAAAGAATTCATGGTTTATAAGTACTTCAAATTTTATATTTCTGGTTGAAGAAACCTGACTGACTAAAAAATAAGTTACATTTTGTATTCATCTGGTTGGTGTATGAAGCTGGAATGAAACATGAAGAATTAAAAAACGAACAATTAAACTAGGCTTTTTAAATGTAGTAGTAAAGAGATACATCTTGTTTGAAGTGTATAAATAATGTAACTTATCTTGCAAGGCTGACATGTGAATAATTGCAGCTACCCATTTCCCTGGTGAAATAAATTCCACATACATATCACGCTGTTGTGCTCTGCAACTCAGCTCTTTTCCCCGCTTTCACCATCTAGCACTAACCAGCACACATCAATGTGCAGGAAAAAACTTCCCTTCAAAGCAAGTCATCCACACAAACAGCCTTATTTGAAAGACTTAGAGGACGATTAGTTCCTTAGGCTATATTCCTATTTTAAAAGCTACAGAGAAGAATATATGATAGTCAGCAGCAGGCATGAAAATTAAAAATAGTGAATTTGATTTAATCTCAACACACAGATTAGGCACTCTGTAAAAAGTATATCAAGTATATTAATTTATAAACATTAATTTACACTTTGAATTGATGTCATTAAAAGAAGTATTTTTCCATTTAAGCCAGAAGCCATGTGCAAAACTCCCAAAGATGCATTTTCTTCTTAGTATTATAACTTTATTGATTGACCAAGAGCAAAAAAGGAAAAGAAAAAACACTTGAAACTCTCTTTGAACCCTAAGGAGCAGTTATGGTCAGAAAATTGATTGACCGTAAAAGAGTTGTTTTTATGATAGCTTTGAATAGACTCTAATTACCTTGTTAGCTGAAACAGACTTGTATTGTTTGCACATACTCATCTGGCACTCAGCACAAAGTATGTTCTGAGTTTTGCTTTGTTTTTTCTCCTTATCTTACATCATTTCATGAAGATGGAGAGAGGTCAGGTAAATAATAAAGCCATCAGAACTGAAATAGTAGTACCAGGCAGTGGGATAGCAACCACTTGCCCAGGACCAGCAGTGTCTGAGATAGCCAGCCTGGTCACGCCATGTGCCAATTACTGAGGCCGTGTAGAGCACTACAGCAGAGTGCAGTAACAAATGGCTTTTTATTTCATTTAACTTTCTAAATAATTTGCAGGGATTATTTCCATATATGGTTTGTTACTGGTCACCCTATGCTTTATTCAACCCAGAATGTTCATAGTAATGTCTTCTGTAAAAAATGAGCTGAAGTAACGACATTGCATCTCCTGATGTTCATTGACTCAATAACAGATATATTTGTATTTCTAATTTGCAGTGAGATTCGTATTTTTTTAAGAAATCTATGTGTTAAGTTACAGCACTTGAACATGCCTTCTTGTCCAAGTCCAGAAACAAGAAAGCTAACTCAGTTAAAAAATTATTCTAAAATAGAAAACATTCAATACCGTAAAATAATTTGCTATAAAAATGATAGCCTTTCTCATTTAAACTGGCTTATTTGCTCAAAATAAGAGAGCAGTTCTATAAAGTGCTTTGATGACCGTTAAGTTGCTTTTGAAAAACAAGGTTTCCATACAAAGGTAGATTTTCAGCTCAGTTTCTTCTCTTAATCTCTAAAAGAGGATTTGTGTGAAATGATAGTTCTGTGATGTCTGAAGTAGTTCTTATTTTATTAATGGAGAGAATTTGGACTGTTCTTATACTTCATTAATCAAACCTGAGTTATCTAACAGACACAAATTTCTGGGATATGAATACTTGTGAATTGACCTGTTGTTGAAATAAAACTAGGTTCTGATGTCCATGTTCCACTTCTTTAATAGCTTATTTCTTGATCTTTTTGCTACATAGCATTCCTTGAAGTGACCAAAAGAGTCAGCAGTTCAGAGCAAAACCCACTAATAATTTTAATATTTCATTCAACATTAAAGTTCCTCCTCAGATGATTAGTACTTTATACTTTTTAATAGAGCAAAAAGAGGACCAGAATTATTTAGTGTTGTTTGTATACTGTCAAAATAAATTGAGACTGGGGAAATAGATACATTCTTTGAAATTTCATATGTACTGCTAGTTCTCAGACTGAGAACTTTTAAAAGAACTTTTTAAAAAAAGAGTGAGCTTTTTAAAAGTTCATTGACAGAAATTAACATGGATCAGAAGAAGCAAATGATTAAAAACTGATCAAGAGATTGATTTAAACAACAGTGTACAACATTTTTAAGAGTTGGAGGGAAATTATTTAACTTCAAAAAAGCAAATGACAGGGTCCAGAGCAAGATTCCACATCATGCACAGACATCTATTTATTAAATTATCTTAAGCTTCTTAGTAGCACCATGTTCTTATTTCAGTTACTCTGTCCCCCTCCTCGAAGTGGATAAAAGATATAAAATACACATGAATGGTAGAACCTTGACTTTCCTCTTTCTGTGTTGACCTGGGAGTTAATCAGTCTCTGTGGGTTTTTACTGTCAGTGTACACTGATGATCAGGCAAATTTTACGAGAAAGCATCCCAGTATTTTGTGTAGTGGTAAGTTTCTAGACGTGATGTACTATGTTTCACAATGCTGAGAAGGAAATGAAAGCTCTAGACTTCTGTTGGTCCAGCAGGAAAAAAAAAAATCCATCCCTCCCCATCTTCTCTAAAAAACCTGGGTGGAAAAGTTAGAAATATAAGAACTGTAGGACATGGGCCACCTTTCACATGATGGGACTGTGTCTCTACAGGATTTCAATATGCAAAATGTTGCAATGGTTTGTTTTCATTAAAAAACATTTGAAATGGAGAATGCTGGAACTCTAGCACAATATAGCAATTATTAAGTCTAGTGCATTTCATAATACATTACCAAATTTTCAGGGTCTTGATAACTCCAAAGAAGGACAGTGGTGTTATAAAAAGAAAAATGCACTTGCTGACATCTAGCCAAGATTTTTATTCAGCCATTATTTCTACACTAACCCTACAACTACTGTCATTGTTCTCTCTTGTTCCTCTCGCTGCATCTCACTGCCAGCTCTCCGAGACAGTGGGACCGCGATGCTCACCCACTGAATGGGGTTTAGCCACCACCAGCAGAAGCCTCATGGGGCCTGGCGCTGGCACGGGCGGTAGTGGCTGACCCGATGTCTGCGGCTGAGTGACTCTCACTCCCTGGGGAGAGCCTGTGCAGTGCCATCACTGGTGTGGGCTGTGCTGAGGGAATGTGTGGGAATCAACCGAAGTGGACTCAAGTCTGAGGAAGAAGAAACCCTCTTCATGAACACGGCAATTTGGCAGAAGGTCCCTGCCACCCACCCTGCCCTTCTGTGTGCACACATGCCGAGAGTCTGTGGCTCCCAGGAACCATGGAAAGGCAGAGAACTGGAGGAGGTAGGAAGGGTGTAAGTTTTACAGCTATTTCAGCTGGATCATTTTTGAGGCGGTTTTGCATTTGAGAATGTGGACTGTAAAAACTATGAGCACACCATCTGCACCAGCAGCACTTTTATAGTACTGCAGGCACAACAAGTACCCTTTTGCCCATGACAGTCTTTCCAGGGCAACCAGTGCTGAAAAAGGTGGGCAAACCCCCTGATGAACCCATGCACAGTGATGTGGTGAGCTACTGTCTACAAATGTGTCTCTGCAGGTGACCAGGATGATAGGAGTAGACTAGAAAGGCAGAGCTTGTGTCAAGTGTGACAGATGATTGTGAGATTTTATTTTATTTTATTTTATTTTATTTTGTTTTATTTTGTTTTATTTTATTTTATTTTATTTCATTTTAGAAGTAGTTCGGGTGATGGAGGCCCCCTGAAAACATGAGGAAAAGGGAAGAGAAAATTTTTTGTCTTGGTTTTGCTGTCAGGCTACAACTTCAGCTGGACAAACTTTTGTATGGAGAGGAGGCAGCAGAGGTGCTGGTGGCTCACATTGTTAGCCCAAAATCTGAGAAGGAGAAAGAAAATAGGCAGCCCCTGAAGAAGTCTGAGAAGATGTGGGATCCAGGTCAAAATCTCAGGATTGCTGCAATGTGGTTTCAGTCTCTGGTCATAGTCTGAGGAGGTCGGAGGTCTCTGTTTTCTGTTATTTTTTGTGAACTGGTTGAATCCAGGTGTTTGGTCTTCTTGGCAGGTTTTTCTGTGAACTGATGGAAAGGGCAGAAGGCCAGGCACACCTAGAGGGAAGACAAGGAAGAGGAAAAGAGCAAATTCCCCCACTTTCTTGACTCCACACTAGATGCCTGCTCTGCTGTTACAAAAGTTCTCAGGGCTGAGCTGAGTAAAGGGGTACCAAAGCCCTGGGGCTGGGCTTCTGCCACAGGGATTCTTGGAGAGCAACTCTCCAGAGCTTCCTCTGGGAAAACTGACATGCAAAGAGGAGAGAGAAGTAAAAAGAGCACAGTAAAAAAAAAAAAAAAAAAAAAAAGAGCACATTAAAAAGAGGGGGAAAATGTAAGAAGGTAGAAAGCTTTAAAACACAGAATTATTGTCTAAGTGCTCTCTATACTTAAGTAGCTGTTGGTGAAGTGAGGTAGAGCTAACTGCATAAACCAGAATATAAACCTGTAAGGGATTATTGCAATTGATGCATTCAAATAGACATTTATTTTGAAAGGAAAGAAGAAAAAGAGAGAGGTAAAACTTTAAGTACAAGTGCTTGATTTTTTAAAAGTTAAAATATCAAGTTTTATGTGTTTGTTCTAAAAAGGAGATGAAACTCAGGGATAAGAAGTAAGGCTGTTTGATCACTGAACAATTCCTTAAGCACACAAAGTAAAACGTTTTTGCCTAGTAGTAAAATCATTCATAAAAGATACTGCAAAATGTATTGTGAAAGCAACAATGGTGGTAATTATCTAGAATATCATCAGAAAGTCCTCTGGAAGGAGATGCTTTTGTTGGGTTGACAAAGATATCTATTCATAGCAGTCTTGATTGTAAGTTTTTTGTGGGTTTTGTTTATTTTCTTGTTTTTGTGGTTTCTTATCCCTATAGGTAGAAAAGAAGGATGAATAATCAATTTTAGTCCTATGGGTATTGTTAGCTGTGTAATGCACAGCTTTCATCAGTTTGGATTTTGGTTTAGTTTGGTTTCTTATTACCCTATCTCAATGTGGGAGAAACAAAGTTAGGATAGTTTTCTCTTAAAGTCAGTTGCCACGGCTGAAGTTAAAAGCATAAGAAAATATGCACCTAGATAAAAAGAGAATATACGCACATTTTGAAGTGTTTTTTTCTCTATTAATTTGAAGTGTTAACATAACTAGACTAGTACGTGTTTTTCAGAGTCCCTATACATAGGAAGTAGAAGTTCTTTTTCTAATATCACTGCTTTGAATGTAGCAACCCTGAGATAGGTGTGTGGAGCTCCATCTTCTCTGCCTGTAGAGACAATTTTATCTAGATTATGATAAGACTGCTAGTACTGAACATCACAAATCAGTCTGAAAGCAAAGTAGGTTGTACTTTCACTTTGTCTGAATTCCGCTGAAAATCAGATCCACGTCAAAGCCAGTTATATGCAGAAACACAACGGGTCATGTTGTGGGCTGCTTAGTCCTCACGAATGGATTTACTAGAGAGTTATTGTAGCTTTGCATGGCCTGTTTCTACTGCGGGGGTTGGCTCACATCCTGCAGTGTATGATCGATGTGAGCTTTGGCTTCAGAGTCGTCTCTTGGCTGAGGGTCTATCAATGTTACTCTGATACATTCTGTGAGTTGGGGGAAAGCAAAGACAGCAACTTATGCGAACTCTAAATCTATTTGAACTTCTACAAATCTCTGAATTTTGCTGTTTTCTTACCATGGATGGGTCCATCTCTTCAATCACTGAAGTCCTGAATGGAATGAAATTGTATTCTCCTTCTATCCAGATACTCAATATAACATATTGGATTTCATAAACTTTGTGTATACTTTTGTAAACTTTGTTCACTTTTGTTGGACAGCCACACTCCATATCCCACATCTATACTTTTGATCATCTTCCCTGAGTAAACTTCTCACATGGGCAGGTAGAAGGTTTTTGTAAAAGATGAAAAAAGGTAATAAAACCTGTGAGCATGTTGAAAGACCAAGGAGGAAAACAGATACTTGCATAGGAGGTGTAGACTCATTTCTTCTGTTATCAGATGTGAATCTCAAAAAAATGCACATTACATTATCTGCATATCATAATTTGTCCTTTTCCCACTTTGTTATTCAAACTTGGTCTGTTTGTAAATATAGTTATTTTTTTCTTTTTTGGGGTTTTGGAGTAGTCTTCATTTGACTTTTGTTCACAGCAAATATCCAGGGCTGCACACCTTTAACTTATAGAGGAGATTGCTCAAGGGCTGGTATCCTTCCTGCTCAGTCTGCAGACTTGCACATTTTGTTTGAATTCTCATCTATGCTTGAGTACAGAAATCGTGTACTTCATCCTCTAGACTTTGCAAGTGCTTTTAGAATAAAAGCCTATAAGAGCAAAAGGAACTACTGTATTTATTTAGGGGGTTGCTTTTATCCTCTGCTTTTCCATAGCTCTGTTAGCCTAATATATCTTCTTATTGAATCCTTTTAAGAAGCTCTGAAATATCAAAGGTAGTCCTCCATCTTGTGTTTTCCGAAATCCAGCTGATCATAGTGCTAATACTTTCATCTCTCCATACGAACATCCTTGTAATGCTTTCCTTATACAGTTGTAGGTTCGTTTCAGAGGCATGACGGGTAAGATTTTAAACAGTTACTTTGAACCTTTTATCAATATATAATCAGAGTAAAAACAAGTCTGTACTTCATTGAGGATGTTAACATGATCCCATAATTTTCATAATATGAATAGTAAGGCTGACTGACATTGCAGGTAAAATGAAATAATACACTTCTTCTTATTGGATAAGTTTTGTTTTCAGTGTGACACTCAGAATTTTAGTTGCATCCCAAAGGGGAAGTTTTATGTGCATGAAAAATTTCAAGGCTTCACTGTTCATGGTTTAGGGGTTTGTTTTACATTTTCTCATTTTGGATGCTTTTAGGAGCACTAAATTCCAGAATACAATTCTGCCCTTTGAGGGAAATTTCGATCACCATAAGCACCCTGGTTAGTGGCCTAAAAATCATTACTTACTACTGGTTTATGATGCTTTTAGGTCTACTTTTATTTGAGAGATTACTTTCAAGCTATTAAAACATCTGGAGATTTATTAAGATTTTTTGAGAGAAATATTTTATTTTGATTGAAAAATATATCATTCACAAATGCTTTTCGGCTCATTGCATCCAGGACAAAAGACGATGTAAGCATGTAATTCAGTCCTTTTCTGAATCATAGGTCTGGTAAGTCCTGGTAGAAATATCTTTCTTCTATCTATAGTACTGCATATGCAAATTATGAGTAAAATTCAGTGTTCACATGTATTTCAATAGAGAGTTTTGCCAAGAGCAGAAGGATAAGATATATCCATGAGAAGAAATCTACACTGTATGTTCCTTGTCTAGTTTCTAAATTTGATTTTTACCTTTCCTTTCAGAGCAGAAATGGTCTGAACAGGTTCCTGTAGCAGGAAGCATCAGAATTACCAGACTCCACATCAGCTCTAGACTCTCCATGTCTGGCTCTTAGGCAGGCACAGTACAAATGAATTTTAAATGCAACAGGAACAGACTTTGGTTAGGAGTCTTTCTCTGAATAGGGCATGTGTCTGTGTAGATTGGAAAGATTCATCTTTCATGTAACCTATTTCCATATGTGTTCCATTTAAGATATTTTAATTCAAGAAATATATATCAAAGTAGTTTTGTATTCATATTTTTTTTTTGAAGTTGTATTATTTTGAGTTGTGTGTAACAGCTGATTCTGTGGAGCTGTGCAGTTGTTTCAGAAAAGTATGTATTTCCTGATGTTTCAGGAAAATTTGTGACATTGCTGATTGAGATTTAACTAGGATCAGTTAGAATGAAGCTATAATTATGTAACAGAGGGCACCATATTCTTAAAGTTCACATTTTCTATAATCTTCCTATTATTTCTTTTACACTGGAAACATTTCTGGTTTAGTTTGTTTTTTTTTTCCTCTGTCTTGATAAATATTTTAAACTAAGTTATCAGTAGGGAGGGGAATATCATCAAAGAAAAAGATCTCAGAAAGCTTAGTGAACTAATTTGCCTGACATTATGTGGATGTTGTGGCTTGGAAATAAAGCCGTTGCTGTGAAACTACTACTCTATACATACATCCCTAGAGGCATACAAAGAGGAGGTTTTTTCTATAAACTCTTAGTGTGATGCTCTCATGAATTTCCTGAAAATAATCAACAGGCTGTTGATAGTGATTCCCATAGAAGATTGGCTATTTTGGGAGGCAGTGAACCTGAACAGGGTGTCAGCTGTTCAAAGTGCAGCCTGACTCCAAAGCAGCAGTTAGAGATGTTACTTTTAGACTGGCAGGGAGGATAATGCTTTTGAGTACAGAATACAAAGGGTGATAGCAGCCACTCATGCTAGTGTTTCTGTTTTTTTTTTTTTTTCCAGCAATCTTTTCTATTAGCTGGAAGACTCTTCAAGAGTTAAACAAAGCTGTTTGAAGTAACTGTATTTTTTAAAATTCCCAAGAAAAGCAGTTTATTGTTAATGAGATGCAAAACTCAATGAAGACCATAATAAAAATCTATTTCTATATGTCAGACCTAACCATATAAAAATTTTAACACATTTCTTTTACTTTTAAAATTATATGTAATTCTTATGCAAAATACTCATTATGGTAAAAAACATGAGTCAGATGTAGGAAAATAGCTCACCCAAATTATTAAAGAAGCCAGTAGGAGGTCCAGGAATAGAAACTGACTTTTTAGCAACTCATTCTAGAAGTCTAGTTCTGGAAAATAAATAATTTAATGTCACAGTTAGGAATTTTTTAGAAAAATCACTTTTTGCAGAAAATAAATTCTATTGGAATGATTTTGTCACTGAAGATTTTGAACATGCATACTGCTTTTCATTTTGACATAAGCATGTATATAAGAAAAAGCTAAATTAAATGTTGCATCCTAAGCAGTTAATTTAAACAAGGTTATTTAATTCTGTTTTCTCTCTTTATGTGAGATGTATGTATGTATGATTGCTTGATCTTTTTTACATTTTAAAAAGGTAGGGACATCAAAACTTTTGTTAAATTTAAGGTGGAAAAAATATAGTACCATGGTACACTTAAATCAGAGTGAAGTTTTTCATATTAAGAAACTTCAGGAAATTGTAGTTTGTTACATACGGAAATTTTGTTTGATGTTTCACAAAATGGCACTTTCTTTCTCTGTCTTGGTAGAAAAGATATATGTTGAAAGGTAGTATTTCCTATGCCACAAAAATAATGAGGTTTGCATAACTAATTCCAGTATGTCTGTTACTTTAGAAGGTAAAAAGGCTTTTGTGAAATGAATCAATATTTATACCATGAGGCCCAAGCAATTTCTAGAGTGAGGTGAAAGTGTGTACTAAAAACCATGTTCATGGCGAAATATTAGTCCCTTGAATTGTTTGGCATTAAAATGTTTTCAGCACAGATTATGCAAAATATTAGTTTTACCACCAATTTTCCAGCATTAGTATAGTACTTAGTTAAGTACTTACTGACGTCAAGGACACGGCTGCAATCAACAAAATCTAAGCAATGTGTTTTTACAGGAAGTGATGTTCCCAAATAACTAAGATGAACAAATAGCATTGGAATACTTTTTAGTGACAACCCACGAGTTAATCATAAGTTCTGTGATAGCTACTGTTTCAATAATGCATCTGGTTATTTCCTGTCTTGGAGTAGTTAGCAAATATTGAATACATCTTGGCTGTTGACAGTTCATTGTATTCTTAACTTGCTTTGGATCACATCCAAAATCAATTGCTATCAATGGTAGTTTTCCCACCTGTGTTAAGGAGAGCTGGGTCTGGTTCTTACTGATCTAAAAAAGTTTTATCATTTTCCATAACACTCTCTGCCACACTGAAACACTGAACACTTGCAGGGTTTTCTACTTTTCTCTGTTTCATTGTGATATGTGGTGTCTCTATTGACAAATGGGATGGAAATCACTAATAATAGCAGTTAGCAAGTAAGTAACATTCTTTGAAGATGTCAAAGCAAACAACAACAAAAAAACACAGAGAGCAAATTGATCTTTCTAATAATTTTCCCCTAAACGACTAACAGACACACAGCTTGCCATCTATAAAATAGATTTTTGGTGAATCGGGAGAAGAAAAAACCACAACCAAAAAAGTCCCATCTCATTCCACTGTAGAGATGAGCTATTCTGGGAACTGAAGTCTCAGTGGTACCTCCACAGTTGTCTATATGGAAGACAAATTCAGGATTTGGCAGCCCTGAGCCATTGCATTTTGAGGATGTCTTCTTTCAGAAAGACCAGTCAAAACTGGAGATCATTAATGTAAAAAGTGCCTGAAAAGTGTAAAGAGCTTTTCAGCAGCTCAAGAATACATGCATGACATACGATGCGAATGATACAAACCACTTGTTTTTCCTTTGTAATTTAAATGTCAGTCTTCCATTGTCCAGGAGATTTCTTATATTAAACACTCTGCAAATTTGCTACTTACTACAAGGATTAGACTTTCAATCATGAAGGCTTGCATCTTTGTCTAGTGGTGGTGGCTTATATGTTAAGGATTGCTAAGAATTAAAATCTTTTGAATTTTTCTCTCTGTCTTCACAAGTAACACTAAGGCTTTAGATATGTGCCTGACTGACAGCCCTGAAAGGAAGAGGTTTTTCTACTTTTTATTCTAAGTTTATGAAACATGGATATTACATTGAGAATTCTTCCTTACAGATCTCAGCCGGTTTGGCTGTGTTTGTATCAACAAGTGAAACACACCAAGGTCGTTATGACGTGGGTGGTGAAACACTGGCACAGGTTTTCCAAAGAAGTGGTAGATGGAATCCCTGGAAATGCTCAAAGTCAGGTTGCATGGGGCAGTGAACAACCCGATCCTAGTTGAAGGTGTCCCTGCTCATTGCAGGGAAGTTGGATTAGATGACCTCTAAAAGTCCCTTCCAACTCAAATCATTCCATAATTCTATGATTCTCTGGCACTGAGGCTAAAAAGCAGAGAACAGCTATATAAGTAAACTCTCTTAATCTCCAAAACAAGATGGCTTTATATAAACTCCCTGCTGTTCTTTGCTACCTCCTAACACATTCCCACAGCAATAACTTGCAGGAAAACACTGAGGCTGCAAGTGCACTGGACACTCTTCTAATAATTTTGTGGTATGAATGACTGAGACCAGTGCCTAGGAACATTCACAGAAACTGGTAAGTTTAATATCATAGGCATAACTTTTGTGGCTGCTGAAAGGTTTCTAGTTAATTTCAAGTGCTTACTATATTGTTAAATTATAGGATTCCATTTAACATACAGGTTGGAAAACAGTGTCGGGACACTTCCCTGTCTGGATCATCAATGGACTCCAACTACAGGTGTAACATGACAGAGTGCTCCTCTTTCCCCTCATAAAGAAGTAGAGATGCCAGATTGAAAGTGAGATCAGTGTTAATACTAGGAGCAAAGCTAATACTAGGAGCATCAAGGCAGTTGATTTCACCAAAGATGAAGTGTAGGACAATTAAAACTATACCTAATAAAGTTAGTTCTTGTTGCTGAGGCCACATAGGTGGGGTATAGAAATTTATGCATGTCTTCATATGGAAAGCTGAGCCATAGTACCTTTCCAGCTCAGAGATGCAAATGCATTCTTCAGAAATGAACAAAAACTAGCTCAGAACTCACTGTGTGAGATGCTGAAAGTGATGTAACTGCAGAACTACAGAGCTGAGTTTAGCTTCTCTCTTTGGCTGTCCTGTGAATTTCTCTTAAGAAAGTCAAAAGAGCAAAAGAAAGGCTTGATGCTGACTATTTCATAGATTATTGAGTGTTGTAGCAGATGCAGACCGTATAGAATCAAATATTTTTATATTATACATGGATAGAGTTTGTAGGATACACATATATTTTGGGTTTTGATTACTGCAGAACAATTTTTTGAAACATCAAATAACAAAATGGCACAGCAAAAATGCAGGAGACTGGCACAGACATCCTATTTTCTATAAGAAATAATGCTTTTGGAGTACACTGAATGTGTGTTCAAGCACCTTGTCCTTGTTTTCCATTATGCTGCTGCCTCAAGACCTAAACCAGTCCTGTGTTTGAATGCTTTATGCTTGCCACTTTCACAGTGTTATTAAAAAATGTCATGTTGTCATCTCTTGCTGCTGCAGAAAGTCACAAATCTGAATGATGTAATTCGGGTATTGTTCCTGGGCCACCACTGGGAGAATCTTCACATTTAATCTTCTTCATTCAGCTCCTTGTATTATGACCCTGCTGTATTTTAGTCTTGCAAGAAATGACTGCTTTAAGATATTTCTGCTACTTGGATATATAAACAACAAACTCTTTGGTGATATAGTATTAAGAATAGCAGTATTTTTAAAGGTGGATTTTCAGTGTGCTTTTTTGCAGTCATCCTTGCAGTATTATTTTTGGTAATTGCTGTATCCCAGTATCGGAACTGACTCTATTGGTATAAAATGCTCTTGTCAAATCTCAGTCTTTATAGAATCAAAACCAGAGGTCCTTCATTCTGACAAAATCAAAATTAAATGAAGCAAATGGAATATAATGTTTTGTGCATGTGTGTGCCACTGATGCTCCAGTTTCTTGATCATCTTTGTGGCCCTTCACTGATTCTCTCCAGTAGCTCCATGTTATTCCTCTGCTGGGGAGCCCAGAACTGGACACAGCACTTCAGGTGCGGCCTTACCAGTGCAGAGTAGAGGGGAGGGATCAACTCCTTTTACCTGCTAGCAATACCTAATATAGAACATCCCAGGATCCTATTATTCATTCTGGTTGCAAAGGGCATATTGCTAGCTCCTGTTTCCTTTGGCATCCATCAGGATCCTCAGGTTCTTTTCTGCACAGCTGCTTTCCCCAGCTGTCCTTTCTGCAAAGCTGGTTGCTACAAGCATATACTGATGCCTGAGGTTGTTCCTCCCCAGGCACAGAACTTGCACTTCCCTCAACTGAACTTTGCAACATTCCTGCCTGCCTATTTCTCCAGCCGGCCCAGGTCCCTCTGGATGGCAGCACGATCCTCCGGTGTATCAACCTTCCAATTTTGTGTCATCTGCAAGCTTGCCATCAGTCACAGTAACATTTCAGTACAGAATATGAAAGAAGGTGTTGACCAGGATTAGAGCCCGAATTGATCGCTGGGGTACACTGCTAGTTACCAGCCCCCAACCAGGCTTTGTGCCACTGGCCACCACCCTTTGGGCCTAGCTGTTCCTCAGGTGTTTGATCCACCTCACTGTCTGCTCATCCAGCCCTTAGTTCAACAACTTCTCTATGATTATCTTGTGGGATCTTTACTAAAGTCAAGGTAGACAAGATCCACTGCTCTCCTCTCATCTGCCAAGCCAGTCATTTCACCACAGAGTCTATCAAGTTGATTAAGCATGACTTCCCCTTTTTAAATCCCTCCTCACTGTTCCTGATGACTTACTCGTCCTTCATGTCTCTGGAAATGGAACATCAGGAACTGGAAAACAAGTTATGAGTATTAAAGGGGTTAAACACAGAGGTGATATTATCTATCTGTTGCTCCACACATTGCAGAGTGACAGATGGGGAGATTAGAGAAAGTGTTTGCTGAGAAGTGTTTTCTCTTTATTTTTAATTTACACATAGTATGTGGATTTATTTATTACAGTAAGAAAAAAAGTAAATTGCAGCTGGAAATGGACATATGATTAAATTCCTTAAATTGAATTGCGGTGGGTTGTCTTAGAACAATGTCCCATTAACATTGCAATCACTGTTATGAGAATGAATTCATGTTGTTCCATACTCTGCTCTCATTATAACCTTTTTATTTCCACATAACCATACTGAATTGTTGGGGTGAACAATTGCAAACCATGTTAATGCCAATTCCATCTCTCTTTAATTCCACTGACTTCATTTGTCCAGTGCCTCGTGCTTACAGTGAATGACATAGAAAGATAAAATAGCGTAAGTATAAGGTGAAAGTCTGACCTTATTTAAGTGAAGGTGAATTTAGCCATGGGTGTCTTTATAGTTGAAATTGTTTTTGTTATTTCAGGACAATGCAGACATGAAGAGAAAAATCCTAAGTGAAATCAAGCTGAAAACTATTTTGATTTTACATTATGCTTACTTAGGAATTAATTAATCAGATAAACTTTGCAATTATTTAAAAAATAAACCATAAAAGAACCCTAAACCCTAAACTGACTTTATTTTGATTTCATTTTCTTAAACTGCTTATCATTGGAATTAAAATACAATAAGGAACAAAGCATCAAAAAATATATAAATAATTAATAATATTAAGATGGGAATATTTAAGATTCGGGTACACTTTTAACTTGTAAATTAAATTCTCTGTGATGACAATATTTACTTTATAAAATAGCATAAAAATAAAATTATGTTGGTTTCAGAAAAGGTAACAGCTGACATAGTGACAAACCAGGGACTTATTTTCTGAGGCTGCTGTTTCACATAGCTCGCATGGATAATTTGCTCAGAAAATAAGATATTGACAAGATATTTTTTAAACAGCTCTTCCCCTGTCTTTGCTAGCTGGCCTTGTCCATCTTTCTCCGCTCTTGAGTAATGAAGAAATATGCCATGTTCCTCAGTTTTTTCACACAGACGCTCTACGTTATTTCTTTGGTGAATGTTTCTTTAAATATTCAGAGGGAGTTACTTGTCTTTAAATAAAAAACAAAAAACCTATCAAAATTGTGATATTTCTTTACCCTATTTATATATCTTCTATTGGTCACAGTAAATAATGAAGATATAAATCAGATTTCTTCCTTCTATGTAAAGGTCCATTGTCTAAACCTAAAGGTGGCTGCAGTTCAAATTACCATACTATGTTTTAAATCATTTTGTAGATGCTCACAAACTCTGTGTAACAAACAATTTTCATTTAGGTAGCTACTCAATATTTACCTTACAATCTAAAGGCTAAATATATTAAATGATAAGTTATGGGAGTTGCACTGTATACTGAGCTGAGGATAATGCGTTTACAGTGTGATTTAAAAGATGAACATGGAATGCCCATATTGTTTACAGGACCAGCTATCACACATCTATATCTGATTGAACTTTTACCTGTGAAATTGTGATAGCTGTATTTCCAGGTCTTCTCTCATTTATGAAATGAACAGATTTATCCTATAATGGTATCGCAGGATAAGCTTCTTTTTCTTAAGTAACACAGCAACTCACTCAGGCTGTATCTGTTCTGTTCCCACTGATCAGTCTTACCTTTCAGTTGACCTCACCCAGAGCAGGACTTCATGGCAGAAATAGCAGAGACTGAACGGCCAGTTTCCGAACATTGAGAATGTACCCTGTGGATGTATGAGAAAACACTTAACAATGAGCAAGTGTCCTGGTTTCGACCCAGATCAGTGAGAGGGAGTGTGGCCAAGACATTATGTTATTCGATACCACCTCATGTCATTGTCAGGGGTGGGGAAAGAGGGATTCTGTCTCGCGAGGAAAAAGTTGTGCTTTCCTGGTGGAACAAGTGTGGCAGACAGTGGTGCAGTAACGCTGGTCCTGACTGGAGGTAGTGGTTTGGGTGGAATGGCTGCAGTTGGGTTTACCTGTGCATTCTCTCTTATGTACACTTTTGTTATTAATATTATTGCTGTTACTGCTCCTTTTCTTATCTCACTGCTGTTTCCAGTAAACTGTTCTTATCTCAAACCTTTTGTGTCTCCAGTTCTCCTCTCTAGCCACCCATGGGTGGAAAAGGGGAGAAGGGGAAGAGAGTGAGCAGCGTGTGGTTGTGGAGTCTTGTGGGGAGGGCAACACTAAATAGGGAGTACGATTCCTAAACAACGACAGTAAGATAACATATCTCAATGAAAGTAAATTTATGCAATTTTATTCCTCATCTTTTACTCTTTCCCCCAGCCTGACTCACAGATGAAAAATGTTTACAAAATATTTACAAAATTATAAAATTCTGGATAAGACTGCTTTGATAAAAAAATAGACAAGTTGTAAAAGCTTGACAGGGAAAGACAAAGCATTCACCAAAATATGTCTTTTCAAAAAAATAAAGTTTTGTCTCTGTCCGTGTCTACTAAAGTAAGCTTGTGGCAAGGAATAGTGAGATTCTACTCAGCTAATATGAACTGGTTAAAATTTTGATATTTGATATCAGCAAATTGTCTATCATGTTTTCACAATTGAAGGTGGAAGAGTTAGATGCCAAACAAGAATGACAAATCTCATTTTGAAAAAGATGTCTGTGTTCAGATAGAAGAAAACTTACTGACATTCTATTCTAATAATGGACTATCAGTAGCCTAAATTAGAGTGCAAACTCAACTAAATATACTACTCATGAGAGCCTTGAGTTCCAATGATATGGCAAGGCATATAGGCATGTTGCAGTAGTCTTTAAAGTGTGACTTTTAGTTGTGAAACTTTTGAAATTCTGAAGAGTTTATTTTTAGTTAGGATATTGTATACCACCCTTTCTTCTTATAAATATTTCCATCTAGGTGTACATGTGCATCGTGGTTTAACCCTAGCCAGCTCACTTCTCCACCAGCTGGATTGCAGAGGAAATTGGAAGGGTAAAAGGTAGAAAACTCATGGGTTGAGATAAAGACTATTTAATACGGAAAGCAAACACTGCACACACAAGCAAACAAAACACAGAATTAATTCATTGCTTCCCATGGGCAGGCAGGTGTTCAGTCGTCTCCAGGAGAGCAGGGTCCCATCAGGCGTAACAGCGACTTGGGAAGACAAACACCATCACTCCAAATGTCCTCCCCTTCCTCCTTCTTCCCCACACTTTATACACTGAGCATGATGTCATATGGTCTGGAATATCCCTTTGGTTAGTTTGGGTCACCTGTCCCAACTGTGTGCTGGCTGTGTCTCCTCCCAATCTCCCAAGCACCCCCAACTTCCTCTCCAGCCTGACAGCACAAAAAAGCAGAAAAGGCCTGTAAGCCCTGCTCAGCAAGAGCAAAAACATCTCTGTATTATCAACCCCATGTTCAGCACAGATCCAAAACACAGCACCATACTGTAAGGAAAATTAACTCTACCCCAGCTGAAACCAGAGAAATGTGTATATCATGTATTTTAGCAATACATTATTAAGATGTTTCTCAAATTAATTGTGTATGTATATACTAGCAATGCCTTTTTCGCTTGTCTCTTACAAGGACAGTCTCTTGCAGAAATGTATGCAAGGTCTGGCCCACACTCTATTGTCTTTCAAATTTCATGTAAATAATCTCAGTTCACTGGAACCACTTTCTGTGAGAATGCAGTGAAACAAGTCAAAGCATGGGGTCGAATTTTTTACGAGATGTGAGGGATATGTCCTGCGTTGTTCCTTTGGTCTCTCAAACTTACTGTTTGCTTGGTGTGATATTGTAAAGAACATATTTGGGCAGCTTGCCTGCCGTTATTCACTGTGCCCTGCTATGCTGCTACTGGTATTTGAGCTAATTAGGGCTAACTCAGATATGCCTGTGTGAGTTTCAACCATTCCTAGTCTGCTTGCTGTTGAGGATAAAATCACTCATAAGTTCTGGAACATGAATATTTGTGTCTGATATTTTACAAAATGTGATACTCCTGAGTTTTGTGCTATGGGACCTGCATGAAAAGATTGTTAATATATATAATACCTAGCGGAAATGAAGTGACTGGAAATATGCCTATTAGTATTGAGAATGAGGCATAGAAAGAGACAACATTGTGCTACAAATTAAAGGGTACAGATGTCATCACACTTGCCATAGCTTTCCTGAATGCTTCAAAAAACAGTTTGGAAAAAAGATGCATACAAAAAGGAATATAATTTACTATATTAGCAAGTGTAGAAATAAAGGATGAGGATGAAAAGTTGAGGTGAAGGTAGACATAAACAATGGGAAAGCCCCAATCACTTGAAAAGCAGGCAACTATTTAGAAAGGCCACTTCCACAAGTATTTTAACTATTGTGAGACTGACTGAAATGCTGGAAAAACAGTTGGAATAACCAGGTAAACTTACTTTTAAAAATTCTCAGTAGCAGTCAACACTGCCTATGAATTTCTGTTGCGTTAGATCCATAGTTAGACACAGGACCTTTTCCTGGCCCATCCTACACATTATTTCATTATACTTTTTTTTCCTATTTTGATGATTCAGGGCTTTGGAGAAGTGTTATGAGTGGATTTATCATTAATCTCACACATATATTTTCTTGAATTAGAAAAGTACAGACACTTTCTTTTATTATATTTTCGAGTGTTGGTTGTGAATTCTAGACTTTTCATAGCTTTTGTTTATACAGAACTTTCTCTCTGAAAAAGTATCACTTTCAGAATTAATGGTCAATGATACAGTACAATAAATTACTCCATTATTGCAACACACTTCTTGTGCAAGTTCTTACTTAGAGGTTGTTCCCAGACACGTATTTTACCACTGTTTACAAGGCAGTAGAGTTTCTTTCTATGAGTGTGTTCCTGTATTTAATTATTTTCTAAACCAAATTAAAGCAGTTTCATCCTGGTATCATGTTCATGGAGATCAGGATTATTTATTATTAATACAGTGTTTTCTTCAACAAATTAATATTTTATTCTTAATATCATTGTAAATAAATAATTTGTGCCTTTTTTATCATTAATGACATAGGGCAAATATGCTTTCGGTTGATTGCAAATGTGCTGCTGCGCAAATGTCAATGAGATAGTTTATTTTATGCCATTTTCTATAGTTTTAATTAAGCAATAAAGGAAGACATCCAAAATAATTACATACAGTTTCCTTGTTCAAGAATATAAAACTAAAGTCTAGGCAAACATAGAGAGTGCTAGAGAAAGAAAACTGACACTTTCCTGCTTAGGCTAGAATAACCTTAGGTACTTTAAAATATGAGCATCAGCAACATTCAGAACATATTAACAAATTTTAATTAAAGATGAGCTGATATGTAAAGCTAGTTTACTCGTAGTTCCCAACATCTAAGAACCAGTATTTGCCTTACCTTGATAACCACTCATTTAACTTACAGAATTGAACTACACAGCACTGCCTAGTTTTTGACAGAGATTTAGGTTAAATAAATAAATAATAATCATTGTTTAAAAGAACTTGGTTCCTAAAGCAGTGATTAGGTTTTTATCAACAGCACTTTTGAGCTCCATCCTTGCTCAACAGCACCCAAATATAATTATGGAAACATGTAAATAAAATCCACATCTTCCTTTTAGTGCTGAAACATGTTGAAGAAAGGGAACATGAAATGAAGCTGCAGCAGCTTGTGTGTAACTCAGCAGCACCTAGGCAGAAACTCAGGACTTTCTTCTCACCTGGGAAGAAACTCAGGGCTTCTGGTCTGTATCCTTGACATTTTTATGTCTGTTGCATAATTAAAACTTGTCTTCTCCATGTTGAGTGACATCAAAGCTGAGCCAGGCACTTTGTTTTCTTTGCCACTTTTCCTATCTGCTAAAAGTCCTTTCTGCACAGTGCTCTGAATTTTGGTGAGAGTGGTCTGTGGCCTTACCCAGACCTGCAACAGGCTGGCCTAAGCAAAGCAAACCTAACTAAACTTCAAAGACAAAATGCAGCATTTGTTTCTGTCGTGATACCCTCATGTCATCACCGAGCATCTTTCTCAAGAGTCCTGTACCTATGTATGTGATCAGTTACGAAAGTTTTGCGATCATTACGTTTTTGTAATAACATAAACCCCATTGTATCACAGGAGCTAACCAAAAATTTAATCACTGGATGAAATCACAAATTTAATAGTTTCGTCCTGATTACAATGTGCTGTAGGAGCTCTTCCCAGTCAACTTTTTTCTCACTGCTACAGAATTTTGAGGTCATAAGTGGTAAGTTGCTTGCTGTTGTCAGTGATTGGATTGGTAATTATGCGTATTGGCTGCAAAGCTTACAAATGATGAAGCCATAAAATTGTGTTATTAACACCAAAATATTGCCAATAGGCGCTTTTTTCCACCTTGTCATTTCCAGGAAATCTTTTCCTGAATATGCATCTTAAATAAAGTTTATAGGCAGAATTAATTTTAAGAGCATGTAGAACTCAGAGAGAGAGAAAGCAATGATCTTTACTTTCAAATTCTCACAGAAGTAAAATGTATTTTTTATTATTCCTTTTTAAAATAATATTTTTGGCTCAAGTTCTTAGAGCTTGGGAAGCAGATAACTTTCCAAGATACAGAACTGATATACCTGTTCTGTGTCTTGGAAAATTATCTGCTTCCCAAGCTCTAAGAACCCAAAGAGGTGTAGCTATTCCATAGGTAATTAAATTTCTTTTTAAGGGCATCTCCAGACAAGGGGATAACTAGTGAGAGAAATGCACAGGATACAGGAGTGAGAGTTTCCCTTTTAGTGCTGAACATTACAGCACATATGCAGTGTTTGAAATTATCAGGGGCTTTTTTACATCCCTCCTCTCGTCTCCTCATTCTCGTTGGGACTTTCTCCACTGTTGGATTGTTTACCCACTAGTCAGAAAACTACAGTACTCTATGCAAAATGTCAATGGCTGCATAAAGTGCAACCGGAACAAACATTTACCATACCAATGGAGCAGAAAGCAAAACTTCTCAAAGAGGGGCAAAAGTGATCTCAATTTGATCCAATTGTTTGTATATCTGCTAGACTTTGTACAGCTTTCAGTGTTTTTTTTTACTTTGTTCCCAGTCTGCATGGAGCATAAAGTACTTTGAATATTTGTGTAATTTTTTGGAGCTTTTGATTTGGGTAGGTATGGGTATCGTACTTGCTAGATTCTACCACAATTCAAAACCAATCCCCAGGTTTGTTTCGATTGTGGCATAGAGAATAGTTTTTGCTTCTAGATAATTCACTTCCTGGATTTAGCTTGGATATGTCACATCCCCAGTCGATGTCCTAAATTCCAGGCAATGATGTATCTCCTACAGTCTTAAGGAAAAAGCAGTATCATACAACAGTGTTATCCCATGTTCTCCTGTAGTCCTGATGTAGAAATGTCTGTTTTCCTGGAATCAATTTGGATTGTGAACAAAGCAAAACCAAACTAAAACAAAGTGGGGGGGGAAAAAATTGTGATTAAACAGAGGTTATTTGGAGAGCAGAAAAGGAAGATTTAAGAGGAAAATTTATTTGTCTATTTTTTTACATACAGTTTGAACTAAATATGTGAGCTAGATCTAGTCTTATAGAGAGTATGCTTTCTATCAGACTCCCTAGATGCAAAATGAACCAGGCATAGAAGTCCTAATGCCACTAGCATAGGACAGTCTTTGCATTTAGTTGATCCAATTTTGAGCACAGATAACCCTACATCAAATGAGATACCAAATAAATTAGAATTTTCTAGTTTTCTGACCCTAGTTTGGTGCTTCTGATTACTTTTTTTTTGCCAGTATCTGAGAACAGGCTGTATTCGGTTTTTAGAAAATGATGAAAGTGCATTAAGTTTTATTTCGCAGCTCATTTTTTTTATTTGTGGATCCTTTGACATGCTGAGTGGCTGTATAATACATGGCAGGACTAGCACTGCCTGCCCTCCAGTGGTATGTTAAATTTTTCACTGGAATCTCATGATTATTTGCTGAACAATCACCATAATTGTCCCATCTGCATCCATTTCATTCTAGTTACAAGCATCTTTTCCCTTAGTCCTCTCCCCTTTCTCTACCCTTCATGGCCTCAGGCAGGTCACTTGCCCTCTCTGCTAATGCTTCTCCATCTGTAAAATGGGATTAATGAGAGTTGTTGGAAAGATTCATTAGTGAATTAATATTTGTAAAGCACTTGAAAGATGAGAAGCACTAGATAAAGGCTAAGTAGTGTAATTATTATTCTCAGAAGTGCCTTCATGAATAGGGAAAAAAAAAGATGCAGGGTTTTTCAAACTGATTAATATCAGTATAGGTGGTTCTGGAGATAGATGAACACAGGCTCGATGGCTATGCTAGTAAAGAGACAAATTAATGTGAATAAATACGTAGTGTTTGTGGTTTTTACCCACTATTTTTAACAGACATTATTAATATTACACGTTTTCACATCAATCATGAATTACAACTTGCAAGCATGAGAGAAAATGCAACTGTTTGTTTAGGAAGTGAGGCCTGTACCTTCCAGCTTCTACATTCCTCAACTCTCATTCCATATATGAGTATCTTTTAAACATGCTACTTATTACAGATGTAAATGGAACTGAGAGAGTAACTGAGAATAAATATTTTAAGGTAAAATTGTACAGTCTCAACTTTGTATTGTGATTATAAGACCATTTTCTCTACCCCCCACTGAAAGGCAAGTAATTTCCTAGTGCTATAATTAAGCCATCTTTCATTCCTCCATATTCAGAAAAAATGAAAAGAGAGGCTAATGGCTCAAAATGAGTATGATCATATTATGATACTTACTGTCCAGAAAAGATATAATTATTAACCTGAACAATTTTTTTTTTAATGTGTAGTATGATTAATCTGTCGTATGTGGCTAAAGAATTCTATTCTGTTTAAACAGTGGAGGCCAGATTTTATCACTTAGCCACTGTCTCAAACCATGTCATCTTCAAAAGAGGTAACAAGTGGCTGTGCTTTGTGGAAGCGTGATCTCTTCCAACATGTTTCCAGAGCAAGAACATATTAAAGAAACTGTTCCAGCATGCTCTGTACAGGTTTTTGCAAGCAAGCTGCGGTAAAGCTGAGTTTAAATGCCACTGCTTAATTCCCTCTGCAGGGAAGTTTATGATGACAGGCCATGGCCTCTGCTTCCCTGAGTGAAGAGGCTGCAGCTGAGACATGGTTTTTGCTTGGGCTGCCTGAGCTAAGGAGGCTGGTCTTTTTTTGCTCCGATCTCCTCCTGCCACCTTCAGTTTCCTGCTGGCTAGAACCGAGTGTCACATTTTGTATTGTGAGCTGATTCTCTGCCTTTGGAGCTTTTAAAATGATGGTGTTGATATATCCAATCRGAAAGAATGAAAACAGGATGGAAAAATTAAGAAGACATTTATATATTATTGCCTTTTCATTCTTTTTTCAGCTGATTGTCTAAGGTAAACCTTAGGAAACATGATAATCATGAAGGCTCATAGGTCTGAGGTTTTTGAAGTACAGGATACAATCAAAAACAGGCAAATGAGAAATAACATGCGAGTCTGCAAAAGAAAGCAGTATTTTTGTTCCAAATTTTGACTATAGATAAGCAAACTAATAGGGGAGTAATATGTAGCACGTAATATGTAGCACATGCCTATGATAGGGGGGCGTTGGGTTAATGATGTGAGTGGTACGAACAAGAGGAAAACTCCACAGGGTTAGGCCCTGCTAATCAGTGTCAGTGTCTTTGTACTAGACTGAAATTTTTATGTTCCTTGGTATCTAAAAATAAGATCTATATACAGTACACACTTTAGCTTCTTTATGTCATGAAAACCACTTATTAGACAATTGGATGCAGTGCAATGCTTTCGGGAGTAATAAGCTTGCCATTAGGCACATGGAAGGCACTAAATAACTTCTATTCCTGATAGCCTCTGAAGAAGCTGGGATGAGGGACTGCCTTACCCTCCTGTTCACTGTCACCTTGATGTGGTGCAGCTTGAGCATTCCCACAGCAAAATCTAACCAAGCATGGTCTCACATGAAGGGAGATGGCTGACCTCAAAAAAGGGCTTATCTTACTGGCTGCTATTCCCATCAGCCTGTTCTTTCAGGGCTTGGCACAATAATGCTGCAGGTACTTTATTCTATAGGCCAGCCTTCTTCTCTGTTACAAGGAAGTTGTCCTTTACCGTCAAGGGGCTGGTGTCTGTTATCTGAGGGAAAACTTGCTCCAGACCATGAAGACTTAAGATTGTACGAGGAATTAAAAATGCTTCCAGTCATACTCCTTTACAGCATTTCCAGCTCCTCCTGAATAGTAGTTGAGGGAATGTGATGCTAAAAGCAATTTTGTTAGCTTTTGATTCCTTTTCCTACATAAGATTTTTTATGTGTATCTAGAAAAAATGCAGCTCTTATCCTCCCTGTTTTTTCCTTCTATACCTATCTATTCTAACACCGCCAAGAAAAAGCAGAATACGTCTCCTTCTAAGACTGGCAAAATAGAGAGCAAGGAAATAAGGAATGAAGAATATTAGAAGAGAATGGAAATTAAAAAAACCAGATTAAACGATGACTCTGAAATGGACAAACTGAAAAAGRGAAGAGCAGTATCATATAAGAAACATAGTCAAGGGTGAAATGAAAAATAAAAATAAACCAGAACAATTAAAACAAGAAACAAACTCAAATTTCCCATAGTTAGAAGACTAAAGTCGAATCAGACAGATGCAAGTTAGGATTGCTGGAAAGTTCATTTTAGTTAGTGTTTATATTTGTTACCACTTTTTTCTGAGCTTTTCCAGAAATCAGTAACATCTGAAAAATCTCAGGCAGAGATGTTGTCACATCCTAAGATCTGATTTTCTCTATTATTATAAAAGCCCTGTGGTTACCCTGAAAAATGGACAGATATGATGTTTTATGACACTGAAAATGTGGCCCTTAAAGTGTGTTAGATTTATAGTATTTGTCTGAGTAAGTAGCAGACAGGCTTCAGCTATAAAAACGCCTGGGAGAATCCCAAGACTAAATTGCAGTTCAGTTTTGTCCCCTTCAAGGGGACAAGCAATCCCTCCTTATTCAGAGAGACAGGAACAGGGAGGCTAATGGATGGGTGTAAGATATTTATGTGGTTACAAGCAGTACATTGCATCCCTCCACATGACTTTCTGCACTATTCTCTCCCCCCTGTCCCTCCATGCTAAAGAAAGTTGATGGCAAAAGGGAAAGGGGAGCGATTTTACTGGGAAGTTGTAAATTGCTGCTGAGACAGATCATACCACAAATCACACTGTTCCCTTCACCTGAACAAGAAGGATGTGAGGGAGGAATTGTACTTCAGAAAGGATGTCCCTGAGTCATTCTGTCTCCCACACTGATCCTATGGTGCAAATTGCAGGGTGCTCCTGTTTTTGCTGTTACACCTGAAGTAGGTTTATAGCCCCTAGCAAAAAGGAGACCCAGACCAGAAACTGCACACTTTGCTACAAAACCATGCTCTTGGTTACAGCTGTTTAATTTCTTTTCCATCTGAGCTGTATAGGAGTATTGCTGACAGAAATTTTTAGCAGAGATTAACTAACTTCAGATATAAAGTTCCCTTTGTCCTGTAGAGTACATTCTAGTAGTCCCGAGGTTCTCAATTCATACAGAAAGGCATACCAAAGAGACTGATCACAATTTCGATTTCATTATTTAACAAAAGTGCCTTTATAATATGTATCTGTAAATAAATAGTATTGCAAGAACATATCACATTCAAATAATTGTCCATTCTGTTTCTTTCTTTATAACTATGAACAACAATAATTTACTYGGTGCTTAAACACGAACTGTGTTCCTCTGTGATGCAAAGTATATTTCTCTCAGACGGTAGTAAAACCCAAGGTGCACAACTGAAACAGTGGTGGCCTCTTTCCATTTCACATCTTCTGTCTACATTTATTTTAATTTTCTCTTTATTAGATCCGAATACATCCTTAAAAATATTATCTCTCTATGTTTCCTTTTTTCTCACAGGACTATGTACCCTCTCTACCCCAAAGTTCCTTACTCTTGCAAAGCATAATGTTCTTAAATTCTTTTCAGAACTGAATTGTAGGGTATTTAGTCACCACCTGCTTTTCCACTGTCATTATGATTTTGGGACTATTCCACTGTGGTATTAGGATGCTCCAAAACTTTAATTAGTTTATGCATTTTGTGGACCTTTACTTAAATCCAGGGTTACCTGTACCTCCTAAATACCTCAAACATTCTGAGAATGCCTCCAAGGAAATAGAGATCACTAACACTGAAATGTCTCAGCCTACAAGGCTGGGTTAATAAAAGTGTACAACGAAATTCAAACTGCACTTTATTTAACATGATCAGAAATGTCTTAAAGCAATATGCTGTGCTACCTTCCTTATATTTGGAAGTCTGCCCTAAGTAAAAAGAATGATAGTAAATATTATCGCTAAACTGGGAGTGAGAACAGTGATCAGATGAGATAAAGCACTTTGGATTTGTCTGAGCCCCTTGAGGTACCACAGGGGAAGCCCGATAAAGCCAGCAGTTTTCCACTGAGTATGACTAGGATTCAGCTGTCTCCTTCCATCCAGATAACATCATTACCTTAACATCAAGAACCTGTTGAATAAGGTGTTGACCTAAAGCACTGAATGTTCAAGATTAAACTCTTTGTTAGATGCAAAGAAATTTCCCCTGTTGTCTGTACTCACTGTGGCCAAAAACTTTGGAAATAAACGATCCATATAAAAAATAAAATATTGGATGATGTTGCAGGAAGGTTGATCTTCGAAATCCGCTGTAGTATTCATTGATGACCAATTATATTGCTTTTACCTGACATCTCACTAATTTATAAATCTGCTGTACAGTTCCACTTTAATCAATGCAGCTATGCTGATATAAGCCTGATGAGAGTTTGGAGTTGCATCTGCTCAGCTGATGCTTTTGAAGTTAATGAGGATGAGAGTAAAATTTCAGTGCTACAGTGTATAGCAGTTAGGAACTACTAAGAGTTAACTAATATCATTGTCTATGGAGGCCATGGGGAAAAAATGGTTGCCAAAATGCAGAAAATATGATGGTTGTGAAAGTTCAAATGGCTCAAATGTTTTTGTTCAAAGCATTTTAAATGTCTTAAAGTGGTTTATTATTCATGTTTTTCTCTGAAGAGAGGAAGGATAAATACAGTTTTACTCAACCTCTTCTATGCATTCTGCTGGGTTTGCTGCTGTCCTGGAGTACTCACACACCTTATTTCTAGTTTCTGTTTTTTCAGGCAAAATGAAGCAGACAATACCTCTTTTTTTGTTATTTATTTATTAGAAAAGAAGAAATTAAGCAGAAAATTGACACTCTTAGTACATTCTGTATAGTATAAATTTTTTTCATACCAAAAGATCTCTTCAAGTGTAGAAAAAGAATAATTCTGTGTGTTGAAGCTATGGACAGAGAGACAATATGCTTCTAGTTCTTTCTGTTCCTGAGCATCAACAGAGCTGACACAAGTGACTCTGTGTGTGATTTGGGCTAGCAGAAAAGTTGTGACTGTATTAGCACTTTTCTTAATGTTCCTCTGTGGGCTTTTATTCTGTATTGAATTTACATTGATGCATGATAAAGTATTGTGCTGAAGTAGTTTGTGTCTCTGAACCAAAGGTCTTTACAAGAATATTAAGAAACTTCCACTGGTACAGTTTTCTGTATTTATTTTGGCATTCAGTCAATTCAAATGACCAATTTTGGAAATATAGCTCTTTTTAAAAATGCTATTCATCTTTGAAAAAATTCTTTTACTGAAGCATGAATATCTAATGGCCTTTGACAGTAAAAATACCATGGATTATGCAATGATAATGTAGAGGTCTTCTAAATTTTGCTACTAAATCACATTAGTTGGTCAGGAATTTTTTCCACACAATTAGTATCTTGTCTTGCCCATTAGGAAATGTTTTTGCTTCTCATTGAGGAGCAATACTGAACAAAGACATTTTTCTTGTGCAACCATTTTAAATGCTTTTATGATTTTAAAATACTCTCACATGTGTACATATTAATTCTTTCCTATAATCACGGGTTGGGGCAGTGAATTCAAAAGGTTAATTAGGAATTGCATAGAATTTTTTTTTTTACTACTTTATTATACTGCCCGCTTTGTGTAAGAATGATGTGTTGAGAAGAGTGCCAAATTTTTCTTATCTGTACAAGAAACTACATGATCTCTTGTTGAAACCATATTACTTTTCTGTTCTCCTGGTTCAGAAAAACCTCTGTCCCTTTATTGAGATGACTCATTGGAACCGAATTCAAAATTTTAAGTTGTATTTAGAATTGGGAATAGGACCCAAGGTGACAGACTTTGCTTCTGTTATTTAGACTGTAGCAAGATTCATGAGTGATTCAAATTATTGTTTCTTTTTGTTAACACTGAATTTAAAATGCCAGTGTCTTACCCAATAGTCCAAGACTACAGTATGTCCCAGTTGTTTCTGCACACACTGAAATCATGTTGTCACTTCAGTTTTCTTTCCTTCATGCTTCAGTCCCTTTTCTGGACCTGCTGTTATTTTTTTTTTTTCCAGACCTTTACTTGTGGTGAGAAACAATTAAATTAATTCAGTTATGTTCTATGAACTTCTGATGAATGTTGACTTTTAAACCCGAAAAAGACAATCAGAACATTGAGTGTGAAAGATTACCATTTAAATTATTAGAGCATAATTTTTAGTATAAAACTGCTGGAAGATATTTGAAAAGGGGGTAGTAACAGGAAAAGTATTCCTGATATGGAGATCTCATAGGATGGAACGGCAGTTTAAAGATGTGTTGAAATTTCCAGGGCTGGTGAGAGCTAAGATTCAACTAAACAAAGCAGCATGAAACCTGAAGTTGGAAGCTTATAGGAGTGGCAAATAAATTGTCTTAATAAGGTCTTTTTCATATTTAATTCCTTTCATTGTATTTGAAATCATAAATAATACAATGTGTTTTTGTGGATTACACATCTTGAGAGGGATACCATGTCAGATAAGATTGTAAGCATTGGGATGACTTCCACCCATTCACTGGTACAAGTGTATAGGTAAAGAAAGCAGCCTCTTYTTCAGTGAGGGTTGTAGCAGCAAATCACCTTAGTCTTGACACATGAAACCCTTTAGTCAAGAATGTCTTTATGTTTCATATTAATGTGTGTAAAAGCCTTCTTATTTGATTACTTAGTTGATTAATTATTACTTTGTTACCATTAGTCCCAGGGCAAGCGTGAATCCCTTGGTGATAGGCATTCAATAAATTGCAATACAAGAGAACCTACCTTCCAAAAACTTTGCTGTCTGAATATGAAATGTTGCCAAAGGCAATCTTATTATCTAGATTTCGCACGTGGAGGAGCTTTTGATCAGTGGGAAAAGGGTGGCACTTCCAGAGGAGGATCCTGAAAATTATATGTCTAACACTGCTAGGGTAGAAAAGTTGATCTCTTCCTACTGATTGTGTAGTGGAAACATGGGGCGCTTAGATTTATTTCCTGTTTCTCAGGCATTAAAGCCAAGGTGAAAAATCATTGTTTTCTGTCTTGCTAAATAAATTGGAGATTCAAACTTTCATGGTTACTTCTGAGCGATCTAAATCACATGATACTCTTTTCTCTGTAATAATGAGATTTCTGATGTGAATGCCTTCAGAAAGTAAACATATAATACATTTTCTCTGCCCTTTGTTTAACAACTTAAAAATTGCTTTCTTCACTGCTTATCCTACTAAATCACAATTACACAAATTTACCTGAAAAATGTATAAAACCAGACCCGAAGTAAATAAATGGGATTAAGAATTTCAGTATATGTTTATGATTAGCTTTGTTTCAGCATTCACAGAGTAATTTATGATAACTGCATATGAACTAGCATTGCTGCTATAGGTTCCAAACCTTCTTTGCTAGTTGCTGTCAAAATATCCATTTTCCATCTTGCATTGGTGCTTCAGATCACCATTACTGAATATATCATTCTGTGAACAAAATTATTCTTGGTCACAAGCTGGTATTTTCATAGATAAATCTGAAAGGAAAATGGAGTCAGCTGGCTAGTGACATAATTATCCTCCAAGAACAGAAGAATAGCAGATGAGGACAGTCATAAAAGTTGACACACTTTGGCTTGACTCATTTGACCATATAAGCCTGAATACTTGGTACACTGAAGTCTAGTTTCCATGATACCCTTGAACCAAAAACAAGTAACGAATACATCTCATTCTTCTTTCACTCTGCTTTTTTTTTTCTGATCTATATTTAAACTGTCATCTTTAATAGATTTATTTGTATCAGTATAAGTGAAAGGCAAATTAGATCCTTCAAATGCATTCCTTGTTGGTTTTTCTCCTCTGCTGTAACAGACAGAAGAACTTGCATTGCTGTATTGTTGTGCTTTTCTACTGATTTATCTCCATGTTGAAAAGTCCTTTTTGTACTAATTTGAAATTCTTTCTCTACATTTTATTTAAATTGCTGCATACAGTTGTTAAATAATTCTAGTCTGTTTGGGTTTTGTTGTTCCTTTCTTTTTCTTTCCATGGTGATTGATTGCCATCTGGGGGCTAACATGAGCCCACCATACTAATTTCACTTATTCTACCCATTAACTGCTATTGTCTCCAGCGTCAGAGACAAATGTATGAATCCACTTTATCTCTCAGCTTACAGAACATCTCATACAGTGAGCCTTGTATTACGAAATGGCTACATCAGCCTCTAATTACTCAGCTCTACCCTGCCTTGAATGCTGGTGCACCTTGAGAAACAGCATGCAAAAGCACATTTGTTTAAGTCCTCAGATGGTTAACATTGTGCATAACCTCCTCACAAATTACAGCCTCAGCTGCAGCACATCCATTAGTCTGGAAGAATGAAGATTCCCAAGCGGCCCTGGTGCCTTTCCCAATTCCCTTGCGACCCACCAATCCTCTCAGCGCTTTCTCTGCATGTAGGGAGTGTTCAAAGCTAATCAGGTCAATGATCATCTCACGGCTCAGGGGACATGACAGGAGCCTATCACAGCAGTTACAGGATCTTCCAGACCTGAGCACGCTTGCTGAGAATCTCGTGTTAAGAAACATTGCTTTGGTGCCTCTTCTCTCACTCCCTACGAGCCTCTGAGGATTTCAGATGATCTCTCTCTCTCTCTCCTCTAGACAGTGAGGAGTTCAATGAAAAAAAGGCAGAGCAGCATGCGGCTACCCGGAGGGTGTTGATTGAAACTTAGCTTCTCCCCGATCACTGTTGATTGGACTGATGCTCCAGCATTACCAGAGAAAAGATTTCAATTAAGGTAAGCGCTCCTTTATCTGGCTGCCTGCGTCGTGCCGAATTTCTGCATGGAAAGTTCGAACTGAGCGAAGTGCCAGCCTGCACTGCAGCAAGGCAGCCCGTGCCGCGCGGCGGGAGCGGGCTGGGGGCAGGAGCGAGTGTCCCAGCCTGGAACACCTCTCCGGAGGGATTCGAATTTTGAGCAGCATTTTAGGAATGGCTGCAGTGTTTTCCAGTCCGGTGATTCTCGTGCAAAAAGAAAACCCCAAACCAACAAACAAAGAAACAAATAAACAAACAAAAAACCTGTTAGAAGCATGCACGGGTGTGAGAAGGGAGGAGGAAAGGCAAATGCACTTTTCCCCTTCGTAGATGTATTTGAGGAAGCACAGTACCTGGAAAGCAAAAGTACATTATGGTGAAACATAATCCTGAATAAGGAGCGTGATTCCTTTGCCAGCAGGAACTCGTAGATGCAGGGCTTCAAAGTCCCATGGCGTTTGAATGAGACAGTAAGGGATTTTTGAAATGTGAGTCAAGAATATGCATGCAGCTTTCCAGGCTACCGTCAGACTGAGGACTGTGACTGGCATGTGGAAGGAATGCTATGCTCTGAGGCTGGTAGGATTTGGATAGTTGCTTTTGCAGGATTAGCATTTCTGGTGTGTGTGTGTGTGGGAAAGGGTGAGTAGGGGTGCTGTTTTCAATACAAGTGGCCAGAAAATAAAATTGGTTGCTAGGGGGTGAGAGTAGTGTTTGACTGAAGAGAGAGAAGATGTGTTTTTTCATGGGCTGATAGAAAGTGAGGCGTATCAAAAGAAATAGACTGATGCTTGAAGATGTTATCTGTAAAGTAAAAAGAGAGTAGATGAGGAAGGCTGTCTTGAAAGATTAAATGAGTAATAAGAAAATGTCAGAGATTCTTACACAGCCTGGAGTTAGCTAGCCTTGTACCTATGGCGAATCCACCCTGAAATGTCTAAAGTGAGCTGACTTGGATAGTTTCAGTCAAGTCCACACTTGGTAGCTGTGCTATCAGGGGATATCATTAAGGAGCTTGTAAAGAGGCCAAACTTTCTCATACTGTAAGGGACCAAATTAAAATGCGTTGTATTAAACATGTCAGTGTTCTCTGTTGCCCACAAAAGTTAACACATTGTGTTTAAAACTCTGTCATAATAGGAAGAAAACATTAATGGGAAGTTAAGTGATTTCAAATCTTCATGGCTCAGACAGATGTATAACTTCTAGGCAGTTTATGGGAGTGTGAATTAATTGCACTGCCTGTTTTCAGCCAATGCTGTTATTGTCATTAAATATCTGTATTGTTGGTTATCATTCATTGTTGGAAATACAATTCATAGCACTATATCCTGCATTAAAACTCAGCTAATCAATATGGAGATATATCTCTCAAGCCTCTGCCCTGCTCCACACCTCCTCTCAACCTCACCACATGCCCCCACGCCATCCCAAAAAAAAAGAAATAAAAGAAAAAAAATGAAAAAAAAAAAAAAAAAGGGCAATTCAGGGAAATGTTGGTTACTTGCAGGTTACTTATTCCATTAGCTTTTTCAGTGAGAAATACCAAGGTCTCTTTCTTGTAAAAACATTAGCATAGGGGGAAATGACCTGAGCTTTTGGGGAATGTTTGAAGAACGCTGACAGTTTCAGCAGTCTATCAGTATATTCTCCTTCTTGAAAATTATTTCTGAAAGTAATGTGTTTTTTTTGTAATAGTGGCTCAAGATGTCCACTGTTTTGTAGGAAAGGAAGCTGGTTTTGGAAGTAGTTACATGCACTGATCCTCATTTTGGTGTAGCATATGGCTCACTTCTTTTTTCATGTTACATTTATATGACATTTATTAAATTTTGTGCTTCTTCCACCCTGAGATGTGAGTCTTGACCAGGGTAGAAATATTTCAATGCATATATGAGAATCCATTATATATGTCTTCATTTTTTTTCTTGCATGAATAATCAGTGGTTTCTCAGTATAGTATTCATTCAGATACGTCAGAGTATTCGTTATAAAAATAACCACAATACAATAACTTAATGTGCTGCATGGAAAAAAATTCAAGTGTGAAACAATTGCAGTTGGAGACATCCAGGTTACATACAAATAGCAGGAAGTTCCATTCCAGTCTTTCACAAGGTCTGACTACAAACGTTGTTTGACATGATGGCTTTGTTCTCCTTTTGTTTCACTAAGCTGTTGCTGTAAGTAAGAAATAAATAAATCACACTTTCATGGCAGAGTGTCTGAGGGTTTCTAAACAAGCCTTACAAATACACTTACATCTCTATTATTATTTTACAAGATCACATGTTGTATCTGCTTGTAAGTGAAGAGCGCTTACTTTCCGGTGTGCCAGCCTCAGAGGTTTTATGATATGACAGTTTACCTAACACAGGGAAATGCTGGTTTTTCTCATGTTTTGATAAAAACAGACAGTAACGCTATAATTATTTCTTGATCTTTTCCATTGTGGGCTTCTTCATACATAGGTATGGTCCTAAAAGTGACTTCAGCAACGTAGGAAATAACATTCCTCATTAAATAAATAAATTGGGGCATTGGACTTACTGAAGCTTTTCAGACTTGTTGAACATAGGAAGACAGATTACACAGGAAGGCAGTATAGCCTAGTTCCTTCTCTTGAAGTGTTTTTTTTTTTACTCTAAGGCTGTATCAAATACTATTAAATATATAGCTGTATGCAGAGTTCAACTTTTTTCAGATATTTCAAGTTCTTTGAATGAGGTCAGTGTTAATTTTTTTTGCCTCAAGCTACGTCTCCTTATTACTGACGTGTACGATTACTATCTGGCCCAACTTCATTGAAAATTAGTGTTTGATACTAATGCTTTAATGTTTTAGGAGCTTTTCAGGGAAATTCATTAAATTGAGCTTTGTAAATGGGTAAAGGAAAGGGAGCTCTATGAAAACTGACATAAAACCAACCATTGAGCACTGAGGAATAGTCCTGCTAAAACAGGGATAGGGACACGTGAAAGAGAAAACATCTGCTTACAGCTATAGTTCATAATCCAGATAATGTGAAATAATTATGTAAATATATGACATATCATTTCAAGAGTATGGGGTGAGAGTGAGATAGAACAAGCTTCAGGGGTTAATGAGGTTTGTTTCCTTTCTTGAAGATATATGAGGAATTTCTTTACCTGAAAAGGAGGCTTTTTAACCCTGTGTTATTTACATGCCTTGAAGATCTAACGTCAGCTTTCCTAGCAAGACCATTGTGTCCCACCAAACTCTTGTTATCTCTCTTTCTTTTGTAGCTGCATAATCTGTTTCCTGGACAGTTATTTTTGCACCTCTGGGTAGCACCGTCCTCTTCATATAAGTTCTTTTGCTTCCTAATTATATGTCTTTCTTTTCATTCTTTTCCTCTTAGCATTCTTCCTCTTTCTTTTCTTTCTTTTTCTTCATCTACCAGGATTCTGTTCCTTCCTTTGATGCTGCAGAGACATCACTTTTCACACTTTTTCCATCTATGTGGATTTTTCGTTTTTAACTGAGAGACAAACCCCACTGAACACACTCCAGTGTTCACAAGAATGGGACGTGTGTGTTCCAGCACTCTAACATCTCTTTATCCCCTTTTTCTCTAATTTTTAAAAATTGTTTTTGATTGTACACCCTTTGTGTCGGGGACTGTATCTCACTGTACAGTAAGTAGCTGGCACAGTAGGAGGTGGTTCTGCTTCCAAATTCGGAGTCTGTGTGTGTGTCTAGACTGTGAAAATTGCATGCTCTTCACTGGTTCATGGAAACAGACTGCAAGGTTTAAGTCATCTACCTCAGGATGTCATTGTTCTTGCGAAATACCTTAGAGTTAAAAAGAAGCAGAGATTAAAATGTATGTATTATGCTTTTAAATGTGTAAGTTTTGAGAATATTTTCAGGGGATGTTCTTTTCAAGCCACCGTGAAAGTTGCACCTCCTGAGTGGTTTCTTTGATTTCTCTTTTTATTGTTATTTGTCATAGATGAAGCACGTTAAAGAATGACTTTCAAACCTTATCTTCTTTTGTATTAACAGAAAATTTCACTAAGGTCCCATTGTTTTCTAGAGGTGTAATTCATTGAAGACACTGGGTTTAGCATGTGTTACTCTTGAGGTTATTATTTTGTTTCCAAGCTTTGAGGATGCAATGCTGTTTTGGAAGGGAGAAAGCTTCAGTCTGCTTTCTTGTTGAACCTGCAAGCCTGGTGGTTTGAGGGGGGAAAAAGTCTCCATGTAGAAAAATTCACATCAAAATAAAATACAAACCTACCTCACCATATTGATTCCTGGAATTTGTATTTAGCAGAAGTCAAAAACATGTATTTTACAATGTTAATATTGCAGTGGATCATTTAAACAGGCTCTTCTTACCACCAGACGGGAACTAAGATATTGCATCACGAGACTTGGTCAGATTACTCTAGGAGCAGCTGTGGTTCAGTTTTTGTCAACTGTATTGTTTCAGGTTTGAGGGTAAATAGTCTTCCTGTAAGGATCAGGCTCGTTGATCAGTTCTGGTCTGGAGGAGCATTTTTCTGCTGCAGATGTCTCAGCTGTCAATATTTTTTAAGGCAGTGACTGCATTGGTTGGGATATGTATAACGTGAGTTTTGTTTGCTGTCCTGCGTTGCAGCAGAGTGTGATTTGGGGTCTGAATTCCATCTCGGTGCTGTTGTGCTGAATGGTCCAGACCTGTAACCACATTTCGGACGCACGCCTTTATGGAGACATTCATAACAAACTTAGAGGTCTGAGATTCAAAATACAAAAGCATCTAAGCACCTAACTCAGCACACCAAAGTGCTGTCTACCACATAAGTTTAAAAGTTGCATATTTAGGTACCAGAATTATGTTGTCCATCCACTTTCAGATGCCGTATATTTAGAACAGTCTCCAAAACCAATGATGAATACTCAGTTAAATGACTTGGATGAGTAGTTTTTGTTTCCAAATTCAGGTCAGATTTATTATTCTTTTCATGCATGCATTTACTCACTGACTGCATTAGTACTTTGTCCAACACACCAAATGCACTTATGAAATACCATCGTGACTGACTTGATTAGTAAAATGCTTGAAATTATTTTATTTTCCACTACAGGTAAATAGGTATGCAAACTCACTCCTTTTCCAAGAAACAGACAAGACTTTTGACATTCCTTGATCAACAATGTGCTCCTGCACTGAACCCATAATCCAGCTTTTTGAACCAGGTCATTTGACCTAGAGTCTATAAGCTTTAGGTAGATTCTTGGCTGCTATTCTCTGAAGGCTGCCAGCAAGTGCTAAATGTAATTGTAAATCCAGACACACATTTGCTAAACACTTGTCTGTGGTCATTTATTCATTTCACAAAGATTTTGGTTTGTTTATGCAGTTCAACCACTACCCACAGGACTTGGTTTGAACTGGTGACCTAGATTCTGACTTCCTTTACCGTTCCCTTATGTTCTTCAGGTTCCTTGGACAATTTATGTACATATATATATATGTGTGTATATATATATATTTATACTGCAGTATTTCTGTATATGGAGTTGAGATCATAGTTTAAACAACTTTCTTAAAAGCCAATATGAAGATCACAAAGTACGCTTATTAAGAAAAATCTTGGCATTCTGACTGGCATACTGACTCTGTGTGTGTGTGTTACACACTTTCAAGTATCTGTTTCATACTTTGTTTAATGTATAATCTAAAAAAAAAAAAATTCCATTCCATGGTTCATTTTTCTTATATAAGAAAATGCTGCAAATAAAAACAAGATTGTTAAATGTAAAATTTAATTATGGATGTCTAAGAATACTTGCAGCATGAAGAAAAGCTAGAAACTATTATTTCTTTACCAGATTTCCACTGTCTTGAACAGTCTAAGCAGAATTTTACTCATTACTTCTGCTGGGGATTTGATGATGAAGCCATTCTGCCAAATCTGAGTTCATTCAAATTTATTGCAACAAGCTTTCTATAAAAACACTTCTAGTTCAAGTAATAGTTCATTCATTAAACTGAAGTAATAATTATATAACAACATGAAAAGCCATTTCCTTTCCATTTAGGAAACTTGTATGTTTGCTTGCTAAGTGTCTTTTCAATTTTCGCCAAAATATTAATAGCCGTCATGGTACTTGCTTGCCATAATTTTTAATATATAGCTATACCTCTTAAAAAAGGTTGAATTTCCTCTCACTAGTAACACTTTTTATTATTTTTCTACATAAACAGTAATAATTTTCGGCGTAAGTAAACCTACCTAGTGTAGCTCTACCTCACTGTAACTCTAAACAGATGTTACAAAAGTCCTGATTTACACTAGTATAAGAAAAAGAAGGGGGAAGAAAAGCCCTGTGCCTTTCAATAAAGGACCTGACTGGTGGGTACACTTATAGCTGTGTTTCATATTTTCATAGTTAATGAGCTTCATGCTTGTTGTTTTTTGATTTGTTGATTTTTTTCTTTTTAAAATCTGATCTCCTAGATAGTGAGACTCAGGTTTTCTATAAACCAGGGCTTTTTGTAATTTGGCCCTTCCACCTCTGGACTGCTACTTGAAGGGGCACGCGTCAAAAAAACAAAGAGAGAAACTTTGATATACCTGGCTTTTACTTGAAAGAGTGCATATGTCAGAGTAAATACAGAGCTTGAGAGGTGGTGTTGAAAAGGTAAGTGCTGATACGGAAAACACTCAAATTAATTTGCTAATTAAAATGCTTTTTAAAGAGCATCACTTGTCTCTGATGTTTTTGTGATTCAGTGTAAAGATTTCTATCCTATTTTTTGGTCCTCACTGCATATAAATCTAATAAAACTTTCAGACACCATCACTTTCTTCTGCATTTGTCCTCATGTGTCCTCATCTTGTTCCTATTCTCCTCTTTTTTATTATTATTTGGAAACGTCCTTTGTTAATGCACAGAATGCGTAAGCAGCTATATTCAGGTGCATCAATGGACTTCAATCCCACTCCGCATTACCCATCAGATGCAGCACATAGCAATTACCTGTCACTCTTTCTCACCCTGAGAGCCAAAATTTATCTGTCAAGGACGTATTTGAGTTCCAAAGCCAAGAATGTGAGTAATCCAAGGATATAGAGGAGATACTATGTACGGCAGGAGGGAGCAGAACCATCAGGGCAAGCAATTGGATGATTTTAATAGTTAATGATAACAAAAACCCAACCGAACCAAAACCAAACCAACACAGGAAATATTAGAAAATTGCCACTTTTTTTTTGTTTGTAGTTTTTTTTGTTTCTTTCTTTCTTTCTTTAGTTTTGGTTTTGGTTTTTTGTCTGGTAGTAGTATTTTTCTCCGTTTGTTATTTAAACTGTGTGGGTCTGTTTGTTTATTTCGTTTGATTTTTTCCCTCTGCCTGGAACTGCCTGGAGCATTATCTTCCAACAAACAATGGGCATTTTTTGCAAATGTTTTCTAAAGGTCACACTTTTAATCAACTCACTTTTTCTGTAATAACTGTATGACATTTTTTTGCCCTATTTGTGATCAAGGAGCATGAATATTTTAAATAGAAAACTCACACACTTAACTGTCTTTCTAAATGTTGCTGTTACAGTTCTGTAGAGGGGTTGGAAGGGGGATGCTGAACAACCAGAATTACCATTCACTTCTCATTAACTAGTGGCTATACAGTCCTTGTTGTGATACATGCCTAGGAATGCTAATTCAGGTAAAAATAACAAGGTGCTGTGTTTTAATTTTCTCTTGAGTGAAAGGTCTCACAACTATTTCTAAGTATGTCCAGTCAAGGTACGAACACAGTTCATATTGTTCACATACCCAGCAATAGATAATTATTTTAACTAAGAGCTGATGTTTAATACATCTAACTGGATATAATCTTACTTATTTGATAAAGAACAGCTGGAGCTGGCTACTCTCAGTTGTTTCTATCAGTGCAGATTCTACCAGCACACAAGCTGATCTACCTAAAAACTTTTGAATGCAGTGTTTAGGTGCATCAGACATTTCTTTTTCTACCAGCTGTTCTTTAGGTTTTCTTTGGACAAATACTGGGGTAGAGAAATAGTTTATTATAATTTCAAAGCATGCTTTAACATGTATCATTCTTTGACTCTCTGACTTTGTGGCTGTATGTCCCATGCAAAAATGATTGAGTAATGAAACAGAGGTCTTGTGCCATCTAAAATTATAAAACTAGTGCTGGAGGTTATATCTATGTGTACTGTGTAGTTTACTTGCCCAACTTGTTTTCAGATTTTGATTTTGAAGAAAAATGGTCTGATATTACTGATGACCATAGTTAAACTTGCCATTTTAGGAGCCATTCTTCTAAAGTTTCTGATAGGATATTTCCCCCTCCCCAGAAAAAGCAAATGGTAGTATTTGTTTTGGAAAATGTCTCCTTCATCCTCTTCAGTGCTAATCTCCCCAGACAGAAATTGCCTTTCTTGCAAAGAAACTAAACTTGGGTCAGATGGGCCTAGTTTTCATGGGATATGTATATATATTTTTTAAGGTGCAATTCATAAGGCATAAATGTGATGTTTTAAATGGCTTGTCAGGAAAAAGAAGTGATTTTTAATGCAGATCTACAAAATATGATGCTCCTTAGTAGCATCAATAGGCCTGAAGGCAAACATTTGAAAAGGCAGAGAGCACCATAACGCCAAGATAAATGTTGTGAGTAGGACAGAAGGCAAAATGTAACACAAGTAAATAGAGAAATATTTCCTGTCAAAAAAGGAAGTATTAATAATCAAAATTATTGTTCTATTATTTAGTTTCTTTGCAAATATCTGATGAGGCATTGGGGTTTTTTAATATTAACGGTTTTTTTCTCTTTAATTACTTTTAAACCATTTTGAAATCTTTATTTTTATTCTGAAAATAATTAGGAATACAAATGAAATGCATAGTACTTATTTTCTCTATTATGCAAAAATCTATAGCTCTGTTACTGAAGCAAAACACAGCCACAGGAACAAAAACTAATTTGAGTAATCATTTGAAGTATCACTTTATAATTCTATATGAGAATATCATCTCATGTATGTGCGAATTTGATATTCTAAAATTGTAAAATTCTTAAGCTTTCTGTGAAACCAAATGTTATTTGATAATCATTGGCAAGAGGTTTGTAATTGGATAATCTTATTCATCCCTCTTTGAGGCATTAAATTATGTTTTATGGAAGATATTGTGAAAGCAGCCTTGCTGTGGTAAAGCTATAACCTAGCTTTAATTTCATTTAAAAGGGTATCATGTTTACCAACCACTCAATGGAAAGAAGTTTTGGAGTCTGCTCAGTGCATTGCCTCATAGTTAAAAAACCTACATCAACAGAAGTATCTGGCAAACTCTGTTCTACAGAGGAGGCAAAAAATTATTCAGAAGAGTCAAACCTGGATGGAGAATCAATTTAATCTTCTATTACTTCATCAGGAGCTGGATCAGGCTATGGCTATGAAGTACACTGGATATGATTGATAGAATTAGAAAATCTAACTGACCAGTTATGTTTGATAAGCAGTCATGAGAGCTTTGAAGTTTCAAGGAATGTCTGAACAAACCAGAGAGGTATTAAATCTTGATTTCTACTGTACTGTTATGTCTGGGGTTGAAGTGTCATTCAGTGGCCAGGATGTTGAGTTATAGACAAGTTCCCGCTTCAGTCATTAAACCAAAGAAGTACCAAGTGTGGGACAGTGCAGCAGCTGTGACTGAGATTAGGTGAGAATGTGATTACTTGTGTGATGCCATCAACAGTTGTTGAGCTTTTTCTCTTGGACAAATTGAAGTTTATAAGTACTTCTGGTGGGTTAACCTTGGCTGGATGCCAAGTGCCCACCAAGCCACTCTATTACTCCCCAGCTGGACAGGAAAGAGAAAATTAGATAAAAAACAGCTCATGGGTTGAGATAAGGCAGCTTTCTAAAGCAAATGGGAAAGTTTTCATTTGCACAAGCAAAGAGAAAGGAAAAGTTTATTCTCTGCTTCCTGTCAGAAAGTGATGTTCAGGCCACATAGCAGTTGCTCCACTTTCAGTACAACTAGCAGTTGCTCCAGAAAGCAAATATTGTAAATAACAAATGCCCCCACTTTCTTCTCCTTTCATTAGCTTTTCTATCTGGGCTGACATCACACAGCATAGAATATCCCTTTGGTTAACTTGGATCAGCTGGCGTGGTTGTGTCCCCTCCCAGGATCTTTCCCACCTCACAAAGCTGTGTTATCAACACTTTTCCAGCTACCAACGCAAAGCACAGCACTGTGAGGGCTGCTATGGGGAAATGAACTCCATCTCAGCCAGACCCAATACAATACTGAAATTATTGTTGTTCTCTGCCAAAATTCCTTTGCCTTTAAAAAAAAAAAAGGACACACTTGATTTGTCTTCATTCCCCACCCATTTTTCCCACAAAGAGGTTTCTGTTCCCAGCTTTTGGAAAGTACTGTATCTGCCCAACATGAAGGTCAAGAGATTGTTTCCTTTTTTAACTTTATCTCTAGCCAGCAAACCAAGGGTAGTGGGTTAGTAAAACTGCTTTCTGGGAGTTATGTTTCCCTCCACAGGTACTTAGCATCATGTTCCCTTTCCTGTGCCTAAGGAAATAATGAGTCTCTGTCTCAAGAGTGAACTCAGACTTTTACAAGAGATTGGTCTGTGATCACAAATTGCCGTAAAGTAAGGTACCAACCCCAGGGATTATCACAGCCATAAACAGAGCCATTCGTAGTTTGGATTAAGGAATTGGTGGGGGAAGAGGGATTGAGGTTATGTATCTTCTTGAATATGGAAGCAGTATATTTATTTTCAATAACAGTGGTAGACAGTAATTACAGCCTTTGCTCATTCTCCTGCCTCAGGGGAACTGAATTGCTGCTGGCTCAGGGGAGGCTGAGCTTCTATTGGCTGCTGCCATTTAACACTTAGGGTCCTTTGAACCAATTTGTGAACCACTTCTCCCTTCTTGTTCTTGTTTCTTTGATTTCCCTGATAAATATGTTCCTGAAATGCCCTTTAAAGCTAGTTCAGATATCTGTGCAAATAATATGTTTCAAACACCTGGAGGTGACTAGCAAACATAAATCTTTCATTCAAGAGAGTCTGTCTTCAACAAATTCCCCTTCCTCCCTGTAACTGGATGCACTTTATTAAACAGCAGTTAATATGTACTTATAAATTATGATTCTTATTAATATTCCTGTACAGCTATAATGTTTCTTCTCTATTGTTCTCAGCCTTTCTAATGCCAAATAATGAAAATTTAACTAGTGTTGATTTTTACCACCAGATAAGAGAGTTCCTATTGTGTGTACATGTTAGTAAATGCATCTGAGAAACAAAAAGTGGCATTTCTGTGAGCATGAATATACTTGAACATCTTAATTTTGCATATTACTGTCAGACTGAGCATTGTTTAAAATTAGTGTAATACCCAAAGCATGATATGTTGGCATATTCATCCAGTCTTTACATACTTTATATGCCACTTAAGCTCTGAATAGACATTACCTAAGGATTTTCGATTTGTAATTGTTCATTTCCTATTATTTCTTCTCTCTAAAATCAGACTATCTGCTATTCTTTGCAAGTATTACTGTTGTGGTTTGACGCTGGCCAAACGCCAGGCACCCACGAAAAGCCCACTCACTCACTCTCCTCTGCTCTGCAACTGGACAGAGGAGAGAAAATTTAACAAAGGGTTAATGAGTTAAGGACCAGGAGAAAACACTTCAAGGGCAAAACAGGCTCAACTTAATGATATAAGGTGAATTTATTGCTAATAAGATCAGAGTAGGAGAACGAGAAGTAAAAATAAGCCCTGAAAGACACCCAAAACTGCTGCAGCGTGAGTCTATGCCGAAACTGCTGTGGCGTGGGTCACTCTGCCACAGGGTGCAGTCCTCCAAGGACAGCTGCTCCAGCCTGGAGGCAAGGCCTCTCTCCACTGGGACTCCGGCTGGACCACAGCATCCTGGTATCCAACCGCTCCAGTGTGGGCACCTCCCYGACAGGCTGCGAGTGGATCTCTGCATCTCCTGTGGACCCCCATGAGCTGCAGGGGGACAACCTGCCCCACCATGGTCCTCACCACAGGCTGCAGGGACATCTCAGCTCCAGCACCTGGAGCACCTCCTCACCCTCCTTCTGCACTGACCTTGGTGTCTCCATTGTTGTTCCTCTCGCATGTTCTCACTCCTACTCTTCTCTAGCTGGAAAGTTGCAACTGCGCCCCAAACTTTGTTATGATTTCTTCTTAAATCTGTTATCACAGAGGCGTTATCATCATCTCTAATTGGCCCAGCCTTGGCCAACGGCATGTCCATCATCAGAGCCATCAGGGRTTGGCTCTGCTGGACGTGGTGGAAGCTTCCAGCAGTTTCTCAGAGAAGCCACCTCTGTGGCCCCCCCGCTACCAAAAACCAGGCCCCACAACCAACCATTTTGCCATTTCCCCAGGACCGGCTTCCTACTTAAAAGACTTCTTTCCACTCAGCTATATCCCTTTGCTTAGCAGTTACTCCGCAGCACCCACTTTAGAACAGGCGCCAAGTCAAAGAAATACAAGAGTATATGTCAGATCAGCTCATCTTAGTGATCTTTTATATTACACTCTATCCATGCTTGTTCACATACTGTTCTTAATAATCTTTGTTCATTCTTGTTTATGGATTTTCTTCCTGTGTGGCTGTTATAAAGGGATCCATATAATGGGCAAATGGAATGAAAGAAAAAAAACAGTCTAATTGTACACTATAGCTCTTTTATATCAGGGTGAAATCAGCCCTTTAAAATGTCATTAATATTATCTGCAAAATACGTTTTTATTCCACTATTTAGAGGGCTGATGGATTTGCAGGACCAAAAGAATTAAAACCTTTGCAGAATAGTCCAAAAGAGAATATAATGSTACAATATAAGGATTAATTGTGAAAGTAATCATGTTAGTTCTCTAATTATTCAAATGTTAATTACAACTATGTTGGCCCAATTAGTTCAAAACACAAGGCTAATGTTAGGGTTGGGTGGATACTCAGCATCTGTGCGTAAGTAAGAGGCATCTGTTGCCAAGTGGTGGAGTGATAGAAAGTGTCAACTCACCAGCTGTGAAGTCAACAAAGCTCTTAAAAACCAAATTTGAGCCAACACAATGATTTAGCACCCTTGAGAGAGTATAAAGCTTGTCGCACATGTATACTTTAGCTAGCTGTTGTCACCTAGTGGGACTGAAATCTAGAGCAACTATGCACATTTAAGTCTTCACTGCTTTTTAAACAATGCCCTGCCTGACAGGGATCTGCAGTAAGGAATCTGACAGTGACATTTCTGCCCATCAGTGCTGCAGTGGTTGGGTTTTTTTCTTGAGCAAACTAGAGAACAAAATATTGCTAACATGTTCAGAATATGCAGTGCCTTAAGATGTTACAGCATTTTACAAGTATTACCTACAGACAAAAGGATAGAAAATAGTGAAATATTAAGAGGAATGTCTTATTTAAAAAGTGTTGTCTTTTCTTTCCTAACACCAGTTTTGTACGAAGATGTGGCTATATTAAATGTTCGTTGTACCTTGTCCTTTGTTTATTACTATCAAATGCAGAAAGACAGGATTTTTATGATTCTGACTATTGATACTGATCTTAGTAATTTCTACTATTGCCTACAGAGACTGAGGATATTAATAGTGTTGCTAACTTTACAATGGTATGTTTAATATTTATGCATTATTAACATTTAATGGTAACGTGTAAACTTTACTGAAAGATAATCAATTGGCAGCAAGAAGGGAGAAGAAGGTGAACATTAAAACCTAAGATGGAATTATATTGAACACTAATGCATTCACTTACGACCTAGTTCTGAATGTTATGGATCCTTTGTCAGTGACTTCATTTGCATTACTTTCAAGTTTTTATTTATTCACATATCAAAAAGTACAGATGGAGGAGTGTTTAGATTCATTGTAGTCTGATAATGTTGTTAATTTACATGAAATGCATAGAGTTTGGTATTCTACTGCAGTGGAATAGAAAATGRTCTCAACTTTCAAGATTGCCTTCACAAGAATTTTCAATTGCATTAAAATAAAATTAAACCAAGATATAGGGTGTTTCAGGCATTCTGGATCGAGATTTCCTTATTTGCAAACTACAAGAAGAGAAAGGTTTCGATTTCCTTCCTGTTTGAGAAAATACCCTTTTAAGGTATGATTTGCACTTTAATACAGAGCCTTTGCTTTTTGAAAAAAAAAGTCCATGCCTGTATGGCAATACTTGATCTATTCTATTAAAGCAGAAGTCTGACTGGACTGCAAAAGCCAAGCAACTCAACTTACATGTATAAAAATATCTATTAATAAACACAACTACTTCTGAAGAGATGTAATGAAGTGTAAACTGTATTGGTTGTAAACTGAGGACTTGAGCGACTTGGAAAGCATTTTTTTTATACTCACAATTAATTTAGGTATTTCAACTTCTGTATGGTCACAAAACAAATTCGGCACTTCTTCACATTATACTGCAATTTGTGTATAATTGTGTGTGCAGTGATGTCATGAAACAGAAAGTAGTAAGTACATTACATTTAGCTCAGATCAGCTGACCAATTTTGCTTGTGATTGTGAGACTTCAGCAGAAGCTCCTGGAAGATCTAGTGCTGCTACCTCCACCAATGTGTCACCAGTGCCATGAGTCTGGCTCTAGTATTTCTGTAAATGGGTAGGAGAAGGAACATAGTGAGACATGCAACAATTAATTATGTGTGCTTTAGTGCTTTGGATTTCAACTTCCTGTTGCGTTTGTGGCTGTATTTCACCTGCAGAATGTTCTTTCCTTTTAAATCATATTGACAATGTGAATAGCATATGTGTGCTTTAACTAAACAACTTACCAATTCAAGTGGGCTGCCTCAGCTGTAAGGCATGAACTCAGAAGTGATAAAGCATGGCACTGCTTCAGTAAAATGGAATAAGAAATCATATTGACAGAGCTTAGATCTTGGTCTGGGCTGTTGAATGGGTTTGGTTGTGGGATTTATTATTTCCTTCCCTGCCTGTCCCTTTCCTTTCAAGGTCACTGTTCCTTATTTTTTGTAGAGCACATCTTACATGACAGTACAGAAAGAAATGTAACCTGGCTGGGTTAATGCTTTTGGGGTCAAAGTGGACTCCTGAATTCAGGGAAACAGCACCTCAGAAATAGTGTTCACAGTCACCCCATGAAGACAAACAGCAACTGAAAATCAGATGATCAGACTGCATATTTTTACTACAGGTGTGTTATGAAGGATTTTGAAAGCTAATATTTCAGTCTATAAGTAAAGGAAGTACTTACTCCTTTGTTTAACTCAACTGCATGGAATTAGAGTGGAAGCTGTTGTGATCATAGAATATTTTTTGTCTGAAATTGTGGTTCTTGTTTATTGGATCTGCAGACACCCTTAAAATAGCAAATTATTCAGTCAATAAGAACTAGAAATAATACAATTTTTCTTTGTTCATTTCCCATCCTATCATTTACTAATGCAGGAAACATTGTAAAAGTGAGTAGCAATGATTCTTTTGAAGATGACTTGACATTTTCCTATGATAAGAACAGAATTTTAAAATGCCTAATCTATAATATTGCAGATGACTGACTGTAGAGTGTCTGTAAGACTAGTTCATCTTTTTTGAAGCTCTCTCAGGTCCTGAAAGAAGCAAACGTGTGCTTCTTTGATCACAGAGGGAGATAATGTTTCGTTTGCTGCTCTTCCATCCTACATGCTAAAACAATGGTAAAGCCTCAGCCTCATGTAAACCGGACAAGAATAACTCTTTATGTAACCCTCCACCCTGTTCAACCTCTTGTGATGTATACATGTACATACYACATTTGTGGGTAAAAATTGTGGTAAGTTAGAGCTTGTCTCAAAATCAAACTCCTATGTTCAATGTGTATCAACTATTTTAAATTTTTCCTTGTGATAAAATACTGACTTTTCCCTAAAACTAATGAGTTGCAATAGAGTAGACAGAGCATTTAATCTGACAGTATCATTTAAGTAAGATGGCATTTCTTTAAATCGTTCCTGCCAAAACCAAAGGATTGCTCTCTCATCATTTTATTCTGTTGTATTCAATTTGTCATTTCTTTCCGCACTTTCTCTATGAAGACCAGTTGGGTTACATTAGCAGTTGCAGTTTGAAAGTGCACCTTGAAACTGCGTGCAGCATACAAACATTTCTCTCAGTAAATACAATATATCATGTCTCAAACATACCAACTAAACCAAGTGGCTTCAGTGAGGTTATTCCATAATGCTGTAAGTTTCTGTAAGAACAGCAAATGTCAATATCTGTCTGGTAGAATCACATTGGCATTTTCTGCTACTTCAAATTGAATTGTTATGGGAAGGTAAATGAAAGAAATTATAAAATGTCATATGCCTGGGTATCTAGACATGCTGTTTATATCTCATCACTAAATGTTGTTCACACTGAGGTCAGTGACACATTTTCTGGGACAATTCCTTAAATAAGTTTTATGAAGTGTACTGACTTTAGAGTAGCTATTTAATTTTACATTATACCATAAAAAAGATTATCAGATTTTGATCCAGTGAAACATCTGTAGTATTGATTTCAGTGATACGGATCAAGATCTGATACTCTCTCTTTCAAAAAGAAAGTAGAACCAAGTCTTAAGAACCCAGGGGGAGCTGTCTTTGTGGTATATCTTGACAACATCTCACTCTTTACTATGTTCAGCAATGTCACAGTCACTCCTGTGAAGCAAAAACAGTCGTAAAAATCCAGTTATGGATTCTAGAAAATGTAAAGGTGTTAGGAGGCTGTGTGTTTTCTTTTTGACAATTGTATTCTTGTATTGCTTTGCAGCTGAGTTTTTCCATTAATAACCTTGAGATATGAGGACACTAATGCAGAAAGCATACAGTGTTAAAGACAGCAGGAAGCTTTTAAAGTGAAAGATCATTTTCCTGGGGAAAAAAAATATGCYAACTGTGGCAGGGACATATGCTGCTATTTCAATTGGTGTAGATTATTTTATGTCAATTAACTTCAACTTCTACAATGTGTGATCACTAAGAAGGAATTGATTTTATAGTGTGCTGCACAGAACTTCAGTAGCAGTGTAATCCTCATGTAATCTGTATTAAAATATAGAAAGTGAACAGAAAACAGAGTAGAAGTGAGGTGGTGATTTACCCATTAGGCAAGGGTGAAGATAAAGTCACCCTGTATGCAGTGCCCCAGCAAAGATTCTCTTTGGAATTTGCTTTACTGAGTTGACATTTTTGCTTCAGACTCCTTCAGGACAGGAACAAGTCAGACATCTGATAGCATGAATCTGATTTTGCAGAGGAAGAAAATTACTGTGCTTATTCTCTCTGAGACTTATTATATTCCAAAAGACATGTGGAAGCAGGCACTATTCTTGCCTGCACAAAAATCAAGTTCTGAGTATAGTATGAAGGACACTGATCATTCTTTTTATACTCCTGTAACTTTTTATACATTATGTCAAGACTCTCCCTCCTACCTGCACTACTATAACTTCACTAACTTTAATAACTTGATTTGAATTTATTATGTGAAGCTCTTATTGCAAGAGACCTTTCTTAAGCTCTTTTAAGGAGTTGTATAAAAATAACATACTGGACATAAATCTGTTTATTCCACAGTTCCTATAAACATTAATTCTTGCAATTTAATTTGAATAAATATCTTATTGATACTGCAAATCAAATGTTTTATGTAATGCTTGCAGTAATCGTCTGCCATAACTTTCTCTGTGTTGTTATTAATACMAGTCCTTGTCATTTATAGTATCTCTTCAGTTTCTAGCTTCTTCACCTACTTGCTTAGAGTAACTTCAGAATAAATTCCAGAGAATTCCTATTGCTAGTTCTACCTTGCCCATGCTCATAAGGCTTCTGTTTGAATTGTAAACTGAACATGAGAACTGTGCCATGCACTGGATTTTCTTCTGTGTATTTAGGACTAATTCAAGTCCTAAGTGATGTGAACCAGAGTTTTCTTATTGACTTCTCAGTGAGGTGGATTGACCCCTTAGGCAGTGCTTCTAACTCTGGTTCTCTAACATCCGGTGCAGTAACTAGGAAGAACTAAAGCATATCTCAGTTATTAACCCTGTCAGCACCAGAGTTAGAGTAATGGCAAATGTATCACTCAGGAGGGAAGAGATAGTAATTACAGGTCATGGTTCACCTTGAAATAGAAGCAAATTCTTAAATTATTAAAATTGGCAAATAAGCTAGCATTATTCATCCCCTATTTTTATATGAAATTCTATAAAGAAAGTTAGTGGTCACCATAATAGAGAAATTGAAGCAATCAAACTACAAACCCRTACTCCTTTATACTACCCATCTTTAAGTCCTTTTCTGGATTTTAGATCCTCTAAAGTTGAAATCCCATAATGTTCCCTTCTGTTGATATAATAGAAACTTTCTGTCATCCTAGTAATTCCTGTCATAATGAAGTTCTTTCTTCTTGATGAGAATGAGAGATCAAGAGATGAATAAGATTCTTAGTGAAATGACTCTGTATGTCACTTCCACGTTCATGGCTCAAACTTTGTCTTGCAGGTAGCCAGAAAAGGATTCCCACTTAACTGCAAGAGCAGAATGCAGTGAAAAATTCAGACTTGAAATGAAAAAAATGGGAAGAGCATGATAATATGTTAGTTGTCAGTTTTAGCAGTAAGCAAATGTGAATTTTCTTAGTACATTTAACTTTAAAAATTCAAATCTAAAAGTCAACTCCGTGGGTCCCCCATCCGTAAGGAATATAAAATAAAGGACTGTATGAAGTGACTAGTGCAGTAGCTGCCTGCTTCAGACGGTAGCGATGACATTTCAGTGASCTTTGTGTACATTAAAGCAGTATATTTGAAGTGAAGTCTGATAACAGAATTCACTCCTTATGTCACACTTAAATTTGCAAGGCCACTACCAAAAATGACAATACAGAAAACTAAAGCTTATCCTACAAAAGGGGTGATGATTCAGTCCAGATTTAGAAAGGCAAACAAAGCAATTCTGTGAGCTGCCCCTCCCCAACACCTCTGTGACTTTACTCAAGGCACTTGCCGTAGTCCCATGTCTTCTTCAAGAAACATACAAAAGAAATCAAAAATCATTGTTTTTATTTTATTCACCAGTTAAGTGTTATGCTAAGCTGGATGCATTAATCAGCTTCCTACATGATCTCAAGGGAGCAGAAGGAGGATCAGATCTACATCCCAAACTTTGATTGAAGAACTCTAGGTTTTCATAAGCAAAAAGTTAAGAGACAAAATTAGGTCRCTGTCTTTCTGAAACATATAGTACCAATTGCCTATGTAGTTTTGGAACACTTCATCTGAAAGAGACTAAAAGAGAAAGAAGAAGTTTTTTCCTGTGTGAGAAGTGCCATATCATTTCTTCCAACTGCCTTTTGGATTGAAATTTCAGGAACTTAAAGCTTTCCAGAGCTTAATGGGGAGTTTCTGTCAAAGGTATCTCAAAATGGGACAGGCAGGACAATGGAGATTTCGAGAGGCAATGTGCTGCTACGATAAGTGTGGACTACACTGTTGCCTTTTCCTGAAGATACTGTTGAGCATTTGAAGTCTAAGCAGGGTCTCTGAGACAAACTCTGAATAGAACCCAAATTTTTAGGCTGGCCAAGTGTTTCACAATTTTCTGTTTGACTTTTCCAATTTCTGAATTTGGAAGATATTTTTTGGGTAGAAGTGTAGCTGCATAGAAGAGCTAGCCAAGAACATAACCATTCCTTTCCAAAGCAAGACAAAATACATGGGCTTGTAAGAAAAGAAACCTTTACATATGTACCGTAAATGAGAGTTAATTTTTTTTTATTTGATGTGTGTAAGGAAACTGTTCACCAGCTCTGTTGTTCTTTTCTGGACACGCTCCAGCACCTCAATGTCTTTCTTACTCTGAGGGTCCCAGAACTGGACACAGGATTTGACGTGTGGCCTCACCATTGTCTAGTACAGAGCAACAATCACTGCCCTGGTCTTGCTGGCCGTACTATTGCTGATACAAGCCAGAATGTCGTTGGCCTTCTTGGTCCCCTGGGCACACTCTAGCTTGTGTTCAGCCGTTGTTGACCAGCACCCCCAGGTCTTTTTCTGCTGGATAGCTTTCCAGCCACTCTTCCCCCAGCCTGTAGCACTGCAAGGGTTGTGACGCAACTGCAGGACCCAGCTTTTCACCTTGTTGAACCTCATACTATTGGTCTTGGCCCATCAATCCAGTCTGTCCAGATCCCCCTGCAGAGCCTTCCTACCCTCCAGCAGATCAACACTGCTGCCCAGCTTGGTGTCACCTACAAATGACTGAGGTTGCACTTGATGCCCTCGTCCAGGTTGTCAATGAAGATGTTCAACAGGACTAACTCCAAAACTGAGCCCTCAGGAACACCACTTGAGATGGGCCACCAGCTGGATATAACCCCATTCATCACCACTCCTCAGGGTCAGCCATCCAGCCAATTTTCTACCCAGCCAACAGTGGACCTGTCCAAGTCCTGAGTAGCCAGTTTCTCCAGGAGAATGCTGTGGAAGACAGTGTCAAAGGATTTACTAAAGTCCAGGTAGAAATCATCCAGAGCCTTTCCCTCATCCACTAAGGGGATTTTGCCATGGAAAAGAGATCAGGTTGGTCAAGCAGGACCTGCCTTTCCTAAACCCATGCTGACTGAGCCTAAACTTCTGGTGGTTCTGCATATTCCATGTGATGATGCTGAAAATTATCTGTTCCACACCTTTTTCCAACACTGAAGTCAAACTGACAGGCCCGTAGTTCCCCAGATCCTCGTTCCGATCCTCCTTCCAACCCTTCTTAAAGATGGACATCRCATTGGCCAAACTGCAGTCCACTGGGATCTCCCCAGTTAACCAAGACTGATGTTAAATGATGCAAAGTGGCTCGGTGAGCACTTCCACCAGTTTCCTGAGTACCCTTTGGTGGATTCCACCCAGCCCCTTAGACCTGTGTGTGACTAAGTGGCACAGCAGGTCACTGACCATTTCCCTTGTATTGTGAGGGCTTCATTCTGGTCCTCATACCTGTCTTCCAGCTGAGTGATCTGAGTACCCAAAGAACAGCTGGACTTACCATAAAAAACTGAGGCAAAGAAGTACCATGAAGTATCTCAGACATTTCCTCATCCTTTGTCATTATGTTTCGTCTTCCATCCAATAAACGATGGAGATTCTCCTTAGCCCTCCTTTTGTTGCTGATGTATTTATAGAAACACTTTTTACTGTGTTTTTCAGCAGTAGCCAGATTTAAGTTCTAGGTGGGTTTTGAGCCTTCTAATTTTCTCCCTGAACAACATCACAACATCCTCCAGAGTTGCCCCTTCTTCCAAAGATCATAAACCTAGAATTCTACACATTCACATACAATTAATCAAGAGCCATGATAAGCAGTTGCCTGGATCAACAGCTTCTATCAGAGGTATGATAGGTGTTGGTAGCAATTAAGCTACAGTTCACTGTCAAACTTTATTTTATTGTGATGGAATATTCTGATTTTTTTTCATTTAGTATCAACAAATCTTTTTGTTGTTGTGATTGTGTGTGTGTGTATGTGTAACTGCTTGAATAGCAAATGCAATTAAGAACATGTAGTGGTCTACAAATTAGAAAGCAGTAATGCATTAGAATTGAGAAATTGTAGATCACTAAAACTCAAAACTGTGTTCTAATGTAAATTTTGAAGTTTTTTTCATCAGGAGTCGTATTATTTCTTTATTCTATCCATAACGCCTTTAAAAGAAATTGCTGTAGGTTTACTAATACCTGAAATTCCTGGGTTTATTTTCATAATTGTTTATAAACTGCTACTTCTGCTTGTTGTGATAAGATTTTTAGGTTCTTTAACCAAAAAAAAATTTCCAAACCTATTTAAGCTTGTGACTAATATCAATGAGTACAGTAAGTTCTACTGACACGCTTAATTTAGAGCCACACATAAGTGATTGGCTAGTAAAAAGTATGGAAGGATATGGAGCTGGATGGTTTTCCAGTTCACTATTTTGATATGAAGCTGCTCTCAAAAAACTATGTTCTCTGTTGACAGAGAAAGAAAAGGTTTAAAAAGATTTCGTTTTCTGCCTTGTGCCATCACAGTGTGACTCCAATAGGTGGTAAGCAGCTGCACCTTTCTCTGAAGTCTGTTTCATAACTCTAGGCACTACATATNATGAACCACTCCCTTGGGGGAGGAACTCTCAGATTGACACGGGTGGCTCAGACTCTAGAGACCGCCCACCATTGGGCGGAACCTCCATCCCGAACCACCGCAACAACATATCTCTTGGTATCAGTGCTTTATTTACTGTTTTTGTCTTTTTCTTCTCAAATGTTATTATAAAGTTAGTCTGTGTAAAATAGCTGCAAAATTCAAGATAAAAATGGCCAAAGTTGTAAAATCAAAGATTGCTCTAATTTCTGATATTTTAAAATAGTTGCTGTAGAAAGGAGCCATTAGGAAATGGACAATGAAGATGAAAAATTTCATGCAAAATTTTGGCTAAGAATTCAGACAGTTATTTTTTATCAGTCTGACTGAATTTAACTCAGTTTACTCAAGACAATATTAAAATCTCAGTACCCAAATGCATTCCTAGGCTGAGTGAGCAGTTGTGATTTTTGTGATTTTTGCTGTACACCGAGGACATAAATTCCTATGTCTATAATTTTTGAGGGGCATGTTAGTTACTGAGTGATAGGTTTCTGGAAATGGTTGAAAAGGATCTGGGACATAGAAGGGTTTAACCTCTTTTTTTTCCTTTTAGCACTGGCAAGTGATCTATTGGCTCTGTGCCATGTTATAGCATCTCTGTGACCCCCCAGTCTTTCCCAGGCCCTCATGCCCTACTTTAAATTCCATTAGACATTGGTTTTTACAGAGGTGCTTCCAGCTGCCTAAAGGCAAAGTGCTTAATTTTCACTTAGTTTACAAGTATGCGTAAAGTTTGTCAAAGAGGAAGGAAGGAACAAGGGGTGGAGAGAAGGAAGGAAGGAAGGAAGGAAGGAAGGAAGGAAGGAAGGAAGGAAGGAAGGAAGGAAGGAAATTGTGCAGGATGGATCCATTGCATCAGGTATGAGAACTGTTCAATTGATTCTTTCCATGGATATTTAATTGATCTACCTAAGCTATGCTGATTAAGGCATTTATAGAAATTGATGAAAGAGAAAAATAAGTCTCTTCACAGAATTTACAAAAATACAATCATTAGTTTTGCCCTGATGTGAATTCTCTGTGGAGAGGCTGCAAATATTTATGAACTTTTTTTGGTGCCATGTTTTACACTCAGTGAGTATTTTGTTCTCATTAACTTTCTTCCATTGGATTGTTTCTTAATTTTAAGATATGCAGTTGAATTGTAACCAAAATAACATTTTTCCACTTTTGAAATTTAATTTTTGTAATTTATTTTTGTTTTCATCAAGCAGCAGTACTACTTTTATTTTTAAATTTCTAAATATTTCTAAATATTTTTATGCAATTACAGATAAATAAATTACAGAGGGRTTGTCACAACCATAAATTATTTAGAGAGTAGTGTAAATAAAACAGATGAACAGGAAACTATAGGTGAAATGTCATGGATTATTACCCACATGTATTTTTGTAAAAACATTTTTTTAGTCTTTGTCACAATAGGGATTTTAAAAAAATGTGAATGAACCCTAAAAAGATTCTTAAAGATTTAGAATAAAATAATTTACTGACGAGATGAAGACCTTCTTGACAGTAGTTTTCTACAGGTATAAAAAGAAAAAATATTTTTAAATCTTTATATGAAGCAGGAGAGCAGAATCCAAACCAAGTTGTTTAGAAAGGGACAAATTTTTTTTTTTCCAGCAGTGACTACTGGATTCCATTCAAACTGCCCCCTCTTTTTTAGATTTATTTTAGACCACCATTTTTTAGATTTATTCTGTAGCAGATATACAATGCTGAGCAAGGAAATTTTAGTGACATCTTCCTCTCTTAACAGTTCAACATAATACTGGTGCACACTGGAAAGAAAATATTCAGTTCTGTGTGCAGAATTTTCTCTTTAATAGGTCCGTGATTACACACCTCATCAGCAAACACTGAAAGTTCTCCTGGATGTTTCTATCTGGCTCTATTTCTGCAGAACAGAATAGAAACTTAGTTCTTACCTTTCAGTAGTGCTAAATGCTCCAATAACTCAACTAAAAGATGATGGTAAAGTAATTCACCCTGGGAATTACTGAGGTGCTAGAGAGATTAGGTTATTTAATCTAGGAGATGTTGCTGGCAGTGAACTTTTCACTCCAAAGAAGTTTCGTTTTAATATGTTTTATTGGAAGTCTGTTTTAACTGTTGAGAGAACAAAACATTATGAGATTCCTCTCACTGACTACAGAGGTACCATGTAAATAGATAAAATTTGAGGATTCAGCTCAAATACAGCCGTATATATCTTGGATACTACACATCTAATTTAGGAAGGTTGCTGGAATGTTGTGCAGATGTGCTGAATTTGATCTGGTACACAAATTGGCCTGGGGAAGAGAAAAAATATAATATTAGAAATTACTTTGAGACCATAAGGTTAACTTATTTGTGCATAGATTTCATTTGGAGATTATCAGACCTAGGGTTTATATAACTTCCCAAATATGTAACATGATATCCAGCTGGGATCAGTTTGTTAAGATTTGACAGTTTTAGTTCTTTATTCCCAGTTAAGATAAGCTATGGAGTCTTTTTAGTAACTACACACTACAGCTTGTCCCTCAGAYGCTAAGACTCATGGAAATAAGTCCTTATCTTATAAATATTACATGAATATAGGTAGCAGCAAAATATGATTCACTTAGAAAATGCCTATAACAATCTTTTATTTTCATACTTTTGTACGTCTGTAATAAAAATAATGTGCTAATAATTAACCAAGTATTGTCTCTGATACAAATGCTTAACTCCACTCTGGAGTTTTCTCTATCCATACTCTGCAATATGGTTTTAAATTAGTTAGTCCAAACAGATATCTCAGAGGAATTTCTCTTATTACTTGCATTTAAGTTTTAATGTCAATCTCAGTATTGACTTTCAAAAACTATTTTCATGTGAAGAAATCAGTGGTGTAATGTGTAGTCTGCCTTAAAAACATTTACTCTTTACCAAGATAAAAAAAGTACCCCAATACTGTGTTTCTCTTTCTTTCTCATCTTGCTTATCATGATTTTGGTGGAATGCATATTTGGAATAAATAAATAATAAAGTAAGTAAAGGTGTTTATGTTTAAGAGGAAGATGCACCCTCCTGTGAAATCCATGTGTTAATTGCCTTTATAATGTGTTTTTTGTCACATGCTCATGACTCCTTTCATAAATTCCCCTAAGACTGTATCTTAAATTGTAGATCTCCAAGTGTTTGGCAATTTATATGTACACGACATAGAGTGTATATCTACATGTGTGTTTATGCCATTTGTCTCTCTTTTATTCCCCACTGAGATATTGAGAGTGATGCAATGTACGAGAATGAAATAATCCAGTTTTCTGGGTGGTTGACTTATTTTTCCATCACTCATGGTACTAAGAATATCATCTCTTGAAACTGAAGCATTGTGTATCTGTCAGTTACTGGTTCTACTCCTATGGCCTCATGCTGAATTTAGTAGGAAAAGCTCTTTGTTCTTTGTGGGAGTAAGGCAGAAAAAACTAAACATGAGGGTAGTTTTAGAACTTTTTATACATTTTTAGTTGATTCTCTATGTTTCAGACTGGTTGCTTATGAGGCGTAGTACAAGGATACACTAGACCTTTATTTAGGATGATCTGTACAAGTTGCTCATGGCTTCACACAGAACCTCATAAAGCACAATAGCTGAAACCTCTTAGAAACTAAATGGTACATTTGTCAAAGGGATGGTTTGAACACCCAGTAATGTGAAACCTTGAAAGAAAGATTAACAAAATGGCCTAATGACAGCTATGGATCTGCACATCTTCCAAATGGATCTGCACTGCTGGTCTCTTTCATAGGTACATTTTCACAAGTGCTGTTTCTCATCCTTTACCCACAGGTATATGTCTTCAATTTGCAGAGATATCTTGTATTTTCTCTTGGGGGGAAAAAAAAGCTTCTATATTTATCTGTCTATACATTCTTTGTTGTGACACAGACAATACCTTCACAATTACACATCTTCCAAAACAATATGGTCTCTACAGAGTGGGATTGATGAGAATTAGCAAAATGATTACCAGTAAAAGATGAAGCAGTGGAAAAATAGTGTAACATAAAAGTGGCCTTTTGTTTTTGAGACCAAAACTCATTTTCAAATGAGGGTCAGAGTATCATAAGTATTTCTCTGACCAGGTCTTCGGTTTCACCTTGTATTGTGTGTTTTAGTTTTATTTGTGTAAGGCGCTTTACTAATTTTTCTTTACACTTGTTTTGTTTGAATAAACATGTTTACTGAGCTTAGTATGAGGTGGCTGTGAGGTTAGGAGGTAATACAGATTTTGAAGATTCACTAGGAACATAAGTTTACTGACCTGTGTTTAATGATCAAGAGCAATGATTTATTATAAGAGATCTCAGTGATGGCTGTAAAGAGTTTTTTAGTGGTAGGGATTCAATGCAGAATCATGCTTCTGGCATTCAACAGTCGTTCTCTGTCCTGGTTTGTTTTTGCGAGGTCACTCTGTCACTATGGCTCCTCTTCTCACTGGGAGGAAGTACCCTGAGAATAATATTCCTGACCAGTCTTCTGATATTCTTATGTTTCAGAAATTCTCAGCGTATACAGGCACTCCTGGAACATGAAGTGAAACCCTCAAACATGTTGACTCACCAACCACACAAGCATGCAGCAAAATTGTGCATTAACTTACACTGATTAAAATTGGTCTCATCTAAACAAATTAAGGGGTCTGATCTCTCATCCATATGCATGGCTAGTTCTCATTAATGCTAATAGAGGCTATGTGCATACATGGATGGGAGAACACACCTCTGAGGCTAACTGTTCAGTTTTGGTTTGGTTTATTTCTGCAAGAGCTATGAAACATTCAGTGTTGAGTATTTCAATTATTTAGAGAAATATCAAAGGGGAGAAAGCTGAATACTGTACATTTTCTTGTACATCACTGTGGTAAATAAATAAAACAATAATCTTATCTCTGTAGGTTGGGGGACAAGTAGAACTTTTTAGCTGTTACTGGCTTTGATGTGTAGCGTCACTTTGCATCATGTGCATGTTTCTGGTGCAAGGCCTCAGGAATGAGTCTGGGGAGCACTTTGGGGCTCTTTGATGGTTTATGACCTCCTCATCTGCCTCACATGTGAATGTCCTGTATATGTGGCCTTCCTGGGGTGGGGATGGTTTACAACAGAGAGAGTTTGTGTAAGGGAGGGTGGGTGTTCACTCCCTCTGGCCAGAAGTTGCACCACACACCTGAAAACTCTCCTTTCCCTCCATACTCCCCACCCCCAAACCAAGCCAGAGCTGATTTTCAGGACAGCTACAGGGTTTGGCTTTCTTTTTGATACATTCTTCTCCTTCAGCCTTATTTACTTCTCCCTAAACCTGAGATAATTGGACAATAGTGTCACCTTTCTCTTATTGCAGGTTCCCTTGGGTGGCTTAACTCACAGTCCAAGGTTCCAGTCAGGAGGCATCTTCAAGGAGGGGTGGGCATTGGTGGTTGCAGTTTCTTTATACAGTTTTACCAAAATGGGCAAAAAGGTTCTTCATAACAATGTTTAACCCATTAACCATAACATTTCAGTCTCTCACAGTATTAAATTTCTTATTGCCATCTTCATAATTTTAAAAACTATAAATACCATTTACTGTACTTGAGCATGTTCTTGTGCTACATACAGCATATCAGCTGTGAAGTCATCTAAAGAACCCCTGTGATTTAGTCCTTTCATATTCAGTTAAGTGTGCTCAGAACATATTCTGTCAAAACATTTTAAATATTTGTATAATACTGTAAAAAGAGTGTTGTGCATGTGTTATCAGACAGTAGGAGATTAATTAGCATTCTTTACAGCCTGAGCTACACTGGGATAGAAGAGGTGCACATTACAAGGTCTGATACTTCGAGGGAGTTTGTTCTCCAGGTACAAAGGCTTTAAAACCAGCCCCACTGTGAGAGGCTGCTTTGGATTTTTTTAATTGAAAGAATTGCTAACTAAAAATTAATTGATTCATGACTACTAAAACACACCAATCACTGATTTTTTGGCAATGCGCATATCTTTGGCTGCTTTTATAACGCTCAGGATCCGTTCTGGGCTGGAAATTCCTTGGTGTAAGATTGCAAAAAATGGCCATATGCATCTCTTTTCTTCCCAGCACAATTTGAAGGGTCCTTGTGTGTTCTACTGACTACCTAAGCCTAGGGTTCTAGTGGAAAAATAATTCATTGGATATGATGGAGGATTACAAAACTGAGTATTTTAGATAATTGTCATGGGTGAGGTAGACAGAAGAACAGAACCACACTACTTATTGACATATAATGTCAAAGGTGTTTATAAGTAGAATGGGACCACTGTGCAAGGATGTTCTTCCTGAGGCGCTGTTTTTATCGCTGTTTGTTGCTTTCTAACACAGCTGATTGATGTAAGCCACCAATGTTTTCATTGGTGACATCACCCAAGGCCATTTTCTTTTACGTTTTCCACAGTTATAGTCATCTGGACATTGTTACCAGTGTTACTCTCATCTCCTGACTTCCTCCTCCAAATGTCTCACCTGGGCACAAATTTGTTATAAGTTCATCTTCTTTGTTTCTTTTCTGTGCATACCTAGTCATTAGAGCAGGTCAGGTGCAGCCCAGAGCTTTGAGATAAGCCTCTCCATGGAAGCTGTTTGTGCTTGGTTTGCTCTTGTGGCACATACCACAGTCATGTAACAGTTCAGGCTGGGCACCAGGCAAATTCAGTCAAGGTCTCAGTCACCTCAGTGGCAGCGTGGTGGATTCACACCAGCTGGAAATTAAACTACAAATAAGCCACTCTGCTTCCCTCGCCCGTTCCAGTACGAGAGTGACAAAGGCAGAGACTATGGGTTGAGATAGCAATTTACTGAAAGCAAAAAGCAATGGAATAGGAAAGGCACAGTAACAGCTGCGATATCATTAACAAAAGTATAGAAAAAGAGAAGGTGCTTTTCCCACAAAAAAAGGTGGTCACCACCTCARCTTAGTTCTGTGTGGCCGCTGGGACAAAGACAAGATGGTGGCTKTTCCCATGCTGCTGGTTGCCCCTGTCCTCAAGCCCAAGACACTGGAAAACAGTGATGGCCAAACCCCTGAAAGCTAGATTGTCTGTGTCGTGCCTTGCCACCGCTCTGCTGCACTGGGGCTCGGGCTCTGCTGGGGCTGTGCCTCCGTGCCGCGCTGGCTCTGCTGGGCTCAGCCGTGCTTGTCTGTTTTCAGCACCACMTCCCATAGCCACGTCTTGGAGGAATGGGAGGGGATGGATGGTGGCGGCAGAGGATGGGGTCTGCAGGGCTGATGCTGACAAGCTTCCCATCAGAGAGAGGGAGGCAAAATGCAAAATTTCCAGGGAGTGCGCTCACCTTTTCTTCCTCCCTCTCTGCAACCAGGACAGGTGCTTTCAGATAGGTTTTACCCTTTAGCAATAGGTAAAGGATAAAACCTTTGGCAATTACCATACTTTGTGAATGTACTCTGAACTTGCTGATGAAGGAGGGAGGCCTTTCATGCGTTTCTGATCAGAGAGATGCACAATGAAGYGATACTTCTTCACTTGCCTGCTTCCTTTAACTTAGCTCAGCTTGTAACTTGAAACAATATAATTTTTTGTACACCAGAGTCATATATACAGCTTTGAATGTTTTGGGATCTTTAGTTCTTAATTAACATGAAGAAGAGAGTTTGGGTTTTTTTCTTACATTAGTCTACAAAGGCATCAACTCCCATGAATTAACAGAAGTAATAACGTGTTTGAGTAGAAGTGGGGGCTTTGAAACAGAGTTTTGTTCTGTAGAGTACTTCTTGGTCACTCGGAGATGTCACTGTCAATCTTAAACATTATAAAAACTGAAGTTAAAACCTTTGTGTAGTAAGAGATGAATAATACGAATTTGAAACATAGTCAATAATTGCTTCAATAGTGCATGATCCAAAAATAAACCAGTTACTTTTCTATAGCAGTTTAGAATGCGTTCTGCCAGAGGAAAGACAAAAAAACATCCATCACTTTGATGGGATGTGAATACCACGCTGGAGAATTTGTTAGTTAGAAAAAAAAAGAGTAAAATTGCAGGGTTTGCAGTGTGTATTTCCTGCAAATGTGTCAGATCTAGTTGCGGCTTAGACCAGAGGTCTTTGAAGCAATGCAGGTTTACCAAGAACTAGAATAACACAGAGAAAGTGACAGAGTTTTTTTTTTACAAGGTCAGCCAGTCCCTGATTTTTGCAGCAGAGGAAGGAGGTTACCAAAGTAATTAAGGCATAAAAATTAAAGCCAAGATTGATTACTTGAGATGAAGAAGAGACACAAAGTACTTCCATTTGCTTTGTGAATGAGATGTGTTCTGTGCTGCTGAACCCCCACATGCGGGACATGCCATCTTCTGTCTCAGGGACATCTCAGGAGCATTTCCTCTGATTTAACATGCCTGATGGATGGGCTGGTGGGCTGTCGACATCTTCCCTCCCTCCCTACATCAGTTCTGGTTTTAGGTAGTTCCACCTCTTTTCTATCATATTCCTCAAGGCTGCTTCTAGCCAGCCTCTGCAGATTTCCTTTTATGATTACAGGAAGGGTATGGTAGAGTTGGTTTTGTCTAGGAATTACAGGGCAAAAGAGAATTAAAGCTGAGTTAGACTGTAAATACACATATAAGTCCTTCTCTGACGCTGAAAAAACCCCAAACCAAGGAAAAAACCCAAACAAACAAACCAAACTGAGCATAATGTTTTATTTTTCCTTTTCATTATGTAGTCTTTTTCTCATATTCTAATTTTCAAACATTTGTCTATGTACTGTGGAAACCTGTCTTCCATGAATTTATGTCAGGCAAAACTGTGAACATGCTGGAGATTCTAGAGAAATAAATTCCTGTCCAACTATTCATATAATTTAGTAAAACGACTTCACTTAATCTTATCTCTTACAACAAATATGCATGCTTCATTAATTGACCAAAATAAACCAGTGGCAAAAGTGTAGCTTTTGCAATTTTCCTTTAATAAGGAGAAAACAAGGACAAACAAAAACAGAATGAGAGAGGCTCGTGTGGGAGATTGTAAATTGATTTTCTTTTGAGATAGAACATAAGGCTTCTATTTCTGTTCAGTGCTGGCTCATTTGAGTATTTGTGCTGGTACAAGAAGAACATGCTGCTAACAAGATGAGTTACAGAATGTTTTGTAGTCGTTCTTACGCATCCATAGTAATGTGAGATGTCATTGAAGAATATGAAAAATTCAAGAATACAACATTTATGGTTGGTTTTGTCAAAATGAAGATGCATATATAGATCAATATGAAGACTTCTGACAGGCTTAATAATTGCTTATCCTTCTAAATGAGAGAAAGACCCTAGAAAGTTAGGAGAGAGGGGTTTTTGTCTTATAAACTATTTTTTCTCTGGAATATATTGTATGTAGTGCTTTAGATTCAATGGAAATTTTATAATTTCCTAATCTTATACTAATTCTTCAACTGCCATTATGCAATCCCATCCATAAATTTCTTCTGGTCACGTAGAAGAAGATAAGCTTCATTCTTAGAGGTAGTACAAAAATATATTCATCCAAACTTTTTTTGTAGAATTAGATCATTTTGTTATAATACTTCTGAAGATGTCATTTTTCTTACACTGTAAGCCTGCTTTTTCCTCTCAGTTATGCTTAGGCAAAGCAAATTTTTTCATAGATGTGGTTAAGGTTAGAGGTGTTCATTAGCAGCTGAATTTCCTGCTGCTTCAGTGATAGTAATAGGATGAGCTTTTTAAATGGTAGGGTTATTTTTCATTCAGCATTATTCCCTTAGTTCCTTATATAAAAAAAATCCCATAAAAATACCACTGAACAGAATAATTCAGCTTGTGATTGGCACACAGTCTAGAAGCCAATATATCTTTCTTTTCCTTGGTCTAAAAGGTCCTTTATTGTGAGAACATCATTTGTCATACCCAGTTCCTTTTAACTAATACAATTTGGACTGCCTACATTTTGGCACTTAAGTATTTATAAATGAGGTAGTCAATAATTTTATTCTTTAATGTGCCATTTGAAAAAGATGGACAAGATAACTTTTGTGTACTGGAATGTTATATGAAGTTTTGAAGGAAATGTGAAATCTTCACACAAAGTTCAAAGCTATATTATGTTATAATGAACATGAAGTTTTGAAAGAGATCATACAGAACCTTCACAATAACATTATGGATGATTTTTTAACTTAGATTTATAATTGACTCTGGTTCAAATGGCTAAATTCTAGATTTAACATACTTAGATGGATGATCAGAAAAATGGAGCAATCGGTGTCTGAAAATTCCTACTTATATGGAAATTTTCTTTGCCTGGTTTCAGAAAGAGAGAAGAGAAGAGAAATGTTTTTAGTTCTCATCAGCTATTCCATTGGATTGCTTTGGTTTCTGAGAAAATGCAAAAACTTGAAATTTATTTTTTTAAATTTCTTGTTGTTGTTTTGATTTTATAGATTTCATGACTTATTTGAAGTGATGTGTCGCGAGTGAGTGTTTTAGGTCACTCAAGGATATCGGCAAAAGCAGGTTTAATATTAAAGTGAAAGTGCAACGAAGTTTGTTGGCAAGGTTCACTCTACTACTTAGTAGATTTTTAAAGCACACAGAGAAAAATCAGAGTAAAACCTAAAATCAACCAAAAATAGTCTATGTGGAGGCTTGGGGTGGAAAAAGTGTAGGGCTAGGAAATGGTAAGGATATAAAAAAAGAATAAGGGAGACTCTCCTGTTGAGTCACAATGTTCAGAGTGGATGTTGCCAGACATAGCCCCAGACTTGACAAATGGTTCAGGTTTTAACAGCGTTTAAATTTAACAGTACTTAATTGATAGCCTAATTTAAACAATTTAACCAGAGATTCTGTAGAATTTACTATAGCACAACAATAACTCACTTGTAGGCCTGAATCTAGCATATTTAAGAATCCAAGAGAGCACCGTTTGTAGTACATTTGCCATGGCATATTCACACTTGCACACACACAGCCCTAAAGGAGCATGTATAAGGTATATACCTGTGAAAAATTCTTCTTGAATTCAGTGAAGTCCTCATGTCAGATGCCTTTGCATCTTCTCAGTGGGCAAAGGATTGAGTCTTGAGGAGTGGGGGCTATCAGCCCAGGCTCTGTCCTTGTCGTTTGGTGATCATCCAGGTATAGCAAACTTGAGAGTTCGCTGACTCTGAGAGGTGTCCACTCAGAGGGAGGTTGCTGGTCACAGCCTGCTGTGGTCCAGGAGAGCTCACAGGGTCTCACKTAGGACTGCTGTTTATAGGGCCACAAGAGGGTTGCCTTTAGTCATAGTAATTTTCCATCCTGGCAGGTCAGTAGTTTCTTTGAAAGTTTGATAACAAAAATGTTTTTCCACTTTGGTTATTATTCAGGCAAAGAAAAAAGTTTCTAAGGATGTTCATTAAAAAAAAGGAAGCTCATTAGGCAGCACTAGTTCCTGGGAGAGCTTGTGTCTGACAAGCTCGGAAGGAGCTGAACCCAGGTGTTCTTCATCAAAGCTGAGGCCTAACAAGCATTTCTAATAAAATATTGCAGTCCAAGGAAGAGGACTGGGAAGAGGGGAATAAACACCACAGGATGCTTGAAGGACTTTTTTTAACGATTTTTAAATCGGCTAAGCAAATTTTTTTTTGTTCTATGATCAGTTTGGAGTCTTCCAATGAAATAGTGAGGTATGGTCTTACATATATCAGACATAGATGGAGACCAGACATTTGAAAAGAAAAGTAAATTAAAGCAGGCTGCTTTACTCTAAAGTAATGTTGCGTTGGAAGCAGTGGAAGTCTAGTAATTTTGATGAAGACTTCATGGGGGTTTTTTTAAGGACTAGGAATACATAAAATTTTCTCATACGTCCTTCTGCAGGCCTTAGTTGAAGGGAATAGCTGGAATTTGCCTGAAATTAGTGCTTTCATTGGTAAGCTGAGTGCCACCCTTTGGAATAGAGGCCACAAAAGCTTGTGGTCTGAGACCAACCTTGTAGTCAGGGCAGTCTGCTTTGTAGATCTCATTTTCCCAATCATGACACAAAATGGCATTTCCCATTCTACTGTAAGCTTCAAACACAGTTGCTTCTGAGGGAGGTCTTTATTACTTCGTTTCCTCCTTTCTTTCACTCTTTCTCCCCCTCTTTCTCCCACTTTTTTGTCAATTTTGTAATATAATGCCCTCATATCTCATTTGTATCTGAGGATTAATTTGCTTCCTTATTTTGCTGTATCTTTCCTAATTTTTCTATATGTAAAATATAGAAGCCTTACTTTAAATACCCCAGAACTGCATATTGCTGCATAAAACTTTTGCTGCTTTGTTTTCTGTTTCATAACTCTGGTGACCCTGGTGACTTCTTCAGGACAGGCAGATGTCATAGTTTTTGTAGAATTTAGTATATGAGTAGCTATGAGATGAGCAGTAGATCTGTTAGATTTGCACCTGACAGACTCATGAATGTACCTGAGCATTTCTAAAGTTAAAGTATATAAAGATGTTGAAGTAGTAAAACCAACAACGACCAAATCTATCTAACAAAGAAACAAAATCCAGTGAGATTTGAATAGGAGGGTGACCATATGGCTCCACAGGATGTTTCCAAGGGCAAGGTCTCTGTGTGTTTGAAAGCATTAGGAAACTCCCTGAAAGCCCCCCCTCTCCAGGCCTGCTGTACCCTTGTCATGTACTGCTGCTCCTGCCGTCAGATGGGTCTGACTTGTTCCTGATGGGAGAAGAGCTGTGGCCTGCTTGTGCTTTTGGAGCAGCCTCCCGCTCCTTCAGTGCATCCCGCTGATAGAAGTACATTGCTGAATCAGAGGCTTAGCATGCTGATTGATGTCTGTTCATCATAATTCCATTCTACAAAGCTCTCTCTGTCACTTTCAGTTTCTTAATTCATTACTGTAGTCCTCTACCAGTGTTCCAAATATCTCTTACATCTTCTATTTCAGTGATGGAAGTATGTGTCTGAAGAGTGATAACATTAAGAATGGCCAGTTTCTTGGGACATAGATGCCATAGATCAAAGCTGAGCTTTCACTGTAAATCTAAGGGAAATTAAATTTTCAATGACTTATGGCTCTGTTTTCAACGACTTATGGCTCTGTTTTCAACTCCAAATACTCAAGCAGGATTTCAAATTAATCTGTTCCAGCATTCATGCAGTCAAATGATTGCATAATACAAGAGCACAAATTTAATCCCTAGAATAGTTTTTTGTTGTTTTGAGGTTTTAATTTTTAATTTATTTAGACAAAAGTTTAAGACAGAAGGCTTTTACTTTGTTTTGTAATGAAGCAACAGAAAAAAGAACACAAACCTTTGGTTGAAGGCAAAGTCTGTTTCACCAATAAAGCTTAGTAATAAGGTAAGGGAAGGAATTTGAACAGTATATTCTCTAGCAGAAAAAATAAATCCCAGTTTCCTGAGCTTTGGTAACCAGTGAGCCTCAGACAGTGGTGTTGGACTACTTCAATGTACATGATAAAATTAAACTTTAAAGTTAAAATATCATTAAAATATCAAGTTAGCAATAGTTACAAAACGTAATTACAGAGGAGACTGAGATTTGGTTGATACAAAAATGTACAAAGAAAATCAGTTGTAAAAAATCAACAGCATAGAGCAGAAAAAAATCAGAAACTATCAAAATGCTCTTGTGCTTCAATTTTTCAGGAAAAGACTGTTGTAATATGTATGATTTGAAGGGGAATAGGGAGTCTGATGAGTTTAATTCATTTTTATTGATGCTAAGGGGATTAATTTGAATTCTTAATACTAATTTCCATTTTGCTCCATTGGTTAGTGCTGCATGAGCTGTTCTGTGTGTATTCTGTCTCTGATAAAAATTCTTTGCTCTTTCTCAGAAGTTTCTTTTGTATGTTGAAGAGTGGGTGTTCCACCAGGGCAGCATTTCCTTATGGAAGAAAAAGTTATCAGCACTATTCATATCAATAATGACAACCTCAATACCGAAATATGTGTCAGATGCAATCCAGAGATCCATGGCTCTGGGAAGAATGAATGACAGTTGACTTTCAGTTTTAAGACTGGCGAGACAGTTCTCTATAGCTCTTCTGAGAGAGCTGTGTACAGCCAGAAAGAGCAGTGGTGATGACATGAGCCAAAGTGAAGCCTAATTAAAGCCACTGCTGTCAACAATTCAACTCTACTGAGGCATTTTCTCAGCTTCTTTTGAACTTAGAGGTCTCACCTGAGTGAAGCTAACCATTAGGCTACATATGTTAGGTGCATTTGGTTTTCATTGTTCTCAAACTATTTCTATAATGTAATGGTACATATGTCATATATGTATACACCATTATATGTATGCACAGTCTTCAAAATGATGTTTATATTGTGGTTTTGGTGAACTGAAATAAGGCTTCCCATATATATGAAGCAGAAGTTAGAGTGCAGCAGATCCAAGATTTTTTAAGTCCTCTGAACGTGCTCCCTACCTTCTGCCCCTCCAAAATGCATCAAGGTTTATGGAAACATATATTTCAAGGGCTGAAAGTAAATTTTTGAAGCTTCTTATAGAAGAGGTGAAACAAATTGTTGTAAATTGTGAGTCCCTTCTCATTCAATAAAATATTCAGTCTCATAGTTTGTTTATTTTCTATGGTGTGTTTCATTTATCAGCCAAAAGTGTGTTGAGAGAACATCAGAAGCCACCAGTAGTTCTTTCTGAGAAAAGTGAAATAAGACATGATTCTGGCACTTAGAGCTGAGTAAGCAAAACATCCTGGAAGGTGATGATTTTCATGTCACTGGTGTTTTTATGAAATCTTGTAGTATAAATACAGATTCATGATCATTTAAAATATATATTTATATAATTCTCTCTTTTTTTTTTTTTAAATCTCAGTTTCCGTCACACAGACAAGGTCCAAAGTGTAGAAGATTGGAGATATATAGCACTATGGAGGCTGATTAAGAGCACTGGAAATGTAATGGCAACTAAATGAAGTACTGCTTGTTTTTAGATTAAGTTTAATAAGCTCTGTTTCTGTCCTTCGCATCCCTTTGCAATGTCTCTTTTTTGTAATATTCACTTTGGAGGGAAATTTGGGTCTTAAGGAGGTGTGCGGTTCAAAGAGGGTAAGAGTTTTACACACTGTATTAGCTAGTTGATGCATATCTAATTAACTAGAAATTAGCTACCTACTCTGAGTTGATGATATCAGCTAGAGTTTTATCTTTAGTGCCTTAACAGGACAACCATGCTGTACACGCATATATGCTTTTGTTTAACATTGCTATTAAAAGAGATTATCTGTTAGAACAAATCTTATATTCTTTTCTGAGCACGAAATGTAATAGTGAAAACCRAGCTGCTGTTGTATCTTAGTTGTTTGCAAAGCTGTCTCTTTGTGTGGGCAGTGTTTAGAATTTATAGCATACAGCCATATATATTTTTCTTAACAATTATTTGACCTTCAAAATTTAGTTTAAAATCTCCAGAAAAACATACTCATCCACATGTATATTTTAATGTCCTTAACATTTACATACTCTCCAAAATGTAATTCATAACATAACATAACATACATTTTTTTCAACCAATGGATTCTGAGGTGTTTGTGCATTATGCTCAGCTCATCTTCTTGATAGTATTTCTCTACATTATCCTATATAATGGGAAGTCCTATATATTTATTAAGGCTGTGAAGCAAAGCAATAATACCCTCTGTAGGGACAGACAGGTGTTGTCTTCGGTCCTCTTTACTCAGTGGCACCTTAGACATGAGCAGTGTTGACCTCACTCTCATGGTGGTCTGCTCCTTTGCTCTCATGTCTTCCTTTCTCTCTTGCCTCTCGTACGGCAGCAGCACGTCTGTCWCGTGGCAGGTTCAGATTTGGTTGTGCAATGGCATTGCGGAGATTTAATTACATCCTGTCATATTGTCCACATTTTGGGCATCCACTCACATAAGCAGATAAATCACCTGTATATCCATCATTGAAGGATACGTCAACCTGATTTTTTTTTGTCTTATGAGGTTGGTTTTCTCGTCAAGTAAAAGATCAGGAATTATTTCCTTGAATATTAGCATAAGAGGCTATGTGGCTTCCTGAGCCATATAAAGGTCTGTGTATGAGGAATTTTGCAGCTGAATCTAACATGGGTGATGGAGAAAACATTAGAAAACATGGAGAAAAAAAAGGCTTAAAGAATAATTCAGCTCATAATTGTATAATTCAGTAGTGTATATCAAAGAAATCATATACCTCAAATTGAAATTTGAACCTTCTTATTAAATTCATGCGTAGTTAAATCCAGGGCTGCTGCTTTTTGTTTTAATGTCACCTTCCTACCAATGTGTATTCACAAACATTTTCAGGCATAGTCTAGCTAATCATAAATYATCTGATTTATGATCTGTAACTTTGTGGACTGATACAAAAGTAGGTCACTTTTCAATATGTATGATATTGTGAAAGAACAGTGTTTGAGAGAGATGTCATGTTACGATACTGACTACCCGAAACCCACAAAGTAGACTCCTACCACAGAGAAATGAGATAAAACATGAACATGTAGAAATCTATGTTCTGCTCCATTTGCATCTGACTTTGGACTGTTAACTCTAACTAGAAAATTAAAATAGAATTTTTTAGAAAAGTAGAAACTACTTATGATCAATTATTTGAATTTGTGTTAATATTGCATCTCAATACACTAAAAGTAGCTAAAACACTAATGGTCTGACCTTTTCTGATGTAGAAAAAGACTCTTACCTGAAGTTGCTTTTAAGTGTCCTTAAGTCAGTCTGATGTGACCAGATCTACTGCAGAATTTGAAAAATGCCATGTTTAGTTCTGTTCTTAGATATATGACTTCAAGGCCCAAGGGGCTGGAACAAGTTAATGCCAATTTAAATGAATCCATAACTGTATGGAAGGGATACAAAAGAATAAGCCAGGCACTTTGAGATGCTATTTAAACTTATTAAATACATGTGCCAGAATGCTCTTCTTGGATTTCAAAACATTCCTATCACTTTTTCCTTGATTGTTCCTATGGGCTGTTTTGCATATAATCTGGTTATATGCACCTGGCCATGAGATTTGTTATATTTCTTTGCAAAAGGTGAAAGTTCTGGGTCAGAAACCAGCAAACAGAATTCAGGGCAGTACCAACAAGCCAAGAATAAGATGCATGAGGAAGAAGTATGCATACAGTTCAGAAACGGAAATAACAAATCCCTAGCATTTAGTCTACAGACATGCGTAAGTGCAAGCCTACCTGGAAAACAAAGTAAGCACTGTAATAGCTTGCTGCTTTGCAAAGGTTGGTGATGTTTGGGGTCTGGAAAAAGGGGAATACTTTGACAAGATAAAAGTTCTGATGAGCTGCAACTCGTGATGAATATTACAGCTTAAAAGGAAGACATTATCTACATAGGGAAAACRCTTATTAATTTCAAACTGGGCACTTCTACATCAGAAACAGTGAAATGGTTGCCAAGCAGGTGACAAGGGAATAATAAAGTAAAATTCATCATTTGTAGAGGCAATTTTACCCATATTATGGAAGTATTTGAACTACGTGTATGGGTTAATAAAGTGGAGAAAGAGTGACAGCTTGTAATATTGTCTTAGGTAAAAGACCTGGACTTGTCAAGAGACTGTTCTTATTACATTTTAAGAGATGTGAGGTACTTCAGGGTTCAGAGGCAAAGAAAGACTTCAACCCTACCCACAACTCACGTAACTAGGAGGTGGTTCCCCTTTTCCTCTGGAAAATTGAAATTCCATCTTTCTTTTTTTTTTTTTTTTTTTTAATTAATGAGCAGATGCCATATATTAAGTACAAACCCCAACAAAAAATCCCAACCATTGCATCACCTGTACCTCCCAACCAAAATTATTATTGAATTCTTTCCATATAGAGAGAAACGAATAATTACAGAAATGTGCATAAGGAGGATTTTTTTCCTGCTAAGAAAGAAATTCTAGGAGAAATGCTTTTTCAATGTTTTAATTAAAACAAACAAACAAAAAAAATCTTTGATTCCKTCTTGGGTTGCCTTTGGGATCTAGTATATCTTCTGGGAAAGATTTTTTTTGCTATCCTAGATCACAGAATGGTTTGCGTTGGAAGGGACCTTAAAAATCCCCTACTTCCAGCCGCCCTGCCATGGGCAGGAACATCTTCCACACAAGCAAGTTGCTGAGAGCTCCATCCAACCTGGCCTTGAACACTTCTGTGGATGTGTGATATAATATAGAACATATTGGACATTTAATCTGAGGGGAAGAAACAAATGAAGGAGGATAACCAGAGATTCTGAGCAGCACTGGCAAGATCTAAAAATTTAGACTATAAGAAACACAAAAAGGGAAAATATGGAAAACAGGGAAAATAGCAAATAGGAAAATAGTAAGTAGGGAAAATAGTGGAAAAAGTAATAAGGAAAATAGTAAATAAAGCAAATGTACAAATGTATCTAAAGACATTTAAGTTTGTCTCAGGAATACGTGATTTAGCAGTGTATGGGTAACAACATATCCATGGTTTGGCAAATACAAGGGAAATCTCTTCTCTTTTTTTTTTTTTTTTTTTACTATGGAAGACACACAAAATGTAACTTTCAGGATTTTGAGAAACTGAAGGAGTTTCTATTAGAGAGGTGAAGCCCTGAAACATTTTCAGCAAACATCCAGATTTGTCTGCTAATCCTTTAAAGTAGGATATTGGTACGCATTTTTTGCCTGGTATTTTGCAGTAACAGCATCAAAGAGAAGCCTCTGCTTTGGTAATTAAAATGTGAACAGAAGCTGAAAAGAAACATTTTCAAAATGAGAAAGGTATTTCAGCCATGATCTGTGAGAATGCATAGACATATAATTTTATAAAAAGATATTAAAGATTGCTGAAATTTACTGCTATTGATCTTTCCACTCGTAGCTTGGTGAAMAGATCTTTCAGAGTGTAAGATTTTGCACGGATCATAGAGACCACTCTTTACAACATTTTAGATGTTCATGGAGGAAAGACAGGAGATTGATTCCAGACCTGTCATTCAGTATATTGCAGTCCAGCAGCAACTGAGCATGAGACACTGCAGGTTGTAGTTAAGTCATTAGCCTGGGAACTGATATACATTCCCTTTCAAAGTTACCCCACATGTTGCTGTTAGTACAAAATAGGATTTTAAACAAAGACAKCAGACTTGTGGCTCTATGTCACTGCAGAAAAACATATTTTCTAACAGTGCATGAAAGTTACTTGACTTTGGGGAAAAAAAAAGTTTGACCTATTTATAYGAACCTCAGGTGCATAAGGAAATAGAACAAKCTGTGAAAGCCTGTTGCATAGGCCAGCAGTGCAAACTATAGATTACAAAGCCTAAAGTGGTGGTTAGTAAATCAAATAGTGCCTCTCACTCAGCAACTGTAACACGCCTTGCTTCCAAAGGAACAATCGCTGTCTTAAATTTGTAAAAAATATTCCTTGCCAACTTGCTGGAAACCTTTTCTGTTTCATTCATGGTACAGAAGAGTCACTCTGTAATGAGATCTCATAAAAGACAAGATACAGTTTTTTCTTTACCCATTCACAAGCAGAGATCAAAGAGGTGTAAAAAGAAATCCAGCAACCTGCAAGGAAGAGGAGTCTTGCAGGTTTTCAGTTGCTGTCCTGTACTGTCATATACCAAATTAGCAAAATGACAGATTGCCAATAAAACTGAAATAATCACATTCTAGGACTGCATGAGCAATATGAAGAAAGATGTATTCCATTTGTTGGGCTGTGTCTTCTGTTGGTAATGGAAAGTGTGTAGCTAGCTGACTCCTATTTAAAAAAAAAAAAAGCTAACTGGTTAWATTTTATGGTAATATGACCTTAATTTAGCATCTGTGCTGGGCATGCCCAGTTAGATAAGAATACATTATACAAATCTGAGTCCTTTGAGAAAGGCTGATGCAAAGATGACAGGAAAGTAATGCTCAAAATGTAGGATTTTAATCACCACCTTCTTTATCTGAAAAAAATATTCTCACTCTTTATGTTGGTTGAACTCCAGACAGCAACCAAGCACCACACAGCTGCTCTCTCACACTCACCATAGCAGGATGGATGGGAGAGAATTAGAAGAGAAAATGCAAGAAAGTCTTGGGTTTAGACTAAAACAATATGATAATAATAATAATAATAATAATAATAATAATAATAATAATAATAACAATAACAATAATAATAATAATTAATAATAATAATAATAGAACTTTAATTTTAATGAAAAAGAAAGATATAACGAGAGATATATGTTGGAATATCCCTTTGGTCAGTTGGAATCAGCTGTCCTGGCTGTGTCCCCTCTCAAAATCTTGTGCACTCCCATCTGTTTCCTGGTGGGGTGGTGTGAGAAGCAGAAAAAGTCTTGACTCTATGTGAGCGTTGATCAGCAGCAACAAAGACATCCCTGTGTTATCAACATTGTTTCCAGCACAAATCCAAGCTGTAGTTCCATACTAGCTACTATGGAGAAAAATTACTTCAGCCCAGCCAAAACCAGCATGCATTCCTGTATTGCTATGATCTTTTTCATTTAGTAATATAGGGATGAAAAAAATATTCTGACACTTCAGTTTCGGATTTCATGCAGTGAAATACTGAAGGTCTTGTATAAAATTTTAAACTTGACAGTAGGCTTCTGTGGGAGTCAGTAATCAGCATAATTCACACAAAAAATAAAATTACAGTGATCTGCAGCATGCACAAATGGAGACGAAAGATCCAGGTCTGCTTATCATTGTACAGGTTTTGTGAAGTTTGGGTTACAAGAATATGTTGACAGTGGCTTAGAAAAAGACATTGAAGATCAGTCACCTGAGAGTGACTAATTACTACCATGTTTTACCTTAGTAATAGTAGTGAGCTGCATATCTGTGCAACATTGAAATGTTTGTCAGTTATGTTTTTTAATATAGAAGAAAAAATACAAAATTAGTAGTGTTTACTGATTGTATATCACAATAAATGTATCAGTAGTTCCCCAAGGGAAGAGAGGAGGTGGCTTTTCTCTCTAACTGAGTAAAATAATGCTAATTGGTCAGTCAAGCACAGGATATAACAAATACACGTATCTAAGGAAGCAGAAAAGTACTTATTTTACACAGAAAGCAGAGTTAGCTGATTTTCTCTGTAGGTACCCGATATAGTAATTTTCCAAGAGAAATGCTGATGCTGCCTGGGTGCATTGGGAGATTTGAGGTAGGAACATGGCTACAGAAATGTAACAATTCACCAAAATGTAATAATTTTTGATGGAGGCGGTAAAGCAGATGTTCTCTCTGAGAGTGCTATCTGAGGTATAAAGTAACAAAAAGGTTATGAATGTTTCTGCCATCTTCCCTGTGAGAGCATACCAGCTATACCTGGTTATGAGAGGAGGAAGAAGAACATTCTTGTTTAACCTTAGCTGAATAGACCAAGTTTCTCCTGTGAACATATTTAAAAATTGTGACAGCAAAACAAGAAGACAGCAAAACAAATTGAAAGAGGGGGAAATATACATTTTACTTTAACTTATATTCAGTTAAGATGATTTTTAAATGTGTTGATAACTGATTACCACTAAGATATTATGAACATTACAATAGGGGTAAGCTAAACTGTCTCTCCAACAGGGTTTGAAATATCTGAAAGTGTGAGTCTCCATTTCATCTCCATAGATCAGGCACCATAAAGATCAGAAAAACAGGTGTGAAACACAAGAAACTCACTTTGGTGCCYACAGATATTCTTTCAGCTGTATGTACTTCCTAGTGATTATCATGTTACTGGTAGTTAAAATATGCAGAGTATAAGGTCAGCTTAAGCACTGTAAAGGTGTAGATAGTTTGTGAATTGAATAAGAAAACTAAATTTTGATCAATGTGTAAAATTAAACTCAAGTTGATGCTTACTATCATGGATAAGTAATACTAAAAAATATAATCAGTTCACCTTGAAAATAATGGTACAATTCAGCAAGGTGCTGCAGGATACAAAAGAGCAGAACATATTAAGCAAAAGTAGCAAATTACATGCAGTGCTATTAAGATGTAATTGTTATAAACAAAGGTTTTATAGAGACTAGTCATCCACTCTGTAGGGGAGAGAAGAGATCAATAGTATTCATGACACAGTGCACTTGAGTAATCAAGTTTCTTAATCTTTTTTACAGAGAATAACTTCCCTTTGAACAYTACACAATTTAGAACAGCCACAAATTATAACTCAACATATAAATTGATGTGCATTTTCCATGGATTGAAATCAGACTGAAAAATTGCAATGAAGTATAGCTTTTCTTTTCTCCTATTTTTTTTTTTTTCTTTTTTTTTTCTCCCTGGATGGCTTTCCTTCATCAAAAACTCGTTGGTTTGTGCTCTCATGGAGCTTCTAAGGTATTAAAGAAACTGATTGTGTTTTGGATGCTCTCTTTTTGATTAAGTGTGGGCATTTCAAGGTTACACGTGTGATAGATTGTAAAATCAAATGCATGTTGCATGCTCTGTGCTTATGACCTGCTGCAACATGAAGGCATCAACAAGTCACTCTCAGAAGWGTGATCTCAGAAGTCAAGGAAAGCACTATGCTGTGCCAGGTCGTGTAGTTTTTAAGTAACACTGAAATCTATTAAACCAATTTTGTATTCTCAGAATGCGATTTTTAAAAGTGCCATAACCTTTTAGATAAGAACCATTTGGCATTTCAATCCATCACTTAAAGCCAAGAAGGACTAAGKCAATGTTGAAGACACACAGTTGGATTTAGTTCAAATTCTAGCTCTGCTTGTCTCAATGGATTTTTTCAGATCACTTGTCTCTTATTTTCAATTCCCTTTTTGTGAAATATAGTTGCTGGTATTCATATTCTGTGAGGATGTATCAAGATGTTTTATTCATTAATGCCTAGAAAGTCATGTGCTACACTCWAAAGCATTTATTTATAGTATATATATGGGTGTATAAATGAACAGTCTTACTATGTACACTACTCATGATTATTTGTATCACTGTTTTGGTTTTTTTGGTCTTTGGAAGATTATGAAAGCAACTTTTTATGTAGTAAATACTTTTTTTTCTTTAATGTTTAAAAGGTTTTATGTACTTCCTATTCACTGCTGTCAAATTGTGCTATAAATAACCATACTGCTAYATTATGAAACCTTTTATTAGTTATTAGTTCCATAAAAGTGTTGTTTGTGAGGTCATTTAGTTTTTTCTTCCCAAACAGGACAGAAGAAAATTTTTGTTGCTTTGTAATATACATTTTTCTTGGTTTTCTTGCAATAAGTTTGCCATGCTGTCTCAGTTGTGTGTTTGGTTTTTTTCCTGAAACATTCGGGAATAGAGTTAAGGATAATGGTAGGAAGATATATATTAATATTGTAGCTGTAAATCTTAAAAGTAGAATTTCACTTGTGTCAGCATTTTCTGAAGGTGCACACTAAGTGTATTAGGTGCAGGGGACACAGACTGTTTCCTTTATAATGGAAGCTCTACCAAAAAAACTTATATGATAAATGTTATTAACCTGTTTCTAAAGAACTTCATTTTGAGGAAATCCATGGAAAGACATTATACCACACAGAAAAGAAAACTTGGCAAACTCAACGTGAAACACGAAAAAATGATACCTACATTTCCTTCCAATGCAAAACTGAATGGAGTATTATCAATTTTTGTTTACTCAACTGTAAGCAGATAGCAGAAAAATTCTCCTTTATTATACTTGTAGTGGATCCAAAAGACCATATGAAGGTCAAATAATGAAGTTTTAGTTACCTTTTTATTGACAGGGTTTTTTAGARCATTTTTCCCTATTTTTCTCCTTTGCCTCTTCCCCCCCTTCTGTCTTTTACGTGTCTTTCCCTCATTGACTCTAGAGCCCAGGAAAGACTGTTTCCGGTGTTTCAGCTTCTGAACTGAGAAATAATTTTGTGGAGTGGGTGAACACATGCTTTTGAACAGAGAAATAAGCAGAACCAAAAGCACCACCAAGAAAAATGGTCCATGATGACCAAAGGGATGTCATGCTGTTTACCTAGGGCACTGTGCTCACATCCCACTGTGCTTTGCAGCTGTTCTGAATAGAAGAAATACTGACTGCCCTAAAATATGTTATCTACAGTGACCATATGCAGAAAAAGGAGCCACAGGAAATTTAGGCTTTGTAAGAAGCATTCACAGAATTGCAACTGCAAGATATCCTAGAAGTAAATTTTTCCCAAATCCTTGATAAAATTACTGAAATTTGCAGCACTGAGTGTGTGTACTGTTTTTGACTCTTTTTGGTATAAGAATGAGGAAACTCAAGTATCAGTTTTTCAGGACGTTAGGGACTTGAGTTCATTTCAGGTGGAACCATTGTATACTGATTCTTTTTTTTTTTTTTTAAATCTTCCCTGCAAGCCACATTTTCTTCTTCTGAAATGCCATTTTAAAATGCCTGCAGGACCTGTGAGCACAAAGGTTTGTTTTGCCATCCATATCATTGCTCTAAAATGCATTCCACAAAAGTGGAAAGAAAAGTGGTAAATCATTTTTTGCACTCTTTTCAGCATCATTTTCACAAATGTTTACCCTCTCTTCTCTTTTTCCTTGTTCCTGATCAGCTTTAGCAAAACAAAAGGGAGCTAAAAAACTCAGAAAAATTAGTTATAAACTGACATGCTGTTGACTTTGTGTCTTACGTGGATGCAAAAGAAATTTAGATTTTCCACTAGCACCCAGTCCTCTCCGTTCTTTTTCCTGATGTTTGCCCACCTTTTTTTTTTTTTTCATAAAGAAAAAATCAGGGGGAGGGAAGTGAGATTACAGTTTAATCTGTGATTCTTCTTTGCTTTTTTTTTCTCCTGGTTTGTTTTTTGGTGGGTTTTTTTTGGGGTGCTGTTCTTGCAGACTGTGTGAATGCTACACTTTTCAACTATGTTTCTAGTGCCTTTAATAAGCCTAAAGAGATTTTTATGTCAGTTACATTGATAAAAATCTGCAACAATGCCTTGCTTGTCTTTGGTGCTTGTCTAGATGTCTATCTGTGTACCTGAAATCCAGAATATTTTATCTTTTTTATTTTTAAGTTCTGATCACTGCTCAGGAGAAAATGGCTTGTCAACTCCTGCAGGCAAGTTTGCTAGATCCAAAATTCAGTTTGCTTCATGCCTACTTAACAATGAAGTGTCAACTGTTGCTGTTTATGCAGTTAAATGGTGTTACCAAAAAAACCCCCAAACAACAATACAGCAGATCAAAACAGAAAAAGAAACGTTTTCTATCTGTTTGTTTCGTTACCCACATTAATTTTATTTTCCTCCGAGCTCCAAATTGTYTGTACAAAGGCAAAAAACACATCTGCCTCCTTGGGAGGATTCTGTTTCAAGCAATGTCATAACCCACACAGGCTGTTAAAGTGACACGCAAGACTTTCCTTACCCTTTTTTTCCTCTATGAAATATTTTAGGGTGGAAGAGAAAGTCTTTAGATCCTCCGGGTGATTTCTGCTCAGCCGAGCTAATTCCATTATCCGTTAGTCATGTTTACATCAGGCTAACAGCTAATAACTCATGTGGAACTCTGTAACCATCTTTAATCTTGTTCCTCATCCTGGAGCCTGGCTTTCTCAGATTATTAATGTTGATGGGTGAGTGTCCTGTCAGGCTTCTGCTCATGGAATCGCAAAGCGGCACAAGGTCAGCCCTTTCAGACCAACTCTCTGGGGTGACATATGGTAATCACACATACCCCTCCTCCCAAGGAAAAGAGCTGACTCTCTCATACAGAGTCTCAAAATAGTAATTGTTCTCATGCAACCCATTAAATACTTGAATTTTCCCTTCTGAAAATGTTGGAGATGGAAGTAGAGAGAATTGTGACTGACAAAAAGTCTGCTGTTAGCTTGGTGGCAGGCTGTTTATATTCAAGTGAGTCTTTTTTGTAGTAAAATGATCTTAYAGAAGATTTCAGAATCCCAGTAGGCATACAGATGCCAAAAGGTGCTCTCAGAATGAAATAAAACATGGATGACATACTGTGAACAAATTAATTCTTTTTTGACTGACTTAAATGATTCAGAGTAGCAACAGTATTATATAGCAATAATAATTTTATATTAATTTGACAAAATCTTTAGGTATGAGTACTTGAATGTATGAATAGTTACTATAATTTTCATGTGTGTTTGTGTAGACAGCAAAAAAACCTGGTGTCAGTACAATAATGTCAAATTATGGCTTTAACCTTAGACTCTCTTGGATAAGTGAAACTGAAAAAGGGTAAAGAACTTGTTTCAGCTGTTTCTGTTCAACAGGGCAAATCTGCTCCATTGTTGCAATCAGAATGAGTGAGTGTAAGCAACTTCAGGCTAGGTGATCATGCTTTTCATCCTAGACAGTGCTCAAGAAGCCCGTCTTTGTCTGTTGAATAAAGAGGATGTGCAAGTATCCTGCCAAGCTTCAGTTTGTGAAATCTAAATGAGGCCAAGAGCAGACCTTGCTAAGGAACCTGTAATTTATGCTGCCCTGAAATGCTAAAAATCCTTACAAGGGCTGTTACTCCTGTTGTGATTTAAAAACATAACAAAACAAAAACAAACAAACAAGCAAACAAACAAACCCCAATCCTCCACCAAAATTACTTGGTCATAGAAGTCTGTCAGGAATGAAAAATAGTTTAGGATTTACTATGTTCTGCAACAGTCTCCTTTATTGATCCCAATGTAAAATCTTTCAGCTTGAAATAGGCYACCAGATCCTTACCTTGATAGATATAATATCTGCAAGTAGATAATGTTTAATTAAATAAAATGGAAAATACAGGGATGTAATTGGATCTGTGAAATTGTGGATTGTCTCTTGATGGAAATGGAAAGCAATCTGCTAACTCAGGTAATCTTTAAAATTTGACTTCATCACCTTATTCTAAAGAACATTTTAAAATATATATAAATAGGCGTAATGGACTTTAAAATATTTTCAGACATTTGATTTGATCATATAAATACAAAATCTCTTTTCTTTCCCTTTGTCTTTCAAAACTATTCATAGACTCATAGAATCATAGAATGTTTTGGGTTGGAAGGGACTCTAAAGATCATCTAGTTCCAACTCCCCTGCTATGATCCACTAGACCAACCTGTTCGACCTGAGCTTGAAAAATTCCAGGGATGGGTCATCCATAACTTCTCTGGACAACCTGTTCMAGTGACTCACCACCCTTCAAGTAAAGAAATTCTTCGTAACATCCAATCTAAGTCTCCCCTCTTTTACTTTAAAACCTTTCCTCCTTGCCCTATCTGCCAAGGTAAAAAGTTGCTCTAGATATTTCCTATAAGGTCCTTTCAAGGGCTACTAATAAGGTGCCCGGAGCCTTCTCTTCTCCAGGCTGAACRACCCCAGCTCTCCCAGCCTGTCTTCATAGGAGAGATGCTCCAGACCTCTGATCATCCTCATGGCCTCCTCTGGACCTGCTCCAACAGATCTTTGGCCTCCTGGTGTTTGGGACCCCAAAGCTGGGTGCAGAACTCCAGGTGGGGTCTCATGAAGACAGAGTAGAGGGGCACAATCCCCTGCCTTGACCTGCTGACCACACTGCTTTTGGTGCAGCCCAGGATGCAGTTGGATTTCTGGATGGCAAGCACACACTGTTGGCTCATGTCCAGCTTTTTCTCCACAAGAACCTCCAAGTCCTTCTCTGCAGGCCAGCTTTCAATTGGTTATTTTCCCGGTCATGTCTGGGGTTGCTGTGACACAGGTGCAGCACCTTACACTAGGCCTTTCTGAACCTCATGAGATTCCCATATGCCCACTCCTCAGGTTTGTCCAGGTCCCTCTGGATGGCACCCCATCCTTCAAATGTGTCAACCGCATCACTCAGCTTGGTGTCATCTGCAAACTTGCTGARGGTCCACTCGATATCACTGTCTATGTCATTGATGAAGATATTAAAGAACGTCGGTCTTAAGACAAAGCCCTGTGGGACRAAGTATGGATAAAGTATTTATTAAAAAAAAAAACCAAAAAACAAACCAAAACCCAAAGTCAAATACAATAAAGATTAAAATCTGTTAAGCATTTTTTGCTCTTTTTTCTTGGTACAGAATGACCAAGAAAATTAACCTAGTTATCTTTATTGTTTAACCTAATTATCTTTATTGTTTCCCTTCCTTAAATMAGAAGCACCAGAGTTTGGGGAGCAGTGATTTGATAAGAGAGAAATCTTAATTGATTTGTTGGCTTTTGACTTGAAGGAAGGACTTTCTATTACTATATGTAATGGGAAAAGATGGGAGGAGAACACAAGGAACAAAAGTGGTTGATGAAAGCAAAGCCAAGCTCACGGGCCCTGGGGAGATTGGTTTGCAAGCCTCAAGAGCTAGAGCAGGTGCAAGCGTGCAGGCCTGCCAGGAAACTTTGTGTTGACAGAAGGATGGAAATTCATGCAAATAAGTCTTTCTTGTCACAACTTAGCATTTGGTAGATGAAAATTATGCTGATTTCATGGAATTAAACTGTCATTTTATGGAGAGAAATATTTAGAACTGCTGTGTTATAATATTCATGTGAACGTAAGTAAAGGCTGCCTTCAAAATCTTTACCTCCGAGTCCTTGTTCTTCCTGCTGGGTTCGAGGAATACTGTTGCCTCCTTTGCATAACTCTTCCTGTGGCTGAGCCTTTTCTGCTTGTAGCTTCTGGATTTCTGTAGTCTCCAACCCATATGGTCATTGCCCATCATGGGGACATAATTTTTACCTCTCTGCTAATATGACATGTTAAACCATCTGGGCAGACTTCTGGCTTGTATTCTATATTGAAAATTACTTTTATAGTTCCCTGCCTCTGCTTTATAGGATGGCCCCTTGTAATATTCTCTTTTTCTCTTCTGCTCTTATCTCGCGCAACTGATATCTGCAATTGGAATGTACTCCATTTAATTTATGATAGCAGTGATTTCAGGACACAGGGCCACTCGTGTGCCTGGGTTTACTTTTTTCTTTTTTTTTTTTTTTTTTTGTGGTGTTTTTGTTCATAAAGTTTTGCAGAGTTTCTGCTATTAAAGGCAATGGAAAACAATAGCTATACCAACACCGCATCGTACTGCTTTTAGGAGAGGCCTTGCCCTAGAATGCTTCATTGCATTGAAAACAGGCTTTTCTTCCTTTTCTGTTTAAAACCAGTTTTTTAAACAAATCTTGTTTTACAATTGTTCTTGATTTTAAATTAGCAGTTATCTAAAAAGCTGATAATTCTAAAAGGGAAGGAATCTCTGTTTCTGTTCATTTGTTTGTTTGTTTAATTAGGAATAAAGTGCAATTTACAAAGAGAAAATGACATTTCAAAATACTATATGAAATTGTAACCTTTTTTAGTTTCTTAATTTTGAGGTCAATAGACTTTATTCATTATTGACTATTTTAATTTCAAAATGTTTTGATTCTAAAGGGTATTTTATGTCTGAAAAATATCTACTTTGAAAAACTCTGAAATTAAAATCAGTTTTCAAAAATATTTCCTCATTTTGTTTTTAAAACAGTTTTTTCTTTAGTTGCATGTGGTTTAACTTAGTTTAGACATCAATACAATTTCCGATAGAAGTTTTTCGCATAAGTTGTCAGTCATATTTACCTTTCATTAAACAATRGAAAGACAGTTCAGTATTAGAAGTTTAAAAAGGAAAGAGTTTTCCATCTTACAAAGTTTCCTACTTTATATAATCCTAATCTAAATCTAATTCCATTATTTTCTAGCCTATGCATGCCTCTTCTCTTACTTTGCCTCTCCTTCCTATAAACTAAAAAGCATCAGAAAAGAAAATGTCACAGAAGAGTATATGAAAATATTGGCCATTTAAAATTGTTACTTGTCTTTTCTACTTCTGTCATGTTTTCTTTTGAAATTTCTCATCTTCTTTAAATCTCAGCAAGTGTCCAATTCTATTTTTCACAGCTCGTAATTTTTCTGTCTCTCTTAGTTGTGCTGTACTTTTTGAGTAATGCAGGAAGAATTTGATAAACAAGGACTATTTCTTCCATTCATACCTTACTTTAAAAGAAAGCAAAATGTGTTCTAGCATCTACTGTGCTTGCAATTTATCCATTTAGTCTTAAATTTTCATCATGTGAGTCTTCCTGCACCACCCTCTGTAACCTCAAGAAACTTCTGGGCCACATATAGGATTCATTGTATTTCTTTTGTCAAAATTAAATCTATAGTTCCAGTTTTGACAAGAGAAAATTTAAAAATAAAGTATGGAATTTAAAAGTGTTGCAGTAAGTGCTTTAAATTTGAAAAAATAAATGTAACTGGTGCATAGTTAAAATAATAGAAAGTGCATGTGAGTTTTGTACAGGGAGATTATATCTTTGGGATAATGCACTATATTTGGGTTTGAGGTTTATTTCAGTGGAAAAGTACATTTAATTATTTCTTATTTTCATATCTAAGCACTAGACCATTGCACTTTGTTGAAAGTGAAAGATATACCAAGGGTCTACTTTGTTTCTTTCTTCACTGGCAAACAGCAACTCTTTTGTTGAGCGTCTTTCTTGGAGTCCATACGGTGTGGGAAGGAAAACTGCACCTTAAAAATATCTGAGGAAGTCACATTATTGTCAGTGTCCTTCAGAAAGGCTTTTTCTTTATGCAGACTTKGAGTGGAAAGGATTTTTACACTGTATTGGGAAGGTGGATTTATGTTATCCAGCAGCAAATATATTTGGAGTTTTTCTGAGAGAATTTACCACTCTTAGTCATGCCTATAAGGAAAACAATTTCATTTTTCTTAGGAATCTCTATATACATACATATATATATAAAAATATGTCTCTATGTGTGTTACTATTATGTATACATATACACATGGAAAGAACACAAAATAAAGGGAAATTTTTTTGTCCTGAATTTTCTGGCCTGAAGACCAAAGCAAATGTAGTTGTCACGAAAGCTTTGCTTTTGTATCATGCAAATGACTGAAAATTATTTTATTTTTGAAATAAGTTGAAGAAAATTAGAGACCTGAGAGTTTTGCCTTGATTTCCTAGGAGAAAAAAGAAATCAATAAGAGCTTTTTAGGRGAATTTGTAATACTTGGCTTTGGCTTTGCTCTCAGAAAAATCAACTTTTTTTGTCCTTTCTTTGGGAGGTGGAATGCTTAACCCCTGCAGAGCAAAAGGGATGTCTGGGAGGTGAAACTACTACCTCCTGTAGGCTGAAAGGGATGACTATGAAAGTCAATTGAAAAAAAAAAATCTTAGTTTTGCTGCAAATACTTGATAAAACCCTAATGTTTTTCAAAATCAGATTGGTCACAGTTTGGTCTCTCTGTCTCAAAGATCCAATCGAACAGGAAACATCAAGRATACTGTGATTTTTTCCATTATTCACACAAGTAAACAAACTCCTGAGTTTTAACATGGCATATAGTCCAACTTCCTATATAAACTGATAATGAAAAGATATTTTGTGCCCTATGCTAATATGTATCTAAAAGCTTGCCCTAATGTTCCAAAATAYTCTGCACACACAGCCTCTGAAACAGACCTTTTTATTTCATGTGTCTAGCTACAAACTTAATGTCTTGTGTTAAAATACTGTTGCATTTTAATAACCAAGACAGTCCCATCTCCTGGGAGATGAGTGAGCAGTAAAGGCGTGACTTGATCAATGTGTTGACATGCTGGAATGCTGGGGCAGTATTTTGTTCTTAATTTTTATAACTTGAGCCAGTACAACAATTGGGATGCTGCATAGTTGCTGACACTTATCTGTGTATTTATGGGGCAATTAGCAATTCCCTGCACCTCGTCTGCAGGTTTTCTTACGTAACTGTGGTGTGGTTATTTCTCAGTAATAGTAAAATATTAAAGTCTCTATAACCTGGCTGAAAACTCTTGTTTGCATAACTACTCTTCAGCTTGTTTCTCAACAAAGGCTGAGTAAGTCTTTTTCATTGATTAGCTGAGACCCATTTTAGCCACCTTATTAAGAAATAATCACAACAATTCTTTCTGCTCTGATTGTCTGCTGCTGCCCAGTGAGACTGCCAACTATTGCCCCAGATGCTAACTAGTTAAATATTTAATTATAATTAGTGATGCTTGAATACCATAATGATGGCTAACACAGGTAACAGAGAAGTACAGCCTTTTTTACTGATCTGGGGAGAGCCTTCAGAAGGCATAGCACTTTCTGGTTTTGGGGGGTATGTATCCTAGAGATACATAATTAGTTGCTTATTCTGTGCTAATGGCAAACCTGAATCTTAGAACCATGTTTTTCCTTTTCGTTTCCTTCGGGGACAACACATTTGTTTCCACACCTTCCACTATTACGCAAATAAGTTTAACAGAAACCTCATGATATTTCCTCATACAAAAGTACAGGGATAGCCCACTTCCTCAGCATTATCAAAATATAGTTAGGGGTTTCAAATGGGTGACCTTAGAGCCAGTCCAGGTTTTGAACTGCTCGATGTAGATTCTATTTCACACACATCAGGCGAGAGTTGTGTCTGATGGGCTCCTATCTGGTCTGTCTCTTCCTTTGGTCCTCACTTGAAATTCTGTTACTGTGTCTGAATGAAGCTAGCAGGTAAATAGGTGGAAACCCATCTGGTGATTTAGCAGATGCTGAGGCATACAGAGCTGCCACTGGGCAAGTGGTGAATCAATGAAAAATTCTCGTTGATCACTGGAGTTTGCTGCATTATGCTTTGTCTGCAAAAACAAAGGAGTAGTAAAGCCAATAATGGTTGATATCATCTAAAAAAGTAAAACTTTATTCAGTTTCTAAGTTGCAGGGTTTGGATTTTAATGCTCTTTAATGCCACAAACCATACAAAAATGTGTATGTGTATCAAAAGGGCTAAAAACAAAGAATCATTTTAGTTCTTTTTGAAATGGAAAATAAGACTCTTCCTGGGGATAAAACCCTCCCAGGAATTTCAAAAGCTCTAACATCAGAGAAATTTTTAGCTAAAGTGAGGTAAAGCTATAAAAGCAGTTCAGTTGGAATTTTCCTAAGCAATAAGATTTTACTGTATTTCATATCATCAATTGCTTTTAACACYTTATAACAGTCAGCAAAGCAAATACTTGATTTTGTGGTGAATTAATTGTTCACTTTATATATCTGAATAATCTTTCATAAATGATGAGAAATAATTTTACCATCTCTGTTAGAGAAATATAGGAAGGTGAGTAATTTTTTAAAGCATATTAAATATATAAGTTAATTAATTTACAGATATATTTTTTAAAGCTCACTGTGCAAACTGATCTCTGCTTACTTCCATATGAAGATTTTTCAGGTAACATTTCTATCACTGAAAAGGGTTTGTTCATTAAAAGTTTGTTCATTATGTTCATGATAAAGTGTGACCCTAAACCATTAAAATTTAGTTCTTTATATGAAAAAAACCCAAAACAAACCATATAAATATTTTAGGTGTCATAGGTGAGCCGATATTTTTGTCCATTACATAAAAATTCTGCCTTCCAAATAGCATTTATTTAGTGTATTTGATATCTATTAAGTATATACATGTTCATTGCTATCTGTTTGTGATTCTTTAGAGTACAGAACATAACTTGTTTCTAAGTATTTCACCAGGCAGTTGACGTCTGAAGTGTCTCTGAAAAATCAAAATACTTTATTTAGGAGCACAGAGCATAGACCTATATTTTGGGTTTTCATGTTAACAAATGTATATAATTAATAATAATAAATAGAGGCTAATTCATTATAAAAAAGAGAATGATAAATTAATTGAAAAATGAACTATAATCTTCTCTAAAAGTCTTTTGGAATTTCAAAGCCTCCTTTTCTAGAATGAACGGAAGAGGGTTTGAAAAATGAGTTTATTTTGGCTCACTTACTGGCTTAGTGTAAGAAACAAAAGCTATCTTCATGAAGAGCCTTGGTCATAGTGCTTGTGGATGAGGCTTTGAAAGTACAGGAAAACAGGAAGTACCTGCTGCTAATGAAGAGAGCAAGGAAGATTTGCCCTCAGTGAAGGAGGACCAGGTTGGGAGCACTTTAGCAATCAGTACATACACAAATCCATGGGGCCTGAAGTGTCAGCCTCACTTAAGTCCTCAGTAAAATAATAAAGCTCTGGAAACCTGAAAACCATTTCCAAAAACACGATGGACAAGCAAGTGGCTGAGAGTAGTCAGTGTGGATTTACAAAGGAGAAATCATGCTTAACCAGCCTGGTAGCCTTCTATAATGAAGCAACTAGTTCTTTGGATGAGGGGAGCATAGTGGATATTGTTTACCTTAACTTTAAAACAGCTTTTTGCATTGGCTGCGAAACTATTTATAGAGAAAGTGGTGAAGCACTGCTTAGTTAAGTGGACAGCAAGATGGGTCAAAAAGTTGCAGAATGGCCAGGCCACTGGAAAAGGTTGTGTAGTCTCCGTGTGTAGAAAAAACTGTCTGGACAGGGTTTTGTCCATGTAGCTACAGCTGTTTGCTGTAGCTGACCCTGACTGAGCTGGGGCGTTGGACTAGATGAACTCCACAAGTCCCATCCAACTCCAACCATTCTGTGTTTCTGTGATTCTGCAATTAGAGGAACCACAGAGCAGAAGAACTTGACCACAGATCAGAAGTTGCATAGAGGGAAACACAGATTTATTTCCACCAAAGCAGTAGCACAAACACAAAACTGTTTTTTTCAGTGCAGAGTATTAGTCTTCCTTCCAGCTTAGTCTTTGGCCCAGTACTCCATTTATACCTGGACAAAATGTATGTGACTCTGGGCTGTGTCCTCTGCTAAGGTTAATTCACTAATCTTAGGGAAATATTTGATTTAGGTTGCTCCAGACTAAATATGTCAGTCTTTCTACCCTGAGACCTGAGGGTATCTTTTTAGTACAGCAGGACTGTGCCCCTAGCGATTACAATGTATCTGATTGATTGGCTGCAATCTATAATACTGCAGGTATGACATTATCCTCTTGCCATAATGCTGTTCTTTGTGAGTTCAGCTGAGGTGCAATTTCATCAGGACTATTTCAGCACTTTGTTTCACCGAGCTTAACCTTAAAAAGACATTATTGATTTCCTATCTAAACCACAGTTTTGCAGACTGCAATAACTAGACAAATTTATGTTTATTATAAAAAAATAAAATATGCAATATATGCAATAAACAAGCTGCTCATTACATGTCTTGAGGCAAGTTATATAAATCATAAACCACCCTTCCACTATACAGTTGCATTTTTACCGTAGCATGGAAGGAGCTCAGACAAAAATAAAGGAAAAATTTTGCTTAAATTGCAAACACAAAAGAAAAGGTAACCACTGCCTTTTCTGAAGAATGACGATGTTGACTGTAATAGTTTTTGAAAATATGTGCTTTATTTTAACTAATACTCATTTAATTATTGAAATATTTCAAAACAGGGTATTAAGGGTGTAACATAATAAGATGAAATGCTTTCTACTCAAATCAGTGCTAACTGAAAGTGGCTTATGACTCTTTGTGGACATTTTTATTTTAAAAAATAATGCTTTTGAAATTGTAAATAACTTTACAAGAATTGATAAGAGTTTGCATTTCACATTTAAATTTGTCTATTTCCTGTATTTCCTGTGATGCTGTGAGAAGGGACATATATGTATGAACAATAAAACAGAGACAAAATAACATTTCCCTTTAATTTATTAAATTAAAACAGATACTTTTGTGAATTACATTATGAAAATATATTCACACCACTTAATAAAGATCCACGTGTGTACCACATGGGAAAAAAAAAGATCAGTGAGAGGAAGCCTCCAATAATTTATGTTTCTGGGTGTGTTACACAGATGACAAGACCTATCTATTTTCTAACACATTATTTGCTTCTCCTTTTAATTTCAAATTTAGAAAGGTAGGAAAGAATATAAAAGGAAAATTGTTTTCACCAATAATATTTGCATTTATTTCTCTAGACAAGATAGATAGGGCTGCAGTAGTAAGTGTCACTGAAATGAGCCCTTTATTTCCTCCTGCACCACCTCATCTGTTGTCTGTGCTTGGCCGTAATTGCTAGAAGTCACAGCAGGCATCTGTTATAAAATTACTCATTTCATTACTCTTGAATTTGGGAAATGAACAATTGTACACAAGAGACATGAGGATTTATAAAGATGAAAGTGAGGCACAAATAGTTTGCAATCTTTTTTTAGAAACAGAATGTCTCCTGGCTGCTTTTAACATCTCTGAGTTTAACCATTGACTTAGTTTGGGGCCACTTCCATATTGACTGGAGAGTAAAGAGTTTTACTTGAGTGAAAGGTTTCTTGATGAGAGGCATACAGCTATTCACACACAGCTTTGATATTTGGTGAGTTTTCATGAAACACATCTGGTTCTGAACAACAAAGTACAAGTGAAGATTACTTTATCTGATGTTATTTGTAGATGGCTATACTCTCTAGTTAGAATAGCTGTTTCCAGTCTAACTAGAGCCTGCCTCAGTTGTTCTACTGACCTCTATGCAGTAATGGTGGGCAAAACAAAGGAAAAGAATCAGAATAGACCCTCTAGCATTACTATTTCTGGTATTTTAATATCCATAAAAGATTTTTTTTTTTTCCTTCACTGATGATCAGAAAAGAGTCATAGTCCTACCAGCAAATGTAGGTAGGGTGAGAACAAGTCAAAATGAGTTGTGAAAAGAGATAAATTGCTAAACATAAGAGTTATTTATTATTGAGCATTGGAGTAAGCCCAGGATAAAGTAGGAGATTCCAGGATACTGAGAGGCTTAAGTTGATGTTCTCACAGTTCAGAAAATTGATGGGTTATCCCTCACTCCTGTTGTCTCTGGGACTACCTGTTAAAATTCACAAAGATTAATGGCTAGAAATCTGTTGGGCAAAACTGCTGTCTGTCATTTTTCCCTGAGGATGGTATCATCCTCTGAAATTACATAATTTGGTGCTTTTAGACCAAATCTATTAAACTTTCAGAAGACTGAAAGTCTAGAAGTTGGACTGTGGATTTCCATAATCTATTATGGAAAGGAATATTAGGGATTAAATACTTTTTAATACTATGTTGACGGAGATAGAGACATTTAAATCTATTTTATAGAAGTTGCAATTATTGGCAATAGGAGACCCATATTTTCAATTCTAAGTATCTAAGGTTATACACCAAGTTTAAATTAAGCAGTAATTGCGCCATTATATACACAATAGACAAACAAATGCCTGCAAGAACTCACTTTAAAATATCTTTGAGTTAGTTTTGTAATTTAGTATATTAGAGTCCTTCTAACACAAGAAACTATAATAAATTGTTTCAAATTTCTTATAATCAGGGTCTGACCAAGAGCAGAAAATCTTTTAATAATGAGATCTTAACTAAAGTATGTTTGCAATCTGAAGTAATTGACAGAATTCTTGACAGGTTGGGAAAAACAAAAATATCCCAAGGAATAACAAAATAGTATGTTACAGAACACATTAAAATGTGCTCACATTCATTTCAATATCTCAAGTTACGTACAAAATTATAAATAAATTAAAGCTACAGCCTCAAATTTGCCAATTCTTCCCTTACATATATGGCTAATGTGTTGAAAAGTTTTGATTTATTTGCCTTTCTCTCCTTTCCCCCATCTCATATATTTATCCAAAAAGGGTAGAAGGACAGTAGAATGAAGGAKTGTTTCCTGATTGTCCATGCTTTAGCATTGACATTGACAGATTCCTACAGAAATGAAAATGTTTGTAATTTATCAAAAATAAAGATTCTAGATCATTGACAAAGTAGGTATAGATTCACCATAGGACTTTTCTGAGACAAACATGACACAAGACAGAATAAAAATGAAACTGACGACACTACATCATCTGACCATCTTTGTAAAGGAAACTTTGTTTAATTCTGAAACAGTTTGTTTCTTTCTTTTAACTGATGATTAAACTGTAGAGCTTCATTATGTATTTACAGAGTAGTACTGGCCTGGATTTGAATCTCAGAAAAATAAACATTAATTATTAACCTGGAGTGAAATTTCATTTTACCTGAGTTAACTTTCAAGAGTTCAATGAACCATGGAGACTTGCGCATTTACTGATGTATTTGCATTTTATAATGAGAGTTTCAATCCTTTTTTAATTTTTTTTTTAATAATTTCCTGATATTCTTATGCATTTGTGAACTAGAGACAATCATTTCCCAGGCAGAGGATGATGCCTCAGTGGCTTATATTTAAGTCATAAATGATCTCCTGTAAGTATTGCTAATGATGACAAAACTGACACAATATGTATAAATAGTTGCATACAGAACCAGTTTATTATTTTGCACTGAAAATATTTTTATATTGCTCTTCTTCATTAGTTTTTTTATAACACTCAGAATTGTACAGCTACACTGTTTTTGGAAGTATGTAGCATTTGATTTTGTTATGTTACCAAACCCTCTAAAGTCATCACTTTTTTATATGCTAGAAAGTCAATTATTAAAGTATATCTGTGAAGCTGTAATACTTTTATTATTGTAAGGCTTAGAAATGCCAGACATAATTAGACTCCTCTCCAATGCTAGGCACTTCATAAATATGTTTACTGAGTATTGATAGAGTATATCACCCATTTTTTGTGCTGTAATATATCTTTGTGGCAACCTTCCTATGAATGTGTTTACAAGGGCAATCATACTCAAAGATGGGCAACATCATTCTCATCTCACTTTGGTTTTATGCCAGTAAAAACTCAATAGAGTAGTCCAGATTCATAATTGGTATCACTCCTGATATCTGTAGGCACAACTAACATCAGAATTGATCTCTTAACTAGTATAGAAAATACAACCCTGCAGAGAACAATTGAATAGAGAGAGGAAGTGGCTTTGCCAGTCAAATCCAAAAATCATAGCCTCTGTGAAACTCATATTATTCTTGCCAAGTTGAATAATTAGTAACTTTATAACAAGCAAAATATTTGACATGAAATAGGATTTGGAGGCTTTTGTAATAGAATTAAACAAAAGGAGAGCTGAAGTGACCTTTTTTCAGGAGAAATGCTTCCATCTGTTTGTTGTTTAGTAGTCTACAGTTCTCATCCATATGATGGCATATATCTTCCAAAAATACCAAGATTCAGCTTCCATTTCTGTATTTTCTACACATATTTCTCACATTCAATCAGAATCCTCTCATCACTCATCTACAGAGTGTTTGAGTTTGGCTTTGGTGATTTGGTTTCTGTTCCCCCTCTTCATCAGCAACTTCATAATAAACAACCTCTGAAGTAGTGGGACTGAGATTCAGATTTTCAGCTTTGTGAGGATTCAATCTATACAGCCAGAGAGCCACCCTAGGCTTTTGTACAGGTTTTGGCTGGGACAATTAGTTTTCTTCATAGTTGCTGGTGTGAGGCCGTGTTTTTGGATTTGTGCTGGAAATAGTATCAATAAAACAGGGATGTTTCATTTTGTGCTGATCAGTGCTCACACACAGTCAAGGCCTTTTCTGCTTCTCACACCACACCACCCACGAATAGGTGGGGATGCACAAGAATTTGGGAGGGGACACAGCCAGGATGGCTGATCCCAACTGACAAAAGGAATGTTCCATAGCATATGGAGTAATGCATAGCAATAAATTAGGGGGAATGTTGGCCATGGGGCTACTGCTTGGAGACTGGCTGGACTTCGATTGACTGGTGGTGAGCAATTATTTTCATTTGCATCACTTGTCTTTCTCGGGTTTTATTTCTCTCACTCAGTTATTTTACTTTTCATTGCAATATTATTATTATTACTATTAATAATATTAAAATAATATTTCAGTTGTTAAACTGTTCTTATCTGAACGCGCAAGTTTTCTCACTTTTATTCTTCAATTCTCTTGCCCCATCCTCCTGGCCGAGGGAGTGAGTGAGCAGGTGTGTGGTGCTTAGTTGCTGACAGATGTTAAACTAGGACAGTTTATACAGCTTATTGAATCTTGCACAAAGGAAGATAAAGAAGTAATTGGTTTGGATCACGTTAAAACTCCAGCAGGTAGAAACACTGATTTTTTTTTTTTTCCCCTTGACAGTTACCTGGCATGGATTCCAGATGTTATCCTTGCCAAGTGGGTGTTATAACTGCAGAGGTGGGACCAGCTTAATCTGTTGAGAGTCTTCTGATTTGTAGGATGGACAGATTGAGAATTAAACTCCTTGGTAGTTTGAGGGTTGTAATCTGTTTACTTGTAATCTCCCTCCTAACCTCCTTTTTGATATCACCAAGCAGTTCCTACCCTAATTAAAAAAGAGCAGGTGGTAAAAAGGAAGAATTACTTTTATTTGCAAAGTCTCTAGATGGGTTGTGAAGTTCAAGAAAGTCAAACTCACAAAGAGATATGTACATCTAGAATCTAATCAAATGGTATTTCTTTAATTAAATAACTTTGAGGATATGCACCTAACTGTTTTGCCTGAACCCAGAGAAGGATTTGCCATATCCCTTTACCATTTCTTTAACTGGAAGATATATGCTTTAGCAAATGCTTTAGCAGTTAATTTTAATAGATACCAGAAGCATAGACTTTTTTTTTCCCCATTGTTTTATTTTCTTATTTCAATATTTTGCAGAGAAGCAAGGTTATATTGGCAGCTATTGCAGCATATCCACAGTTACAGATCTTTTCTGGCTTTCCTTCTGGCATGATCAGCCCTCTTACCACCAAGCTTTTTCAAACCTCTTTATGGGTACAAAGATGGTTGCTCCACATTAGCTGTTATTTCACACAAGCAAAAGCATTCTCTATGCTGATAGATTTATGGCTAAGGTGGCTGCAGAAATGTTCCCACCATCAGTGCATAATGGACACTTTGTCAGTAAGCAATTTGCCTCCGTTCATGGACGCGCAATTACCAGCCTTGCTGGACTGCTGACAGTTTTGAGTGCATCATGGAGCTTTAGTGTTTCCTGCCTGTCTGCATGTGACAGTAGTGCGTCTGTGCTCTGATCCAAGTAGATACCTCATACAGATCTGCACTGGGTTTGGCTGGGATAGAAGTAATTTTCTTCATAATAGCTGGTATGGGGCTGTGTTCTGAATTTGTCTTGAAAACAGTGTAGCTAACATGGGGATGTTTTAGCTGTTGCAGGGCACTGCTTATGTAGTCAAGGCCTTTTCTGCACCTCACCTCAACTCACCAGGGAAGAGACTGGGGGTGCACAAGAAGTTGGGAGGGGATACAGCCAGGACAGCTGAGCCCAGCTGACCAAAGGGATATTCCAGACCATATGACACTATGATCAGCATATAAAGCTGGGGGGCAGGGGAGGAGAAGAAGGAAAGGGGGATGTTTGGAGTGATGGCGTTTGTCTTCCTAAGTCACCAATATGTATGATGCAGCTCTGCTTTCCTGAGGGATGACTGAACATCTGCCTGCCAGTAGGAATGGGGTAAATGAACTTCTTGTTTTCCTTCCCTTGCATGTGCAGCCTTTGCTTTATCTATTAAACTGTCTTTATCTCGCCCATGAGTTTTCTCACCTTTATCCTTTTGATTCTCTCCCACATCCCACTGTGCACGAGTGAGCGAGCAGCTGGGTGGGGCTGAGTTGCTGGCTGGGATTAAACCATGACAACATCAAAGGTCACTTAGAGTTTCTTTCCAAACACTTCTCTACATGAGGCCTTATGTGCATACTAGTGATTGCAGAGGATGTCTAGCTGTCCTCTCTAGAAGGGATAACCTGAGGTGATTTGTGCCTGCAGTACCGTGACTCCCATTGATTAAGGGTTGTTGCAGCAGCAACGGCATGCATCAGTTTTGTATTCTGAAAACATTCCTTTGCTCAGGCTGTTTAGATTAATGGCAGTATAGTCCAGGTCAGAATGAACATTTTTGCAAGAGCACCATTTATACTGTATTTTGTTATTCTCAATAAATAATCTTAGTAGTGATATTTTATTCATCATTTGCATTTCATGAATTTCTAAGCCTGTACTTTGGGGGACACAGTAAATATGACCAAGATCTCTTAATTATCATATTTTAGCAGAATGTCCATGCTTGCTGCTGGGTCATTTCACTTTTTCAAACTGGAGAAAYTGATAAACGTAATCTCAGTGTATACAAGCATATGTGGGGCTAAATTCATACAGTGTCTCCCTCTGTAGCTCTCTTTATGGTTTAATGAAGTAATGCATAATGGTACTTAAATCCATACAAGATAATTTGAAGAAATGACTAGCAACAGCTAGCATTGAAAAAGACCAAGATCTAAGAAAAATCTGATCTTCTGTAGTTTCATAATATGTAGAAAAGAGATGCACTGACAATGCATGTCTGTTCACAACTCTCTCACTAGATAAGTATTTCTTTATGAGCATCATAGGAAATAATATCCTAAAATATTAAGAAATACAGCACCTTCCTTATGGCTAATCATTCTTATTGGATTTCTAAATCCTTCTCTTCTAGTTGTCTTAGCAGTTTTCTGGGCAGAGGTACATAAGGGTACTGGATTTAAATGTCTAATGAGTATTTGACAACATAAAAGCACCAAGACGAGTTTAGACATCCTGGCCAAAAGACTAACACATAGCTTAAAAAGAAAATGCAAAACAATAAGCACAGACTAAAAGAAACATATATATGTATTAGGCTTTGAATTGCTTACAAATTCCAATGGTGTTATTAAATATATTCTATCAGGCTAGGCCTCCTCCAAAGCCAGCAATGAAATTATGGGGAAGAAGAGGCAGTGGGGGGAGACCTTCTGCCTCAGTTTCCTACGGCGCGTTACAGAACAGCAAGCTGGAGTGATTCTTTCAAAGTAGGAGATTCTCAATTATTTGCCTTGCTGAGCTTTAAATTAAAGAAGAAAAAAAAAAAGGAAGAAATTCTTTATGGTGAACACTTTTGCAGCTGATGAGGGCATCTGTGCTGCAATCCTGTACTGCAACATCTATTAGCCTCCCATTTTTCTCTGACCTTCCAATTTATCAGCTCTTTGAAGCTGTAGGAAATGAAGCAAGTGCAGGCATTGCTCTTTCCTGACTCTGCAGTAGGCATTCTGGAAGGTAATCTGGGAGACCAACAGAGAAGGGGTTAAAGTGCTCTATGTCTTGCACTTGGTTACTAACCTTCCAGCCAAGGGGGAATTGCCTCTCCTTTCATTGAAGTCTTTCAATCTCTTTGCATTACTTTTGGTGCTGTATAACATTTTAAAAGCTCCCTGACTGACAGACATGGCCGGAGGCAGAGTTCTGCTGGGAAAACTGTAATGTACGGAGTCTTCTCAGCAAAGAGATGTGGTATAGCAATTAAATTGACTACAGTATGATTTTGGCATTTCTGAAGCAGTGCAGACTATCCCACCATTTTTTTTTATTTGTTTCTGCCTTCCATCTATGTCTGGGCAATTCAAATGGATACTTTGAGTTGTTTGGTTTTATTTTGTTGCTGTGTTTCATGATTGCTATGATTTTGCCATATGAACTAGGCATGTACTCTGCAGCTGTGGATCAGGAGAGGCACAAGAGTTTGGAAGTCTTGGAACTGAATTATGGATGAACACAGTCTGAACATGATGTTATATGCCATTGAATGCATTGAAGAGAGAAACACAAAACCACATGTGAACTATTCAATGCAAAAGAAATACATACCAAATATATTAACTTTGAGTGCAGATCTGTGTTGTGGTTGGGTCCTGTCTTAAAGTTTCTTGTCTGGAATTAAATCCATAGACTACAAATGATAGTGCAAGTAAGAAGTTTGTACCCATTGCACGAAAGAATATTTTGCTCTAGATGAAAAACATTGATATGTCTTGAACATAACTTAAAAAAACTTTTTTTTAAAAGATCGTGAACAGATGGGAGTTCTTTTCTCATTTTTTATCTTTTCTGAAGGTAGAATTAAAACACTCACTGGCACTAGATCCCTTTTCATGAGGCTTTTTACTTTCTTTTTTACTAAGACCTAAAACATAACCTTTCAAATCAGAACAGAAAATGCCCTAAATTTAGAACAGGAAATTCTAGGGTGGTTTTTTTTTAGTTCTTCAAGACTTATTAAATTTTCCAGGATCCTGATTATGAATCCTTTCTATTTAAATATTTCAGCATGTACCTAAGAAATAAGAGTTTCTGTATTACTTCTTGTTATGGATAGTAATAATACTATTCATAAGGAAAATATAACCTTTGGCAGTATTTGAAAATGAAAAATATGTATGGTTAAGTACTTTATTATTCTTCTTTTTTGAGGTCCATATCATGTCATTGATTTTTAAGCAGAACTCTATTGATTTGGTAGAAACCTATGCTTAAAAATCAATGACACAATATGGCCCTAACAAAGTGGTGAATTCTATAGTGCTATAAATTGTATTTTTGTTTTTTAAAYGTAAAATGCATCCATCTTAAATCCTACAGGCAGGGGTTTTTTATACCTAGCAACCAGCAGACTGTAGAGAAGACTTCAAGATGCTTTTCTAGCAGAGAAAGTGAGCAAAGATTTCTGCTCTGGACAGCAGGGTGGAAGAGTGGGTCCTGTCTTCTCCAGTATTTTCTTAATAAATCTGGAGTAAATATTTTTTATATCACTGATGGGAAACAGTTTTGTTTGATAACTGGTCACAAACCAAGGCTACCAGACTGTCTCAGACAGACACAAAGGTAATGCTAAGCAGAGCAAGAATGAGATATTCCTGTAATAACTGTACAATGTTCTAGAGTAGCTCAGTGCTACAATGAAAATAGCAATTTCTTTTAAATTGTGATTCTTAATCTTTTTCTCTGTCTCTAGAAACTAACAAGGTGTGAGAATTTTGATGAACGCTTCAGTGTAATCCTATGTAATTTGATGTTGCATGTAAATCTCTTTTATAGGTCCCTTTAGATGGAATTTATTGCGGCAAATACCTTGTCATCAGAAGGATTAATGCCTGCATTAGCATTTCTGCAATAAAATCAGAAGCTAAGTGGTGAAGGCCACAGACACCTCAAACCTGGATTCCTCTGCTCTGCATTAAGTGCTGGAGTTTTTATTACTTGCGGTAGGGAAGCCATTGCCAATGCTTACAAGGAACTGCTTATCCCTGCTTCTCTGGGTCCTGTTTGATGGAGGTCTCCTAACGCCACTGCATCCACAACCACAAGAGATTTTAGAAGCAGAGCCAAGAGAAAATGTTGTCCCAGTGCCAGGGAGGAGGTCATCTGCCCAGCGAGTCAAACGAGGCTGGGTGTGGAATCAGTTTTTTGTGCTGGAGGAGTACATGGGCTCTGAACCTCAGTATGTGGGAAAGGTAATTTTTTACTATTTCTTTAAAAGTTTAAATTATATAGACAAATACTAAAATGTATTATAAATGTGTACCTGTTTCTGATGGGGCAAATCTTCTTCAACTGGCAGTAGTTCCCTCTGCTCATTACTTTTACCATCCAGCCTTTCATACAGTCACTATATAGTTTCGATCTTTGTTTGTCTTATTTCCCCATTCTTGGTTTTGGAATTAAACAAAAACAACAGCAACAACAACAACAAAAGCAAGYAAAGAAACAAAAAAGAGAGTTCTGAGATAAGTGTGTGTTTCCCAGCTAACTTTAATTGAATCTACTGTAATAGCATGTTTGATTTTTAGCAACAAATATTGGTCTGATATCAAGAGATAAGATTTAAACCTTAAATTTTTAGCCCAGAATACACAGACTTATCTGTGATTGGTATGGTTATTCCAAGTCAGTTTTGAGCTTATGAAGACACATGTTTTTTAGTCTGTTGTCTTATGTCTCAGTACCATTTACYTTTATTTCTGATTATTCAGATTGTTTTCAAGTATTTCTGATATGTTTTATTGCTTCATAATTCAAAYTCTTGCATTATAGCTTTTATGTTGTGTGCAAACATTCACAATCATACATGCAGAGAATTTTTGCAATTCTCTCTCTCATTATATGACCACTGTTTCTGTAACGGCGTAAGTCATTGATAGACAACTGTTTGAGGGGTATGGGGTGGTGAATTTAAATAATAGAGTTTTCAGATAGGAAAGCTGAAAAGGAGACCTGAAAAAGATCTTAGCAKAGTATATAGTTGGGTGCTGTGTATAATTTTCAGTTTAAGTAAAAGACCTTACTCAGTGAAAATAAGAAGTCAGGGATTTGTTTCCTGAGTCCCCAAATGCCACTTTCCTAGACAGCAAGGTTCAAATTCACCTACCACGAGTCATCATGCTGCAGTTTTTACTTCAATACCATTTTGTAAATTTTTTTTATGTATAAGCTGGGAATCTTTTTTATTTTCCCCTAAAGATAAATAAAATTAACAGAAAATTAATTTTTCCTCCTACTCTTCCAGAAAACTATTCTGAGGATCTATAAATAAAACACTAGATTATTTAACAAAGCAGCCAAAAATGTACTTGTATATTACACATGTAGACATTTGTGTTAAGCACTAAAATATATTGGTCAAAGCAATTTGCAAAGCAGTGTGTTTGTATCTCAAAGATAATATAATGAGCTTGTTTTACAGTCTGAACAAAGGGGGATCAYGTAATGAAAAATTGCATATTCGTGATATTGAGTTGATAAAAATTACACTTTCTCTAACACATATCTTTGTTCTGGCAACTCGCTAAAGATGCCAAGGACTCTAATCACGTTCCATGCTGTAGCATAGGCAACGTGACTGCTGTGCTTTTAACCTCAAAAGACAGAGATGTTACTGCTGCACCAGTGTATTTTCATTAGTCTTTATTCCTTTATGTAAGTTTGTCTCGGTAGTCATTTAAGGTCAGTTCTAAGCTGCCAAAATAATATCAATTTTGCACAAAATGGACTATTATCAATGTACTGATGGATCAGCTTCTTCCTTCATTCCGTTTGTGTTCCATTGACTTTAAGTTTATAAGCGACTTTAGAACTAATAGGATATTTTCACTCAAGTAACCCTTATCACAGATTTACCTGGTGTATTTTTATCTCTCAAGACTTTTTTGAACTGTTACAAATCGTGGGAAAACACTTTTCAATTACGAGGAAAGTCAAAATTCAACTTTTTTTAAGTCAAAAAACTTGCTTTTAGAATAAAGCAATTAATTCCAGATGATAATTTTTTTCAACAATGTTTATTTTGATGTTTCTCACAACTTGTTTTATCTATATTAACTATTTGCTTCAATATATTTGAAAAAAAAAAATAAACAGACCTTGCCAGTTTTTGTATGTCATCTTTGCTGAATCTCTTACAAAAACACAGCACAAACAAATAAACAAAACCTAGATGGAGATGTTAATATTTTACCCTTGTTTTCCACAAAACTCTCAAAGAAGTTATAACACGGAAAGAAATAAGTTCCTTAGAGAAATTGCACTTTTAAATCCAGATGGCAAAAGCCAAGCTTCATATAAATTCAAACCATTGTAAACATACTGAAATATACTGACCAGTGGCTAATCAATATCTTTAAATCTTATGTAATTTTTTTAAATCACATAAAATTTTTAAGGTGTTAAATTSAATTGAGTTCTTGATTAATTGCAGAAATAAATCTGCAGAAATGAATTATTTACCATAATTGAGGTTTATTCCAAAAGCATATATTTTCAATTTAATTCTGTTTATAATGCTACAGTTCTATATTTTAAAGTGGTAATAAGTGTATGATAAAGTGTAGGATATTTCATGTGACCTGAAATCACAGGGGTTTTATCTTCTTCCAGCCATGATAGCCGGACACYTGTGCATAGGCATTTATATTACTTATTATAGAACTACTGCACTAATAATGTCACAGTAATTTATAAATAGGAGTTTAATGTACTTGTTAAATTAGCTGACAATTTCACTAAACAGGTAAGGGTGATTAGCTAATTTTGCAAACCTTCTGTAAGAGAACACAGATTTACAACAATAATGTCACCTGTTATCAGCCAATGCACTTAATTCCTTTCACGTCTGTTTTTAGACGAATGTCTCAAGAAATGTGAGGTTGCAAATCAAAATATAGTTTAGAAACTGATGGAGATTAGACTATCTTACAGGTGGTGATTTTGAAAGAGTGCTTGATGTTCACACATTAAAATCATTTAACCTGAATATTACAGTTTGGAAATCTGCTCGTGTAATCTGGAAGAGGCATAAAAATCCATCAGATTGCTAAACAAAAGATAGCCCCCTTTGCTAGACATTCATTRAGCAGATCCAGTCTAAAAAGCAAAATTAGAGTATGTTGTTTCCATGTGACTTGTGATAGTGGACAGAGTGCTGGAGGCTTGCTGTAAAAGTAAGGCTTGCTTGTTTACTTTGCAGCACTTCACTTGTTTTCCTAGTACTGTGAAGCTCCAAAAGGCTAGGCAAGACAGCACATGTGTGGGTGAAGATAAAGAAGTTCATGGTTCTCTTTTTTTTGTGCTAAAGCTCAGATCTTAGTGAATAGTGACAGAAATCAGAAGAGTATCAGGTCCTCCAGCATGGCCAAGTCCCAGCACACTTTATAACCACAAACAAGGTTACAGTTTAAATTGCCCTTATGCAAGGGTAGCTGAAGGGGGTACAGCCCCACCAGAACACTACAAATATTTCTGTAACCTTTCTTTATTGCTGTGTTTCAACAGTGACATGCACAGGCAGCCAAGTTCAAGAGAACAAAACAGCCAAAAACAGTACAGGTTCTTCATTGTTGAGATAATACTAGCAAAGGTTTTTAGTTGTGATGCATGTAACATGCTTCCCTTTATATGTCTTTGCATTCCTAGTGTGTAAATGCATTGCATTTACATTGTGTTGTACACTTGCACAGTTTCTTTTAGTAAGAAATTTTGCTGTTTGTCCTCAAGTTTGCAGAGACAGGCATATCACAGCTTGTGCTGACTGTGCAGACTGGGTGCACAGGAAAAGATGTAGTGGCCTCTTCAATGTAGTGGCCATTTCTCTTCTATTTTCCAGTGTGGAAAAACAAACAAACAACCCCAAATCCTCAGCTTGCCAGATAYTTTTTTGCCAGTGAATAACCTATGTTTTACAACAGTTTGTTCTTTAAACCACTGTCACATTAATGCATGTTCACATAAAAACTACTACAGATATTTTTTGTTAAGAAAAAGATGCTGAAAAATTTGATCCTCACAACTGCTCTATGGCAGTACAGGGTATGTGCATCAATATGGTATTTTTCATCTGACTTGGTCCTGAGAAAGCCTCATCATCTTCAAAGGTTTGCCCATATATCGAGGCAGAAAGAGTGCTGATTTGGAGGAAGGAGAGCTCTGTGTCTGTGACCAAAACAGAGTGCTTTTTTGAAACCTAATAATTTATCCTCTGCATCTGAAATATGAGCATATAATTCATTTATGTATTTTATAGTGGATAGTTCTTAATATAATGAAATTAAGGTTGACCACCTTCCATCAGGCTTAAATCAACACGTACTTCTGAACACACACTCTCCTTTTACGGTTATTTTCCCTCTTGGGTGAGTGTCTGGATGACAGCGCAGTTTGTAAAGGAAATTTTGCACTGCTTGTTTTGAATCTGTTCAGAGAATTTTACAGTGCTGTGGCTATCATTTTGGCATTATTCATAAGCACTGAATTAACTTGAAAAAAAAAATAAAATTTAAGGAAAAGAAATATGTGCAGTGAATTTGAAAGCCACTGCCCTTTGAAGGGGAAAAAAAAAACCCAAAAACTTAAGTCTATTCAGAACTATACTCTGATTAATCTTTTTTTTTTTTTTTTAATTATATTTCTACTAGATTTCTGGTAGGATAGTCACAATAATATTTCATTTAAAGTTGTGAAAAAGGTTTTTCCTAACTTACCAGATTCCATTCCCACAACTGAAGTAACAATATAAGAGAAATACGTGTATCATTTCCATTAGACATTTGCACAGTGCCATCAAGAAGGAGATGAAAATTGTTTCAGGGACTGCTGCTAGTAATGTGTTAATTGACTCCCATGATGCAGGACATCACAGTTACTCATTTCTGGATGATTTTAAGTTATGCTATGTGAAGTTATATGCTATATGAAGTTATGCTATATGAAGTTATGCTATGTATAAGAATGAGCTGGTTCAGTACATTGTACATATACTCACCTCTGTCTGCTGACATCACAGTGGAATCTTGTTGGGCCTTAGTGGTCTTTAGATAATAATTTAAAGCGTAATCAGGCATGATCACATTAACCTGGCTTACTAAATCGGCTTACTGAGTTTATGCCGTGCACATTTTCAAGTAAAAGCACTGTCACAATTTATTACAGATAAGGAAATTGATGAGGAGAAATGAAGTGGTGAAAAGGTGTAAGAGGAATCAGAACTGGTATCAGAACTCTGGACTTCTTATCTTGCTGTGTTGAGCTGAGACCTCTGTCTCTCCCATTTATGTCTGTCTGGTGAAAAAGTGATGACTTTAAAAGCTTTGCATCCTGTATATTGCATAGAGTATGTGAGACACAAAGTAATTTTGACAGTTGCACGTGAAAGTGTGAGAAGGAAATGGAACCATGGAAGCACAAAACCCCCACAAGCAAGTCAGACTTGCATTTAATGTTTACTCGTGGAAAGGTTACCTTTTTACAAKGTGTATAAAGACATGCAGTACAGGTGAACATCTTGCAACAGAATGTTTCTTATTGACCTAGTGGCTTCACTTTGTTTATTGATTTACTTAGGTAGCTCGTAGCAGGAAAATTAGGAGCAAAATACTGGAAGTAGTAACATCTCTTGCCATGGTCTTTGCATTGATCAAAATTGTATGAGGTATTTGGAGCTGAAACAAAAGGGAGGACTATGATTTCACTGATTGCGTGAGAGAGGAGAAGGAGTGAGTCCAGGACAGAGAGATCAAAATAAAAAGGATCAACTTCTCGAGCTGCCACCCACATTTTAGAGGATGTAAAAGTTTGAGTTTATTGTTCTGAACYGCTAAGGAGGTCGCAGACTGAAATATTGCAAATTAAAATTTATCAGGCTGTATTATCCAAGAATTCAGTGATTAGTGTAGGAGGCTGAGAGCCTGGGGAGATGGTTCTGTTAGAATGAATGACTGCCTCTCACAAGACCTCTGAACCCAGCTAAGTGGATGATGCTGATGGTGCTCGCGTGTGTCTGAAGTTTATGTTGCCAACACTGATGGAGAAATACAAATGAGCTTGTAGAAATTAAACTGCTAAGGAAAAATCTTATACCTATTGCAGTTTTATTTGGAATGCTTCTGTATAAATGGCTTCATCCAGGCAGGAAGTTTATTTAAACTGGGAAATATGTGAAAGAATAGTTTGAAAAATATTTATACATTCTTGGAAAGAATTGAGGAGAGTAGACAAATGAAAACATAGTCTCCTCTTTTAATCCAAAAAAAAATTGAAAATTTTAAATTTGTTTAATTTAAATCTGAGCTTGGCTGAGAATTTCTGATTCACCTGGTAGACTTGGACATRGTGTTACTGATAGTGAGATCAGACACAGGCACGTATTATGTATGTCAGCAATCCAAATGGAATTTATAACAAGAGAAGCATTAGACCATCAATTACAATTCATCTGGGATCACAAGATCTCCTTTCTGGAAGAGCAACAGAATGCCAAGTAAGAAATTAAATAACRTTTGCCAGACAGCAAAATGTGGAAAGTATTAAATACCTGTAGCCATTCCTGTATCTGGGTAACAGTGTGTAAGCTAAAGTAACAAGGAAGTTCAGAAATGGAATAAAAGTTGTGATTGCTGCAACAGCCAAGGTGTTAAATAACAAAGAGATAGCAAAATGCCTTGCTTAAACATGCTACAAAGATATAAATTCTCAGCAGGAAAAGAAAAAATTATAGAAATATTAAAGAATTGCTAAGTGACAGGAGACTAGATTAAAGCTCAGGATTTCATATCTGTGAGATGGATTGCTTTTTTCAAAATGTGGACTTTTTTGTTTATTTTGCTCATTGTAGAGGGATGCAGATTTGGCACTAAAACAGTAATTGGAAAAAAATTAAAACAACAAGTTTCAGAAATAGACATAATTCATAATTCTACTTAAAATAAATGGTTGTTAAAATGTAAATATTTATATAATTTGAATATTTATACAATTTTTGCTAGAAAGCAGCCCTGCGGAAAGGGACCTAGGGCTCCTGGTCAATGGCGAGTTGAACATGAGTCAGCAGTGCCCTGGCARCCAGGAGGGCCAAGCGTGTCCTGGGGTGCATCAGGCACAGCATCGCCAGCCGGGCAAGGGAGGGGATTGTCCTGCTCTGCTCTGCACTGGGACAGCCTCACCTCGAGTGCTGGGGGCAGTTTTGGGTGCCACAATATAAAAATGACMTTAAGCTGTTAGAGAGCATCAGAAAGGGGGCCACAAAGGTGGTGAAAAGTCTGTAGGGCAAGCCATATGAGAAGCAGCTGAGGTCACTTGGCCTGTTCAGCCTGGAGAAGARGAGACTGAGGGGAAACCCCATCGCAGTTACAACTTCCTTGTGATGGGAAGAGGAGGGGCAGGCACTGATCTCTTCTCTGTGGTGACCGGCGACAGGACCGGAGGGAGTGGCCTGAAGTTGTGTCAGGGGAGGTTTAGATTGGATATTAGGAAAAGRTTCTTCACCCAGAGAGTGGCTGGGCACTGGAACAGGCTCCCCAGGGAAGTGGTCGCAGCACCAAGCCTGACAGAGTTCAAGAAGCCTTTGGACAATGCTCTCAGGCACATGGTGTGATCCTTGGGGATGGTGCTGTGCAGGGCTAGAGCTCAATGATCCTTGTGGGTCTCTTCCAACTCAGAATATTCTGTGATTCTGAGATTAAATTGCTTCAATAAAATGCAAATAATGGTTTACAATTTATGAAAACATAGCATAAAAAAATCAACACTGAAATTAAAAGCCAGTGTATAAAACAGAATTTAAAAAAAATAAAACTTAAATTCATTTTTTTCCAACAAAATGATAAATATCCTGAAACAACAAAAAAATAAAATTCACAGCTAGAATCAATCAATCAGTTATTAATGCTCGATAAGAAAAAGAAAGAATAATTTCCAATCCAGCACCAGTTTATAGGAGAAGCTAATGAGTTAGAAGGTTATCCCATCTTCAGTCACTGCAGTTAATATCCTTTGCATCCTGTATATTGCATAGAGTATGTGACACATAGACAGAAATGACCGGGATTGGCAGCCTTGTCAAGCTCTGCAGTTACAAAGCATGGTTTGTGCGTCAGGGSCCTGAAAGTCTTTTCACAGTAGATGTCCTAAAGTGCAAAAACCCCTATTCTTCTGAAGGTAATATATCAAACCACAATTTCTCTTATCTAACATAGAAAGCAATGGACTTGGAGCAAATATTGGTTTTATGGAAGTGACCATTTCCTTCTCCCTCAGCAACCTCCATGTCCCACAGGCTGTAAATGACCTGTCTCTCCTCTCCCTCTAGAGATAACCATCCCCTAATCCTTCTTTTCATCCTGATATCTGACATCCACTCTGCTGTAAAAGTTAAAATCGCTTTAATTCTTGCAGAGGATGTGCTACATATTCAATTTAATTCTGAGCAATGAACCCAGTTAATAGTAGCTTTGAGCTCCACAGCTTCTCTTCCAGTTTCAAATAGATCTTGTATACCCAAAAACTTGCTTATATTTTCCACATGTGTTGGTGGAAGTCTAATGAAATTAATTGTCTTTCATAAAGGAACCTTGTCTTTACTACATAATAATTTGTTTATAAAACAGATTAGATTACATATTTTTCTACCCGGAAAAAAATGCAGAAAACTCAAGAGGTTTTAAAGAGAAGTGGAATGTGATGAGACTAAAACTGAGGAAATAGTAATGCTAAAAGATAACTAAATATTATTTAGATGTCCCAGTAGTAGAAAATAATTTTGTTATAAGAACACTGTTGCATAGTTTTCTCTCGCTGTTGCTACTTGCTCATGAGCATTTAGTCAATCTAAACAGAGATTATAAAATCCCAAATAATCCAGTAACCTTGTAGAGTCATTTGCAGACTGATTATGCTGTTTCTAAGGGTCAAAGATGATCTAAAGCATGAAACCAATCTGGTTTAAAATTGCCCTTTTTCTTCCAGGGTTGTTTTGAAATGCTGATAAATTCCTTGGGTTAGTTCACTGCATGGTATCAGATGCATGTGTTCTGTGACCACTGCATGGCAGTGATACACGTTATAGTGCTATTTAGGCAGGAGAGAGTGACTAAGGAGAAAGGTGACCATGTTGACACTGCTGGGTGACGTCCCTCCCCCATCCAGCCCAGGAGCTGATCTCATAAAAGGTGAAAATGGAGGAGAAAAGCTGAAAGACATACTAATGAGTGAAGCCAATGTCCACCAGCATTGACACATGCTAAATTTAAAACTAATATAAATTTTAATTATTAGTAATTAGCTTAAATTTAGTTTTCCTCTGGAGAAGGTTTTGTTTCATAAGTACAGAAATACAATGGGTTTTGTCTAAACAGCTGTGTGCAGTAGTTATTCTTGTGTCTATGACAAGAGAAAAAAGTGTGTGTGAAGAACAAAGCCAAACTTGGAATAAACTCCTGTTTTCTAACACCAGTTGTGATTATAGAAATAGTTACCTTGTATATACATTTTATTTATTTTAGCTGTCAGTCCCTGAACATGTAAGTTAGAGTTACCAGTGATTCTGTTATCAATGATTGATACTATAATGTCATTAAAACCTTGCTACTGCCTGCTGAAAAAAATAGATTTTCAGTAACAGATGGATTATTCACTCCTATTGTCATAAAAATACTTAAATGACCACCGAAAAAACATTTCATCCTGGACACTATGATGCTATATTCGGTATCACTAAGGATTTAGGCTGGGGCCTATGTTGTTTAATGTCATCATAAATTATCTTCGAAAGTGTGAGAATATCCAAGGGAGTGTTTACTCTTCAAATTAAGCTACATGAGTTACCAAAGAGAACGGCTGAATGGAAAAAATGGCAAAAGGGCCTCATGAAACAGGACTAAAATAGACATGAAATCTGATATAAAGGGGTACATACAGTGGGAGGACGGGCATAATTCTAATTTCATTAATAAATTGTTGTGCTCTGTGGAAATTATAATCTCTCTCAAATGAGATCTTGTTTCTTAATAGCTGCATGCACATTTGCTTAGTGTGCGATGAGTGCCGAAACAAGCAAATGGGATGTTAGAAACTCTTATGAGCAGCAGAAGGAAATAGATGTCATTAATACAGCTTTTTATCTAAATTCATAGTGAGCCTGTATCTTCCACACTGTGGGAATTATTTATCTCTAGTCTCAAAGAGGGCGTGTCCCAAAGAACTGCGAAAAGTACGGAGAAGGATACAAGGTTAATCAGTATCTTTGGATTGACTCCTCACTGAGGAATAACTGGGTAAGACGGGTTTCCTTAGCCTGGAAAGCAAACAAAGAGGAGGAGATATGATAGGGCTCAAAAATATCTAGAACATAGGGGTGAGACTAAAGGGGCAGGATTCCCTCCTTCACCAATGCAAGATGAGAGGCAGCAAATGAAGCCAACAGGTGGCACACTCAGAGCAAAGAAAAGGAAGTGATTCTTCGCAAAATTAATCAATCCAAAATAGGTAGCTCCGTGCCACAAGTTGCTGCGGAGATAACAGAATTTTCATGTATGTGAGAAGGGAATTCGCCAAAGGCTGATAACTATAGTCACCACAAATATCTGCACAAATTACTGGGCACTTGGAAATTATGTGGTGAACCGTGCTTTCTCCGACCTTAGCCTTTGCCAGAGACAGAGTTCTGGGCTGGAGGCCACTTGCACCCGGTGCAGCACACCATTGTTCTCTGGGGACAAATTATAGTAACAGACGTTCTCCTCCACTCAGGATAAAATAATGAGAARGGTTTATATTAGTCATGTCTCCAAAAGTGACTCATTTAACTTTGTTGAAAATGGTTTGGACAGTTTAATGGGAAAGGAATTTCATCAAGTAAGAAATCAGTTCTAAATAAAAAAATACATTTTATTAAATAGCATTCCTCCTAGTGAAAAATATAAACRTTAGTCCTTGTATGTAAAATGTAAACATCTGCAGTACTTCATGTAGCAATTCACTAATTGTTTAGTCAATGTGGCGATATTAGTAATAATATTAGATTCAAAAAATAAAAAAGACAGTAGTGCAGGTCAGTATACTAATGTAATGCTGAGAAAAATGTTCAGATAGCAAGAGGCTTGGGATGTTGTTGCAAAGATTCATGCCTTTCAATATCTCATATTGCTGGCCACACTCAGTTTGTGACTTGGTTTTCTCTCTGACTCTAGGTGAGAGGGAACTAGCTCAGTCTGTGCTCAGGCCAACCTGAGGATGTGAGGGGACATGATCAGGTGCAGTGAAACCTGCCAAGGAAGGTTTCATCATCTACATGCAGCATGAATGTGACAACCCTTGAACCACAGTGGTACCTACACTCAAAATCAAACATGCTCACAAAAGACAGACAGATACAAAGCATAAATATTGCCATATGTCTTCTTTCTGGGATGTTTTTATCCTTTTATGCAAATCTTCTGTCATTCTTATAAAATGCAGTAGGTAATTTAAATTATACTTTGCAATCTGCTTCATGAAAATAAAATGACCTCTTAAAGGGGATAAGAGTTGTGATCATGTCATATTAGTCTGCCTGATAAGCTGAAAACCAAAAAGTAAATGAAAGGAATTTTTTATTACACCTTCTGCTTTACTTCTGTGGGAGAAGTCCTTGTTTGTCTTGCAAGCTTAAATACCTTTAGTTTGCATACAGTCTTTATATGCAGAATGAATCCCACCTACATTGAACAAAAATAGATGTTCTATGTTCTGGTTGAATAATAATTTAAGCCTGTCAGGAATGTTACACCAGCCTTTTGATTTTTCTTTAATTTTTGGGTTTTCAAAATTGCTTTTCTGGTGTTCAGTTCATGTTGCCTTATAAAGAAGCTTACAGCGAGGCAAAATGAGAGAATTTTCTGTTCCAATATCTTAGAGGATAATGTCAATAAATGTGTTTTAGTTAGTAAAGCCTTTTCTCTCTCACTAAGACAGTGAGTAAACCACAGTCCCTGGTGATGATTCTATGCCATTCAGCAGAGGCTATTCTATTCAAATTGTTCTTATGGCAATGGTTTTCAGCAGTGATGTCTGAGTAAGGTGTTAATCGCAGCTGATTCTGAATCTTTTACGTTCTCTTGTACATTGGTGTTGGCGTAGAATTAGGTTGAAGAGAGTACARTCTTTTAGTATTTCATAATGCAGGATCCAAAGATTCTTTAGCATGTCAAAATGCAGATTTGGATAGTTAACAAGAGTTATTGTGTCAAAAAAATATCAGTCTGTAAATATTTATTTGTTATTGCTTATGTGAATTAAGGATTACATTAAAAGAGTGATACAGGACAGTCTAATTGGTGTAACAATGTTTTTCTTCTTACTGTGAGAACTGAAGCATAAACTGTGGAAGAGAAATCCAAGAAAAAAGTCTCATTGATGTTATTAGCGCAGTGTACATTTTCTAGAAACCCAGTGCTTTTCAGCACTGTTATATAAGCCAGTTAATAGCTCCTGCTTGTCAAATCCAGCTGTATCAGCCCAACAGCAGGTAACTGCTTCTAGTTTAATTGATGCCAGTAGTAGAGTCCAAGAAAATAATCAATGATGTTTGCAGAATCAGGAGATTCCTGCGCAAGCCTAATGAATTCTAGCAGACAGCATTTGTGCAGATTGAGAACCATTCTAAAGATGCTGAAAACTTGAAAAACTGACCAGTGCAACTGAAAATTTCCTTTCAGTAAAAGTATGTGTTGCTGTGGCATTTTAAAAAAGTACAATATTTACTTGAGTAATTTGTGTGCTAATAGATTAATTTGATATTAGCAAGAAGTTAAAAGGCAAGAACACACGATTTATGCTAGAAACAATAACGTTAGCTTTTGTGTGTGTGTGTGTGTAGCAAAACACAGAACCAAAAATAAGTTATTATTTCATTTGGAAGCAAACAAGATTGGTTTTGGTTCTTTTTACATACTATTTTATTTACTTTATTCACCATTTTGCCATGTTTATTGCACTGTCATGTCTGCAAGTTATTGTAAGGCCTGGTTCTGAATTACACTTACTAAATCATTCCTTCTCCAGCAAGCTGAGTCTGAAATTCTGCCAGATAAGTCTGGTAGCAACTATAGCATAATTTTATTACCCTTTTAGGGTAATACTCCTACCCTATTAGGGTAGTAAAATTAGATATATTAAAAATTTTAAAATAAATGAATGTCTAACTTATTATTTTGTTTTGGAGCAACACTTTTTTAAAAAGAAATTGTGACTTATCCTATGAAAAAAAATGAATTGCTCTGTCCTCTACACTTATTAATGTGTCTATAAAGCACAGTGATTCAGAGAAGTGCTTTTATGGACCTCATCACTAAGGCATCTGAACACTCCAATAACTATCCTTGCAGTGGCTCTGTGAGGCAAGAAAGTATTAGCTCTCTTCCCTAACTAGGGAGTTGAAGCACAGGAAGACTAAATTACTTGTCAGAGTAATTACCAAAATGAAATCGAAACCTGAACAACTAGAAAGTCCATCCTTCTGATTTTTTTTTTTTTTATTCCTGTTACATGTTGGGTTTTTTTAATATAAATAATGGTCTACAGTTTGATATTGTCTGAATTGATAAGTAGGGAGTTGTGTCTCCATTGAAGGACGCAGTAACAGAGAGCTGGGCAGTTCTGCCTACCTGGAAATAAGATAAAGGACTACTGATTAAATTGCTCTACATCCAGCACTGCAGTGCTTTTTAGATTAAATAGTTAGCTTCCAAGTCCATTCCTAGACTTGACATTAATAATGTCAAATTTGTAACTGCAAGGTAAAGTAGGCTCAGGGGGAAGAGGGAAGCGGATTAAAGGTCAATGCCGCCAAGTCCTCACGAGCCTACCGTATTCATGGATCATCAAACTAGATGACAAAATTGTTAAACTAACAGAGAAAACGGGCAAGCAAAAGTGTTGTGTTCTAACAGTCTGTCTGCATTATGCTTTATGGGTCTTCACTTGTGTTCCTTGTAATAGATTGTTAACATGTTTCTTTGGGGAACCCAGCCCTAGAGACTGACTCTGAAGTAATGGCTTCCTCGGTGTATTAAATAATTCTGACAGGATGATCATTTTTTTTTAATTATCTCCAGGTATCAGTGGTTAAAAACCTGTAAAAAATAATGGTATAAGGAGTTAGCCTATTGCCATAACTTTTCCTATAGGCTATACAAGATAATAAGAAATATGTACTGAATTTGATCACATTTTATGCATTGTATGATAATTTTCTATTATTGGGGGAAATATAAAATGGTATTTTTTGGGGGAAAAAAGGCACCTGAAACCTCATTTCACAATATCTAGGACAGGAACCAGAGATTCTTTCATTCTTTGTGTTTGTGGGGAGTCTACGTCATGTTAGTGATGGATGAGTTATGCTATGAGTTAAATAAATAGGCAGAAATGATTTGCTTGAGTAATTTCTCTCTGGCGTTACTTTCCAATAATGTAATTCAAACTGCAGGAAAAAAGTAAATTAGATAGATAAATATAGGTAAAATTATGCAAGGACTTTGGAAAGCCACTGACATTGTATCATGACAGTGTCTTAAAAAACCCTGGAAGTCATTTATAGTCTTAATGTTATAAAGGACAAGATGAGCAAGGACCTAAAACAATGCCTACGAAGTTAATCATGACATTTGACTAAATGTTGCCAGTACTCCACATATTTTGACAGAATTTATTWAAAAAAAAAAAAAAAATTCAGAAAGTTGTTTTTCAGATTCAGGGATTTTAAAATAATTTTTCATTTTATCCTGCTAAATTTCAGTTCACATTATACCACCACAAATTTCGTAACCAGCTGATGAGAGCTCTCTATCTTTACTTAAAGATACAATGCAGACATAAACTAAAGCCCACTTCCATTTTTAGCTGTGTCCAAAAAATAAATGGGACCTTTCTTAAAACTTCTTTTTGATTATTTCAGAATTAAGAAGTGATATTATAATTCTTAAATACTGAAGTCACAGCCACACAGCCATATTTCAGAATCATTACCAGATAGCTGGCAAGTCTTCATGTTTTCACTCCGATTTAAAGTGCACTTTTGAGGCAAATCTCTTGATCATTCAGACTTACTGTAGTTTTGTTCACATCAGGAGAGGTCTTGGAGAGTACAAACTAGATCACTTCTGAATAAAAAAAGCTGAGAGGATGCACTACATGAATTGGCACTTAGTCCATCGAACCAGATGAGATTTTGATCGCAGGAAAAAACCCTGAGGTGCATTTATTGCCTGCATCATTCCTCACCATCAGCTGCTTCATTCTACAGAACACTCTCACTGGTTCACATTACTTGCTAACACAGGTACAGCTTGTGTCTAATAAAAAATAGATACAGAGACACTACCCAAGGCTAGGTGAGTCCTGGCAGGTTTAGTCAGCCCTCTTTCCCTAAATTTTAGTTAAATTTTCCAATATTTTTTAGAAGAACCACTGAGCAGAAGTGATTTATACAGTCAGGTGTCCAAAGATGGGGAAGAAATTATGCAGAATAGTAGTATAAAGCAGGAGTGTATGATCTCAGTTTTGAAGTAACTCTTAGTGATAATTATGTTACTTATATGCCTAAATTTGTAATAATTTCATGCTTGTAATGTATTCCTCTCATGACCTACAATCCTTGAAAAGTCTAGGTATTAAATGTAAGTCTTTACATGGTTTGTATAAAATCAAATTGATTTAGAAGAAATGAACTTCCAAGGTATGGGGGCAAGAGGGGTGCTGCATGTGTGTGTGTCTACGTATCTGTGTGTGATCTGCAAATAAAAGTTACATTTGTCCGTGTCTTCTTTTTTCTGTTAGTTTTTGTCTGTTTTAGAACATGTTCAGCCATTACTTTTCACATTGTGAACACAATGAATGGCAAAGAACAATAAAAATGATGAGACAGATCAAATTGATGTTGAAGTCACGAAGATATTTCAATTTGAATAAATTTTGACTTCATCTTAATTGATTGTTAAGACAAAGCATGAAACTGGCAATGGAAAATTATAAGAATCATGCCAGAGAAGTGAAACAATATTTGAGTTTGTATTTAGTTTATAATAGATGGTCTATTTAAAGAGATTTTTTTCAGTGCCATAATAAAAGATAAAATGAAATACAGTTCAACTATTTTTTTTAATGGAAAAAAATAGAATAATCCAACTGAAAACAGAATTTTTCAAGATTAAAATTTTGGTGTGAAAAGATGATACAAGGTGTTAGGAAGAACAGAAGTAATTTTCTAAATACTTGTTTATGCTCTTGTCATTATTTTTATTTCTCTGAAGGCCAGTATTTTCTTCTGAATATGTGCTTCTGAAAATATTCATTGTAATATTTTCTAAACTCCAAAAATTAATATTTCAAAACATTTTTATATATGAAAGACAAGAGAAAGGATGTATACATAATTCAAAATCTGTGATAGAGAAATCTTGTATGTAGAATGCAGTCTAAAATGCCATCTGTTTTTTCCTTTAAGCTTCTCATAAAATGTGTATTTTTAAAATACTTGGCTATGTAAAATTCATTTGCCCTTTCTTTTGGAAACATTTGCTAGCTGTTTTGCAACATCCATTAGTAATGCATATGATTTACACCTTTGATCAGAGTCTTCTTTTTTTTTCTTCTTTTCTCTTTTTTTTTTCATTTTTCTCTTCCATGTTAACCAGGAAAAGGACTACTCTAAGACTTAAGCATAAGGATAATCTGTGGGTGTATGTTTGTGTGTATAAAACCTTCATTTGGGGAAACTTAATTTGATTATTTACTTTTGAGCTTGTGAACGATCCAGTATTCTTCTCATTGGTCCTCTGATTTCACAGTCTTGACCTTTAGTGGTTTTGACCTTAAACCTTCATTGAACTGACTCTGTTTCATGTGGAAGGAGAAGTTGGCTTTAGTTGGTGTTCTCTGTAGAGTTGTTATCTCTCTGTCTCTCTCTCTCACTGAGTAACTCAGCTGGAGCTACTAAGATGGATAATTTTTTAGGTGTTCCCAGCTGAAGTTCTATAAAATTAGACTATTCTGCTTCATTTCTTTGACCTCTGAGGTTCTATGGCTTGAATGAAAAGTAAACTTAACCCTCATCTGCAACTGCTGTTGTGCTGGAAGGCAGCTGAATGATTGAGTACTGCCATTAAAAAGTCACTACATTTTCACTGAATTCTGTTTACAAATTGTACCATTAGGCTTCTTTGTACCATTCTATTTCTTTGTCTGCTCCCCTTCCTCTAAGTAGGGTTGATAATGCTCTCTAAAAATTGATGTAGAGTTATCATTTGTGGCTCTTATATGAACATGGATTTGTAGAACCTGAACATCATTAACTTTCCTTTGTCAAAGTCCATAATACCTCTGGGACTCTGACTGTGTTTCTACACAAATCCTATATCCACCCTGCAGTGCTGATATGTGCTGCTAATTTGCTGTTGCCATGACTAGTTTATTATTTTGCCGGTCCACAGGGAAAAGTGCTTTCCATTCTTTTCACAGCTGGCAGTACTGCTCAGCCAGGAATTGTAGGAGTTCTTGTGGACTAAGTAGAGAAAGAGCTGGTATCTGCTGCCCCGGCATGGCATGCCACATATAGTTCTCCTGTGGGACAGAGGTAGGTGCAGCAGCAGGATCAGCCCACAAGCTGTAGTCAATAAGGCTGGGAAAAGAATGGTTTACTTGCCTTTTTGGGAAGGCACATGGAAGCACCTTACAACCTTCCCTTAATGATTCTGGTGCATCTGTGCTGCTGTGCTGAGGAGGGATGTGTGTTAGAAAGCTGCACTGCACTCTTGGGGAGAAATATCCTCCAGCTGAGATATGTAACCTCTCTTTTATAACCTCTTTGTAGACAGGCATGTGTCTTTTCTTAGCTGTGCTTTCTACAGCCCAGCCTGGCTGAAGCACCTATTCATCTGCCTATCAAAGTCATGACATTCACAGATCACAGGCAAGTTGGAGAACAACTCTGTATATTTTTTTTCTATCTTTCAAAAATATTTCTTGTTGCTCCTTCTTAAAAGTGAAAACAGTGCTTTTTTGAGGACAAACTTGCTTAAATACAGAGGGGCATGTATCAGAATTTTTTTGAGAGACAAGTTAATCAACAGCAAATAACTTTTTTATTTATGTAATGAAGAGACATCTTCAGATTGCCCCATTGTTTTTCTTCTTTTCGTGAGTTTCTCTCTCACATTTGTCTCACACTTAAGAATTAATTTGTGTACATGTATCTTTAAAGAGATAAAGATAAAAGTTCTTACTGAAAAAGAAAAAATCCCTTGAAATTCCACATTCCACAGTCAGTTACATGGTACTGATAACGAAGGAGGCACACAAACCACAAAATTGCTTCCAGGGGTCCACAGTACTAAGCCAGTTGACAAAAGAGATACTTCAGAAAGTCACAAATGCTACACTGCTTCTAGCTGCAGTTATGATATCAAAATATCAAGAAAGTATATTATAATTGCTCCAGGTACCAGTAATGAAAGGACCACTACTTAGAAGTATTTTTTGAAACAAACTAATTTTAAGATTATTTTTATTTTATGGGAGATTGGTATTATAATGGCTTGTTAATCAAACTAAGCCCAGTCTAACTAGGTCATTAAGTTAATGAACAAATTAGCAAAGAAATCTTGATGTATTTGTGAATTTCAAAATCTTTATTTGGGTGTCTTACTAATTTTATCAATTTAAAAAGAATACTTATAGAAAATTTAGTATTCAGTTGAAATCTTACAGAAGAACATTATACTGATAGGGTTGTAAGTGTGCTGGGACATAGTTTATTCATGATTTTAAAGCGTGAAATTTCTTTGTGACAGGTGTTTGGCACCCCACAACGCCAATTCATGTTTCTGGTAAATGTATCATTAAGATGAAAAATATGCACATTTAAGGCACACATATAGTAAATCAAAAGCTAGGTCTTGCTTACTTTTTTTTTTTCTGTCTGTGCTATATGATTTTTCAAAGAATATTTTGCAGCTCTCAAAACAGGGCCAGCTGGATGCCAACGAGAGATGAATCTATTCTGAGATCTTAAAAAGTCTCACTACAAGCGAATGCCGTATTCTTTTCATTCTGCTAACCCAGCCTCTCAAAAGACTTAGTTTTAGAGTAAAGGGTGTAGCTCTAAATTGGATCTCATAGCAGCTCAACAAGGATGGCTATTTCCCTGTGGAGGTGTGGAAGCTGAAGGTAGGAAGGTGGGAAGTTCTGTGCAGAAAGTCTTTTTCTCTTCTTATTGAGTCAAATAAGACTCAGTTACTCAAAGACATTGTTCCTTTAATAGAACAAGCTCCATGGGGTACATGGCTGTTATAAATAGACCTCTGCCCTCCTGTGGTTATGGGCTTTGGCAGTTACGTGTTATTCCCTATATGTAAATAAAGTTTGATGCTACAGAGTACTTCCTTGCATGGTGTTCCATGGATGGCTTGCAGACTGTCTTTTTAGAGACTGTACTTGCTATGTACATATAGTCAGTCACACACTGTGATCATAGTTTAGTAGTTAGATCTTGCCTCCTGAATGAAGTAGGAAAATATTGCTTCCCTCAATGCTTTAGTGCATTACTTTTCAAGTACAGTAAGCACTGCTTACAAGAGAATACATTGCTCATAAGGCAGTTTTCACATTGAATCTATTCTATTTCATTAAATCAATACTGCAGATCAATCATCATCAGATATCCTTGAAACAAATGAGATTTTTTAACAAATAACTTTGTACTGGAAAGAAATATCTTAATATTCAATTTAATAGAATTAGAAATGCTAGCTTTCAAGAGATTGGGTAATTAGTATATCTAGAGTATTTTCCCCTAAAAAAAAATATGAGCAACAGAAACAACTACTGTTTTCTGGCKTACTAATTTTTGGCAAATTCATTAGTAAATAAGTGTAATTACCTGTTCATTCTTTGATTTGGTTTAAGCAAAAGCACTCTGTTTATTTTTCATCTTCCTGGATGAATTGGATGCAGTAATGTATTTCTCTTCCTATGTAAATTAGACTTACATTCTCCCTTATTGTTAAATTTAGTTCAATTTATGATGAAAATATTGCTAGAGTGAAAGCTTCATTAACAGATGTAATTTTGTTTGATCTGATCTAATTCTAAATAGGTGCCAGTGTTCTGCATTCTCACTAACAAATATGTAGTTTCTATACATACATATTTCAGGTATAATCAAAATTATTTTGTCACTAGATTGTATGTTTTCTTAAAGTGCCTTAGTCACTGTGGGGATTTTCTATTATTCAGGGAGTAAAAATATTTACATAGTCTTTTTGAAGAGGTGCAAACACTTTTCTCACTCCTCATTTCTACATTTGGAGCAAGAGTCATGATGAAATCTGTGAAAACTTAAAAGGTAGATAGCAAAGGAAAGAAGGTGTTTGATGCTCAGAAGGTCTACAGCCAATGAATATATTATTATTTAATAGATAAGCCTGTTCTTATATTCAAAAAGGGTATGTGTGTCATCACACCAAAGGAATATTTTTTTAGGAAAATTGCTAAAATGGGTTCCCTTTGTGAATGACTTCCTTGATCATAATTAGCAGCTTCTACAAATGCAGGTGAATTTAGCTATCAATAGCTGCAAAATTTGTCAGTGAAAGAAGCCTGACTTCTGCAAACATTTATAAACAGATAAAACCCCTTCCACATCAAAACCAGATCCCGCACCAGTGGAAGGATTTCACAGTAATTTCTGTCTAACAGAAAGTTTACTGTTAAAGCTGCAAAAAGCAATTTTTTGATCAAGTCTATCCTATCCCTGATTCTTGAAGCCATCAAATATTATTATTTGAGGTTCTGAAAAGTCAAAGGGCGGGGAGGGGGTAGAGACAGAAAGATGGTGAATGATTTCCACATAAAACTTCTGTTGCTTCCATTTTGAGATGTTTAGTTTGGTAAAACTTAAAGGTGGAAAGAAAATTTCCCTAAGTGTGTGAACTTAAACAAAAGAAAATGTTTACTTTCRGTCTGGAGGAGACAACCCTGCTAATACTCTGCAGGAGAGTACACTGCTAGTGCTTGCAAGGCCCTAATTATTATTGAATAAAATTGGAGGCAATGAGAGTTTTGCCATTGAGTTTCTCAAGTCCAAGATTTAGGCTTTATGGACACCATTACACTTCCCTGGAACCTGGACTGATTTTGCCCTTGTAAATTAATTTCCCCAGGGCTTCTAGAAGGACCATATGCAGGAGGATTAGGAACAAATTAAATTTCTGTTGTTTCACTGAGCCATTCTGAGAGAAAAGGGATGGAATGCCTCACCCAAGACAGCTTTTCTACCTCACTTCCTGCTTCTTCCTTCTTCCAAGTTCTCTGTAGGAATAATCTCTTCCTTCTCTACACCCACCAACAGCAGTAGAGGTGGCTGTTCTTTTACCTAGTCAGTATAAAACAGAAGTACAGCCACAGCTATAGAAAACAGAGATCTTACAGCTGCCATACAATAATTTCTGTTCCAAATTATAAAGCTTTTTAATTTTTTTATCTATTGTATTGTACTCTCCACTGATTCTTAGGAACATTTTTCTTTATTCACTAAAAACATGAGTAAATCTTGCAAGYGAATGCTACAGCTATCATATAACTACATGTAAACTCAACTCATTTTTTTTTAAATTGAATTGGCAAAATCCAGCAGAGACAATCACATTCAGATTTGTAATTAAACTGCTCCATTTGAGCAGAAATGATTTAGCCTTGAGCTGTGGAAGATATTTTTCTTTTGCTTGTTAGTACATAGGTGTGACATTTTTATTAAAAAGAAGGCATGCCAATATTCTTACACAGTGCAGCTTAATGATATGTGAAATATTAATGTATCCATAACTTAGAATATATATAGGATTTCTGAGATTTCATTCACTTCTGAATAATGCCATATAAATGCCGCTTGTTTTAAGTAATCCAAACCGGCAGAACAAACTCTATCTGATGCTTTACTTGTGTCTTAAGAAGGTAATTTTCTCTCATGCAAAGGCTGATTAGTTAAAAAGCCCCACTGAAACAGAATTTTTTCTCGTTTTTGCAAAACCTTAAAAAAAAATGCTGTGAGTCAAGCTAACAAACAATTCAAACTATACAGTGTGTCATTAATCTGTCCTGCTTCAGCAAAATGAAATACATACAAAACAACCCTTTCCTATGCTGCTTCTGGAACCTGAGGAAAATCAACACTGCTGTGTGATAATACAGCCTTTAAAAATAATATTCTGAGGAAATCTTGAGCTGAATCATTGTTCATGTGATTGTGCTTTCTTGGAACTGATGCATTGAGCATGGAAGAAGTCTTTCGGTTTCTTTGCTGTAACTTCTGTTATCTCTTGCACACTAAGCATTATTTGTTCACAACTACTGGATTATTTTGTAATTTTTTATTGTCTTGTAGTGTGCACGTTTGCCTGAGTTTTTTTGGCCAACTCAAGAAAAAGAGATTAAAAATTCAGAAGATACTATGTTTCACGCATAAAATTCCGTGCCTATAAATGCCTTAAAATTATCCCTCTAATATATGTGTTAAAATTGATATTTTTCACCTCTATGATATAAATAAGTTTTTTTTTTTTCCTGTTTAGAAAAGAGAACTGGTCAAACAGTTTATGATAGTGTGTCTTGTCAGAGTGATAGACAGGTTGAGGCAAAATCTTTCTACCCTGTCATTCCCTGCCTGTTCTACTGTATCATTATCAAACAAAAAGAGACACCTTACCTGACAGAGCTTTACAGCAAGTGTGATTTACGGAACAAGTTTTTTGTATTTAACTTAACATTACGTTTAAATACATGAGGAAGGGAGTTTTTATATTCATTTGCTATGTAGTCAGTAAAGAAAAATATTTGAGAAAAACAAAAAAAAGTCTTAAGGGAAAGATAAAAATGAAGAAAGCTTCATCAGCACTGACAGAATTTAGGAGGCCTTTACTCTAAACATTTCCAAGTTCAAGCTGAAGAGCACACTGATATAAATAAAAAAATAACAGAAGTTACATTTGCTAAATAAGGTTCCAAACAATATAAAATTAAGCATAAGCTTTTATAATTGGTTTATAATCTTTAACCTTTCCAAGTGCAATGGATTTAAACTGATACTCATTCAGCATACATTTCCAGGGATAAGTCTGCTACAGCTCTAGACTTTCTTTGTACGTTCTAACTACAAGAACCTGTCACTTTTGGTTTATGACAGAGCTCCTGTTTGAATTACTTTAAAGTTGTGTGTTTACCAGTGATGTTGTTGTTGTTGTTGTTGTTGTTGTTGTTGTTGTTATTGTTATTACTATCTTTGACACAGAAAAATTTCATCATAATTAGACTAATGGGTCTGTATCTGAGTCTGTATAAAATCTGTATCCTTTCATGCCTCTGCATGTCACAAAATTGTGACTTCCTGAAGCAGAGTAAACCTTGTTTGGGGAGTCTTAATTAGGGTACATTTCAAGAAACTATGCTGAGCCCTTGGCTTTACAGAGAAGCTGTCTCTGGATATTTTGCACAGCTGAGTCAGGGAGCCAGAGTAAGGTTTGGGATTCACTTTGTGTGTGGTTACGTGCACCATCTCTGTGACTGTGGAGGTCAGCTGACCCCTAACTAGGTTTTCTGCGTTAGGGACTGATGAACAATAGGAGATAACTACTTCATGACTACTATGACTTTAGATGTTTATGACCGCATAGCTGGAGATGTACTTCTTCTAGTTGCAGCTGTGGTGTGGAAATGTATGCTACTGTCCCTCATACAGGTTGCTGCCTTCTCAGAAGAGCAACTCCAGCAGGAAATTTGAGTATTCCATAGTTAATTTCAAAAGAGCCAGCCTTACAGAAGCCAGCTATTCAATTCATCTAACTAGATGGGACAATATGACATAAATAATTTCAGGGGAATTCAATTAGCTCCAGATGTTTAGGGTGGAGAAGTGAATACCACCAAGGGAAGGAGTGGGAAGCTGCTCAGAGCCAAGATCTCTTCCAGCAGCATGGCAGTTGTCAACAGGCAGCTGTCTTTTTGTCTGTCAGTTCAGACGAAAAGTGACAAAAAGCATACCCCACACTTCCTTGCCTATGACACATTCATAACTAACCCTACAGCCTACACAAAAGTATTCCTACTGGCATCAGTAGGGCAATTCCTCTGAGAGAAAAAAGGTCATGCAACTGACTGGCTGTAGCTATAGCTTCCATGGGAGATTAGATCTCAAATAAAAAACAAGTCCACAATTTCATAATTATTAGGTGAGATGAGGAATCAAGTATGTGTCTTCTCATGATAATGGTATTTATTCTGTAAAGTCCAAGGAAGTAACCATGATTTTATACCTTGTAGCTTAAGACATTTATAATTCTCCAGAAAATGGATCACATTCACACACCCTTGAAAGCAAACAGATTTTGTCATTTCACTTCACATGCGCAAACACCTCATTCTAGACTGAAAATGTCTAACCTTACCAACAGATTAATTTCAGTGACACTTTGCAATATAAAGTTTCTGCTTGTTCTCAGCTTTTTGAACAGTGGTTATCTAGTGATCTTCAGAGAGACAATCTTCATAAATATAAGTAGATTAGAAATTATAAACTCTCCTCTAATAGGTGTCTTAGAAATTTTGGTTTAGATGTCACAAATTTCACGTAAAGACTTTCTAAGTCTCTAGTGTCTATTTTTATTATATTTATTCATACAGCATAATTCATACTTTCATGCACTGATCTTTTATATATGTTTTAGAAGAGATACAGCAGGGAACATAGTGCAAAATAATGTATTACTGTCAGTATGTGTTATCTAGAGAGATGCAGGTCTGTTTGATATTCTTACAGTGATTCCTCTTTCAAAAAGGAAATACTGCATCACATATACTACCTCAAAATATCACCACCCCTTCATACTTACCATTTTAAATGGTTGCAGCAATGCCATTGAACAGATTTTGCACAATTAAATAGCAACAGTTAGAATTTGATTGTAATGTTGTCTTCATTTAGTTTTCAGAATCAATAAATAAGTACTGTCTTGAAAAGGAATACAACTATCTCCTGCCTATAGTTGGGATGATTTTTTTTCCCCAGAGCCCTGTTTGTGGCAAATTCCCTTCCCTCATTTCACAGTTTTGGGCATCAATATTATGCTCCGACTTAGCCACGGGGACTCCAGCCAGGTGTGGGTACAGAGGGAGCACCAGTGCTTTGACAGGTGTAAATCAAACCAGCTCTACTGGGGCCAGCTCAGATGCATTCATTAGTGACAAGATGGCTTCCACAGGCAGATGGTTTCGCGTAGATTTCAGGTGCGCAGTAGTGAAAAGGCCACATCTATGTATGAGGATATGTGGCACAACCTCACTTTTCCCATCTGTTGGGTTAAGGATTGTAGACTGTGAGGGTTTCAGATTCAATCCCCTGCTCTGTTCCTGTTAAATACTTTGAAAAATTCTAAAATTATAAAAATTTAACGAGATGGTAAAATAATTTTCCACCGAGCTTTCATCAGCAGCTGCATGCTCCATTGTAGCTCATATTACTTCAGCAGAATATATAAAATTGCATTGGAACTTGATAAATTTCCTCAAATATTGTTTCCTATTTCTGTCTAATGGCCAATACTGGAATTTCTGGTTGGAACCTGTGATTACGTTGTTACTTTACTCTGGTAATACCTAGAGAACTCAACAGATTGCTGGTCCCATCAGCTGTTACCATTCTGCAGAACATTTCTCTCAAATGACATTCAACATAACTGTGGACTTAAACCTATCAACATATGTACACAGACAACATTGTAACATGGAGTTGTATGAGATCAGTAAGAATAATTTAATTTTTAAAAATTACTTCTGATATTGATTCTTGCATTAAAGTTTAAGAGGGAGGGCCAGAACATGGTATTTTCATATGTATCAACTCCAGCTGAAATGGTGATGCAGAAATAATCACCAGAAATCTATGCAACTTGTAACTTACATATATAATTACTTGTATGATTAAATTATATTAAGATATCATTGATAAATTTTTATTCTTTCAATTTTTACTAGTGCATAACTTTTTTCATTGGTCAATATTTTTTATGTCTATGGCATTCTATGAAAGGAATGTTGGGGTTTTTTTCACTGTGATTTTACAAGTGTTAGTATTAAATTCCACATAATGCAACAAAAATATTCGTGTAGAGCAGAATTAGAAAAATAGCAATCCCTAACCCCTCCAGTGCATGATTTTGATAGGGATGAAGATTCATCTGAATTGACCAGCTCAGGTACTGTTTTTATTCCTTTCTAATGACTTATTTGCCATCATCTGACTACCTGACAGCCACATTCATTATTGGAAAAGTCTGGTCTGACTTAGTATGCTTAGCCTAAATCCTCATGACAGAAGCAGATGTTTTATTTAATTGGATAATCAGTGTTTTAATTTAAATAAAGCTCAGCTTTATTTGACAGACAAGAATCATTAGAAAAAGAGAAGAAATTATTTTTTACTTAATTCCTCTTGAATAAGATTGTATTCTAATCTAAYTTGGACAGAAAGGTGCTTCAAAATGCAGAACGATGTTGTCTATTACTATTTTTACAAAAAGTCAGAAGAATGCCAATTCTTGGAAGTAGATCTTTTACTAAACATAAAAAAAAGAAGACATAGAAATACAACCCCAAGAAAATTAGTCACGATGATAAGATATGCACAGCTTACTAATTCAAGTAATATTTTTTAAATTTTGCATATGTATGTATACAGACAAGCATACACATCCTTTAATTGACATTTTTAATTATTGTTTGAAATTCTCATAACACTAAGAAAGCCTACTCGCAGATGGGAGTCTCTTATAAAAGCCCTGTACAAAGCTAATACAAAGACACCTCTTTCTGTTACAAATAATTTTCAGCTTTGAAAGGAAACAAAACTTTCTTTTCCAAATGACCTTTAAAAAAATCATTCTTTTCTCCTTTTGTTCACCTTTATTTCACCTCATGATTTTGCAGTTGGACTCAACTATCTTAAAGGTCTTTTCCAACAGAAACGATTCTATGATTCTGTGATTTTAGTTGCTCTTTGTTTCCACATTCCATTGTCGTTCATCTGACCCATTTGTAGTAGTGTCCTAACTCCTCTCAACACGAGCTTTAGTCTGCAGTCTTGCCTGACTAATGCATGTTCACTTTCTATTTAGAAGATGCCCTAGGTAATCCAAATTTTTAGGATCAGGAAACATTTGGACTGACTGTCTTGTGAGCAGATCTTGCCTCGTCCCTAAATGTCCTCTGCAGGGGTGTGTGTGAGATGGAGAGGGAAAGAAGGAAAAGCTATTTTATTAGATTTTATTAGCAACAATAACACTTGTTTTTATTTCTCAATTTCCTGAATTAAAGTGTCTGATGCCCCCACACCCCCTTTTATCTTGGGCAAATTTTGGGGGTTTATGTATTTTTAGAGGGAAGGAATAAATACGTTTGTGTAAAATGACTACATTAGATTCTAATTATCAGTTTTTAAAAGAAACTATGCAATCTGTGTAGACCACAGAATTCTTGCCAATAGAAAATATGCATAGAATAATTATATTTTAGAAAGGCAGTCTTCCAAATAGAAAGTCTCCAGGCTCATTTACACCCTCCTCTCCTGTAGTGGGTAACCCTGTTCCAACAGACAGACTTTTGCAGTAGACATCTGCCAGCATAGGTCTGGTTGCATCTATGCTTACTGTACAAAAATGGCCTTTTTTCCTTTCCTCAGTTCAGGACATCATTCTGTGTTTGCAGTCTTGGGTAATACTGGAGTTGACTGGATAGTTTTCGTTGAATATCTTACCCAAGAAAGGGCAGGGGGAGTAGCTGCTGGCTACAGAATAAATGGTGATACCTGGTAGTAGATACAGGAAGAGGAAATAATGGAATAAGGTCCTAAAACACATTGCATAAAGAAAAGTTATGTAAAGATACAGATGTGGGATAGATAACTAATACTGTTGTGCAGGCAAGGAGTGGTTAATAGCCTGGAACATTTAATGTTTTTTTCGGTCCAGGTATGCACTGCAATATAGCATTTAAATTGATTTACTAGTAACAAATAAATTGGACAGTGATCATTCTTTTTTTCAGCCTTTGAAATTGGCAGTGGAATAAGACCTAGAATCTCAGAGTATATCACAGGGCAAATATATCAATTTAGGGTTTCTAAGGATTCCTTGAAATTTAAAAGTTTTTTTACTTCATTCTCTACCTTTTTTTTCATTTTATATGGATGGGAAATGCGAAAAGGGAAGCTGTCAATTCATACAACTTTTCAATGTCTGTATTGCTATGAAATTAAGGTCACAGCAATCCTAGTGGATGTCATAACCCTTGTTCTTTCATGCTTTGTGAGGATATAGTGATTGCTTCACTTCAAGGGTAGAGTATCTTGCAATTTGTTAAGTTTCTTTTGCTTCCAATTTCTTTACCTCTGTGTGTGAATTTACATGTTTGACTTTCCAAATGATTGTACTAACAGAAGTCACTGAAGTATTTAAGAAAAGAGAGGGTGAACAGTTGAGGATCAGATGCATAGGATACTGAGCAGAAAATCAGCATCACAGGATACTGAGAAACAAATAGAGCTGACCCATACTCCTGCAATGTTCAATTTACCTAGGAGTATACAACCGTTCTTGAAGTACATTACCTAATGCATTTCCTGGTCTTTCGTGTGGTTGCAAATTATTTGTGCAGATGTATGAATTCTTGAAGTGACACAGAGCTGATAACACTGAGTTATTGAAGCAGTAAGATCTTAATTTATTGCTAAAATCCAAACGATCATACTCATTGTTAGGAACGGGACATAACCGTCAGAAGAACAGAATAATTTCTCCCGGATGTACTAGTAGTGAGTTGTTACCAGCTTTTCCTCCTCTCTGAAGCAAACTAGCTTTCAGCTAGTCATAGGCTGAAGCAGATTGCTAGATCACATGGACTTGTAGACTGACTTAGTCTGGCGTCTGGTACTGGATATKATTCAGAAACACTGCCATAACTTCTGCATAGATTTATGCAATTTATTTCACAATAGTCTCCATCTTATTATTCATACTTCATTTTTTTTAATCAGTCATTTCCTTTGCCATACGTGTTATTGTTTGCACACATTAGCAAGAATTATGGAATGATATGTCTATTTTTGCCATCACGGAAAAATATTCATGATTTTCTGCACTAGCAGAGTTTGCTGCAAGAAATTATTAGTTTTCCACTTGGGGCAGATTTGCCCAAAGATCTGACACTAAAGTCTGTGTTGCTTACATAGTGAGAATAACGGTGTAGATTTCAGCAAAGGTAGAAACTAATCCCTCACATTTCCAAACCTTTCCTGCATTTTTAATGTTCAGGATTTATAAGGAAAATATAAAATTAAGAAAATCCATGTGAATACAATCATTTGTACAACCTTGTTGCAGTGAATTCAGGTGATTCTGGTATGTAAACACATTTTGGGGAGGGAAGTAGGTAAGATCTTGTTCTCTTGCCCTGTAATTTTGCTGAAATAGCAGTAGACCAAGAGTTAGAAAATAGCAAGCAAGAAGGAGAAATGGCATACAAACCCAAAGTTGCTGTGGACACAGTGTCAGAAAAAAAAGTCTCTCACAAATCTTCTGTATATTTTTCAGCACAAAAAAAATAAATGTCTTTTCTTCCGGTGCAATGCAACTTGTAACACATAAATCAAGACACAGTGGCAAGTACTTATTCTTTAGTCTAAACTACCTTCTGGAAAATTTCAGGTGTTGAAAGTCAGGATTATTTCCTTGTGTAAGTACAGCTAATACTAGCTCCTTGCTCTTCATCCTTGCTTATGAATCTAAGTTTTGCATTCCTTTTATTGTTGGATAATTTAGTTCATTTTAAATTAAATCAATCAGCTATTCCCCTACAGTAATTAGGCACTTTGTAATGTTGAATTGCCCCACAAATTGCATAGCTCAGTGTGAGTAACAAATAAGCATTTGCACATTGTCCAGCAATGGCATATAGGAAGCCTGTATCAAAAAATCAGCAGATTAGCACGATTTGGTGAATAAATACAATGTGACACATCCCAGCTAATGCAGAACAATACAGCTCTGCTTAAATAGGTGGAATGGTTCCTAGGTTATACTAGCTGAGAGATGCTCGTGAAGCCCAATGAACACATCTGGAACTGTAGAATTGCTAATCCTGCCAGTTTTAAAGCTTTTTTTTCTCCAATACATTTGGAAAAAAAAAGCTATGCTTAGGCTTGTCTTTGTAGTTCGGTCTTCCTTTGTCTTGGGAGCCCTTGCTTTGCCTGCTTTTTCCCCAGCTAGAAAAAGCAACTATAATTGTTTTTCTCTAGTATAATCCAGGGGCTCAGATAAGATATGCAATGCAGCCTGATTTGTTACTATGTTGAACATAGAACCTACAGCTGGCAATCAGAAACACACTCAACCATCTCAGCTTTAGCGCCAAATCCGATGACAGGAGATGGGAGTAGAGACAGTAATCTTGTCATGCTTCCATGTTTACAAATTCCTGCTTCATAACTGCATTCTTTTGCTCTGTGATATTCTTGCTTCCAGGAGTATGGATCAAGGTAGTCTCCACAATGAAGCCCAAACAAATTTTATTTAATACAGGGACACTAGTAAAACAATTGTGTGGTTCCCTCTATAAAGTTCTAAGATTTTTTTGTTTGAGCTTTCTGATCATCATTTTAATTTTTATTTCCACTCAATGTATGTCCATAAGCCTCTATATGACAATGGAAGGAAAATACCAAGTTTTTACTGAGCAAAGTATAATGAAACAGCAGGAAGTTTTGAGCCACTTAAATTAAAATGATGAGGAAGAAATAGACATTAATTATCTCAGACTGCATTATCTTTTCATTTTGCAAGCGAGGAAATATTTAACACCTCAGAAGCAAAATGCTTTACTTTGGACTGGAGAGATAATTTAAAATCGCATGTGGGGGGCAGCTAGATGAAAGATCTGAATTTAGTATATTCACTGAGCAAGAATGATGAGATGAAAAAGTAGACAAAAAAGAGACTATGTTCATGTTCGCTCTGTGCCACAAACCATGACCTCTTCCACGGTCACAAGGACCTATTTTCAATTTCAAGTCAATAGCTATAAATGTTAATAATTGCCTTTACGTCTTTCTCTGTAGCTTAGCTTCTTGCCCCATTACCAAAACCATTTAGTTTCTCAGTAATTCATTTTCTACATAATCTCCTTCCATGTCCCATGTTTCCTCCATTGTGTTTCACCTTGGGCAGTACATCATGTAAATAAAGTCTATATCCATAATCGCTTTACAATTCTGCTTAAGGGAATTCACTCTTGAAAACTCCATTCTGACTGGTGTCCATTATAGCAGATCTTTTTAGTCCTCATCAGATGGGACAAGTGGGTGAATATTTTAAAAACTATTTCAGCATCAGTGATGTTACCTTGAGTATCTATTCAAAGCTTTTACATGTATTTAAAGGATGAACATGAAGCAGATAAAGGCATCTGGGAAAGAAGTTATCATACTGGCTTTTGATTTAAAAAATTCCTGCATTTCAAATAACATTTAAGGCCACATTATTGTAGTGTAGACACTGATGAAAGGGACAAAAACCTCCAAGAAGTTGAAATTAATATTTTTTAAATTAGAAACAGAGATTTGTCATACTAATAGCCTGAAAAATGTGCATATTGGTATTTAAGGCAGAAAAGATTGAGTTCTGTACTCTTTCAGAGCAAGAAACTCTTAGATTCACAGTCTGCAGTGTGATTATCTCAAAAAAGACAAATATTTGTCTAAAAGGCAGTATTTTTAGTCCTGTTTAGCTAATTATGAGGTGTATATTTTCTTTTCTTAAACCAAGTTTGACTTTCAGTTTCAGATTCCATCAAGCTTTTGCTCTTGAAATAAAAATTAGATATTTCCCTTCTACTTCTCTGAAAGCCAAATGCCTGTGACGGCTTTTGACACTCTCTCATGTCATCTCGCATTTGTTTGATGTGGCTATGGGTGATTTTCCATCCTTGGTCTTAAATTTCAGTTTATAACAAATCTGAAGCCCTGCTTCATTACATTTTTAGTTGCTGAACTGCTGTCTGTGCTGTACTAGATGGGGGTAAAAGTCTTACATAATTTGTTACCTACATTTCTTCCACGCACTTAGATGCTGTTAAGGACTTAGGAAATTGTTCCTCTAACGCCTTTTAATACATAAAAGAAAAAAATAAAAATAATAGTTGCTGTCCAGCCTAGGAAAAGCCATTAATGTTCTTTTCTTCCCTTTTGTTTTTCTTTTTGTTCTCAAGCTTCATTCTGACTTGGACAAGGGAGTCGGCACTGTTAAATATACCCTTTCAGGAGATGGTGCTGGCACGGTTTTTACCATTGATGAGACCACAGGAGACATTCACGCCATAAGGAGTCTAGATCGAGAAGAAAAACCTTTCTACACACTCCGGGCTCAGGCTGTGGATGTTGACACCAAGAAACCACTAGAGCCTGAATCAGAGTTCATCATCAAAGTGCAGGACATTAATGATAATGAGCCAAAGTTTCTGGATGGGCCTTATGTTGCCAGTGTCCCAGAAATGTCTCCAGTGGGTGAGTAAGAAGCTGTAAACACTTGATAACTTGATATTACTTAGTTGTCTTAATGCAGATTTCTTGCTGAGGAAAGAAAGAGAAGGGTGAAATGAAAAAAAAACTTGTAAAACTTATTATTAGAAATGTTTCTAGTATTCTGTGCTTAGAAATACACAGATTACAGTTTTGTTTTAGCTTTGTTTGGCTATTTAGAAACTTAATCTCCTGCAATATGAGTGCCCATGACGTTAAGTTTCGGAGGGTGGGATGAGTTAAAAACAAAAGATATTCAAGGCAGGTGTGCTAAGGTCTAGGGGTTCTTTGTACTCCCAAACCTGTTATGTCACCTGATGTGGTGCATTCCCCTTACATTAACTATTTGCTGTTCAGAATTAGATTGCCTGTTTGCTGTGAAGCATCTTGCCATTTAAAGGGCCTTGTCTTTGTGGCTGTTAAACTCCTACAGCACTTGCGTGATCTCCTGATTATGCATTAGGGGACAATTCTTTATTCAGGTCCTGCTATACTGTGTGTGCTGAAAGTAACTATTKCCCTCACCTTGGTCACAATGCAAGAATGAGAGTCTGCAAGACCAGCTCAAGATGTCAAAAACCTAATGTCCCAGAAAATGTTTACTGCATCAGACTCGTAAGTTAGGGAAAAAAAAAAAAGAAAGAGAGAAGATTGCCTGGAAACATGGTAAGTTTTCAAAAACCTTGTGTACAGAGAAGAGAATCATTTTCTCTCCAAAGAAAGGTGGACTGCAGTAAGGATGCTGAAGCACTGGAATAGGTTTTTGCTTGAAGAATTCTCAACACGATAGATGTTTGCCAGGAATGACGTAAAGAACGTCAATCCTGCTTTGGAACAGGAGAATAGGCTAAATGGGCCCTTTGGGTCTCTTCCTGATGGCTGATTTTGCAGTGGTCCTGAGCAATGTGTTTGCAACATAAGCACACTGCTTGTGTCCTGCTGCCAGATGGCATTCTGGGTTTCCCTGCAGGCACCAGAAATTAATTTGTTCTGGGCTGGGAGTCCTTTAACTTCCCAGTGCTAGTTCCAGCTTATTGCCCTTTTCTCTCCTAAACTGTCTTTTCCCAGTACTTCACAAGCCAGTACTAGTCATTTAATACTCCCTGGAGTTGTTAACAGTTTTGGAACTTTTCTGAGTTTGAAATGGCAAAGGGGTACTGTTCCCCTTCAGCTATGCACCTCAGATGTTGACATTTTTAAGGTCAATCTGGGAGGCAACTAGATATCCACACAAGTTTCTACACAGAATTAATGAGGTAATATTTTAAATTTTGTGATGAGGAGTGGCAGAATGTGATAAAATGTGATAAAATGGAATGTGAGTTGACGTGTAGAGATGATCACAATAATCTTATAGAAGAGTAGAGAAGCATTCACTACAGTCAGCCACAGAGGTTTTTCTGTAGATTCACTATATAGGTGCACTATTGTTTCCCCTAACAAGATGCATAATAATATTACTTACAGATGTATTATTTATAGATGAAAACCATTTGTTATGTTTGGATGTCTGTTTCTGTGRCAAATTCAGAATAAAATTTTCTCACGAGAGAATGTATGGTTGGTTGTTAAATTGTTTTAAAACTTGATCAGAAAGATCTGAGCAAGATAAAAATGACTGATGCTGTTTATACAGCGGAACACACTGCCTACATTCATTCTCTCACACTGTTGCTCTCCACTGTCTTCCTTTGTTATTTTCTTGAATGTGTGTGTGCAGTAGAAAATTGAATGCTAATAGAGCTTTTACTTCATGGGAAACACTCTTCAAGGTGTGCCATACATTGTGGCTTTTATGTGTATGGGGAGTTGCATGACTAAATGTGATATAACTGAGCATACTGTTTCATGCACATAGCATTTTAAAAGAAATGTTTTTCAATTTATTCCCCTTTAGAAAAACAGCAGTAGATGCCATGGCAAAAATGGATCTTCTTGATCTTCTCTTTATTTAGTCACATTCACTATATCTAGAAGATTTATTCATAACAGTTGCTATTTTCCTCTATAAAAAAATAAAAGATGGATRAAAATTTATCAGAAAAGGCAAGGCAAGGAAAGAGTGCCCTAAATGGARGCCTAAACTTCAATTAGTGGTTACTAAAGCAGATAACAATTTTTGCTGTTAGGTTGTCTTGCAGCAAAAATATCCAGAAATGCCTTGTCTCCTGTAATGTGCCAGGAGATCGTGCCCTCTCTGATGTAGGTCTTTCCACTCTCTTGTCCTCTCTTATCTGTGCTTTTCCTTCCTTGTGCAAGCACAGATTTCTCAGAGGATCTGAAACTACTCCTCTCTATCATCAGTACCATTTAGTTGCACCTATAGAGATTCTTAGACCTCCCAGTGCCTCAGGCTGACATTGAAAATCACTTTGATTTTTCAGCTGGTGCAGCATATGGTTGTCTTGGCTTAGGAAAAAACCCAGATAAACTCTTCCTCTCATCTATTTTTTTTTTTTTAACGTTTTGATTTTCTAGTTGCCACTTTTTAATTACCAAATGTTTTAAATTTCACTTATTGTAGTTTTACAACAGTATTAATTACAAACTGCATTCCTCACATGTTTCTGTTGTGGGAAATGCACTGCAACATGAGTTTTTTCACCCTTACTAGTCAGTTATATGATCCTGGCAAGCTTTTGTGACTAATGACTTGTGGTCTTTTATTGTTACATGGCATTTGCATGCAAAGGTTTACTCAGTTTGGTACTTTACCCCAAGGTTATTGGTAATATTATTGGTCATATATTGCTACCTTTTAGAAATTGTCATGGCTGCATGGTTCTCAGTTTTGTAATGTCTCTGGACTTCATACTAATTGCTGTTGCTGAATCTGGGATGGCTGAAATAATGCCATAGCATTCATCTCTGGAATCAGAGTTGCAGTTAGAGTGTTATAATAAAATTGTACATCAACTGGACCTTGGTGATTTTTTTACTTGAAAAAGTGCCAAAAAATGAAAATTCATAGCATCCTCAATATCTGGTTTTCTGCACAGAGGTATTGCTTAGACATACCTGTCATATCTGAGTTTTCATGGTAGATTTTCTTAGAACTTGTGTTACTTTCCATGTATGTTGTAGGTGGAAATTTACTTTTTCCCTTCAAATTTACATTGAGGGCAGACTGAATATTCTTTTAAAGTTTCTGTGTTCTAGGGTTGGTTTGTTTTTGCTTTTAATCAATACCACTCCTTTAAAAAGATAGTGGTACTGCATATCTTTCAGTTTCTTCTGAATAGATAGTTTTAGGATTGCTGCTTTTACTTAGCAGTGCATTCCTTACTGGGAGCCAAATTCCTTCACACGCTCTTAAGAAAAAGTGTTAGAAGGATGTTTACCCAGTACAAGCTAGGATGCAAACCTATTTCATGCCAAAGYTTGAATGGCCAGCCAGCCTTGCTCCTTCCGTACGTGCACCGTAATCTGCTCTTGTATGATGGAGAGGAAAGTCAATCGCAGACATAAAAGAGGAAAGATCTCTTGAAAAGCCCCTTGAGTTGCAAACTGCTGTAACATGCAGGCTGCTGTACCCATGTATGACTTCCACTGTTTCCGATAGTGTCAAAGGGGGCACAGCTTCCGTATTGTTGTGGAAGGATATCGGTATCTCCAAATTTGACATTGTATTGCTCACATGATAAATGGGGTGCAGAATACTTTATGGTGAAGAATTTATTTTGTAAAGGGCAATGRTTTGAAATTCCCTGCAGAAAAACTAAGCAGATGGAGTCAGATTACAATGCAGAAATAATATTTTAAGAACAGAGATTGCTATGCTGTTATCTTATGCCTAGTAAGAGATTTATGAAAGCTTAAGAACTGGACTCCTAATGTTGGGGTTTTTTTTCTAATACTGAATTGGTTTTATCAATATCTTTATTTGAAAATATTTTCTTGATTTAATATAAGTTCCAAAATGTAGAACAAACCAGATACAGAGATTTATCWATGCGAACTGAAAAGGGTGCCCTAATATCCCCATTTGTAAGTTTGTATTAGCAAAATATGTTCTCCTTAAGTATAGTTTAATCAACTGTGTTGTTGCTTCTGGCAGCTGTGCCAGCTTCTGTTGCAATATAGTTGACGTAAGCATGCAAATATAGCTGAGTTTAAACCAAGGTTATCCCCTTATTAAAGCTATCAGTCCAGATGACTGAGAATGGGGGCATAGCAGCATTAAGCACACATTGAAGGAAAGATCTTATTATATATTTTTATATATTTATACATAAAAATGTGCACAGAAATGCATTTGCTTTCATAAGCATTTCTTTCATTGAATATGCTGATTTTAATAGCAAATTTATAATTTCTATTGTCACAGTCTCCTAATTGTTTTCTAAGTTCTTTGCATTATTCCTCTATGCTTATACATAGACCAGCTAGGGCTGTACTAAACCCATCAATTCCATAATATATAGATGCCATATGGTCTTTCCTAAGCAACTTCATTTCATACTTTTCCACTAGATTAACTCTTTATTGATTGAGGGGGACTCTACAAACTCCAGATCACTGTGGCAAACTAAAATGGTCAATGATAATAGAAAGTTGATATCAGGTTATTTCTACTGTGTTCCTCCATGATGCAAGGCAGCTACCTGAAGAGTGTTATGGATTTGCTTCCCATGGTACTGTCAGTGTGAAAATAGTCTCTATAAATTTTCTGGCAGTTTTCATTCTGAAGTGAATACTTAATTGGCTTTTATTTAAACATTGGCTTATATTTGAACACTTACATTGGCTCATATATATAAATGGAAYATATGTTTAATATATCCACCTATGTAGTTTCATGTGCAAGAATTACAATGTGTAGAAAACTACCATGATGAAGTGGTGAGTGACAACCTGCACTCTGGTTTGGCTCAGCTTGGTACCATGTGCCTGAGTTTAGTCCAAAGCTTACAGTGAGCAGAGGCTGGGGAAGGAAGGACTATAAGGCATTGGAGCAAACACTGAATGATCCTTCGTTTGATATAGATTCCTAGATGTTGGCCATATATTTTTAAGGGCTTCCAAAAGCTTACCCAGGCTGTTGCAGAAGCTATTACTTTGGGAATCCATTGAGACCAGAGATATTTTTGATTGGCATTATGCATGCTCATGGACAGATAACTGACAGCATAATCTGTCTGCAACCACTGCCTGCAGCCCCTCAAGCTCCAGCATGATCTCCATGTTTTCTTCTGGTGTTACTGAGTCCTTAGAGGCAATGATGAGAGCTGGATATAGTATTCAAGATACAAATATCTTGAATATGCTTTATTTTTATCCAATATTCCTTGTCAAATTATTCCCATTGTTCATATTCCTTTTTTTGTCTGCTGTTGATCATTGAGATGAAAACTTTGGAGGATTTTCCACAATAATCCCAAGATCAAGAATTAGTAGGTAATGGAGCTACAACCCACCTCTGTGGAAATAAGTTATTTTTTCCCATGCCTCTTTGTGTTTCTCAATGTGAAATTCCATCTTCTCAGTTACATGCTATGTTAAGATTCCCCTGTAGCACTTTGCAGCGAAGCTTTCATTTTGTCAAGCTGTCACCTGCTCATATATTCTCTTTTACTGGGAACCTATGACTTCAGATCCAAGTGAGATGCCAGTGGCAACCCCTCTCTCATGTAAAGACTGGCAATTTATTCCTACTGTTTTAGATCTCTTTTTATTTGGATTATTTTAGGAAAAGGTACTGTGTCTCAAACTTCCTTTTTTTCTTTCTTTTAAAGAGTCTTTGCTTAGGAACCTTGCTGAAAGCTTTTTTAAAGTTTAGATACTGTTAATCAATTCAAGTAATCTGGAGCTATATAGTCACTGATGCACTCATTAGTTTTAATAGGGTTTGTGAAGAGCAGCTTCCGTTCACAAAACTATACTGAATCCCGCCTTTCAGGGTCATATCCACACGTCCTCTAATTTGGTACTTTATTACAGTGTACAAATTTCATCCATCGCGTCGGTCAGATCTGGTGTCCTCGGTCATTCAGGACACTTCTCAGAAAAATTCATGTCCCATCACTCTTTTTCCATACTCTTTCCCGAGGCTATGTCAGGTGGCAGTTTACCCGTCACAATTGATGTTTCAGTGGTTTCTCAATAAGAACTGCTTTTTTTAATTACAGCTTTTGTCTTTCTGATTCTTATTTTAATTGTGAAAAGATACATCTACTGCACTGATCATCAGACTAATTTTTATAGCCACTGTATAGAAAGGTGAGTTTTAAGGAAGGACCAGAATGAAAGGCAGGTTAGGGCTTTTAAGCCTTTTCTCAAAGTGTGTTTTTACCTTCATACAGGACATTGCACAAAACATAAAACAAAACAAAAGGAAAGTGAAAAAAACCTACACTGAGGTCTTGAGAGAATATTACAAGTACGCAGTTAAAGCTTTTGAAATAAAAGTGTTTACTAAATAACCTAGACAGCTTCAATTACAGAGAGGGGTGGGGGGAGCCAGAAAAAAAAWTTTTAGATCAAAAGGAAGGGAGAAAACCATGCTGAGAATGAAGACTTTCTTGGTTAGAGTATAATGGCTATTGTCATACTGTGAGTTTCCTTTCATACACCCTGGCTGTTGGATATTGTAAGCAAAACTACGAAATTTGGCAAATACCGTCAGGTGGGAGAATCTATGTAAAATGAAAGCTGTGACAGACAGGACTATACAAACATGTGAACAGCAAAATGTCTGAGAAGCTTTGGCTGTTAAAAAGATGAGACGCGGGATAGCTGTTTTCTTCTAGCTGTTTTTACAGTCCCAAAATGTCAGTATTAGTGCTGAATCCATGTAAAGCATTTGATTCTTACTTCACATACATCCAAGCCTACAGTGGGTATTTTCTACCACGACTTCAGCAAGGTTTTTGACACTGTCTCCCATTATATCCTCATAAGCAAACTCAGGAGATGGGGATTAGATAAGTGGACAGTGAAGTGGATTGAGAACTGACTGAACAGCAGATCCCAGAGGTGGCACAGGGCCTAGTTGGAGGCCTGTCATCAGTGGTGTCCATCAAGATTCAATACTGGGTCCAATATTGTTTAATTTCTTCATCAGTGACTTGGATGGAGGGACAGATGCCTCCTCAGCAGGTTCACTGCTGACACAAAGCTGGGAGGAGTGGCCAATACTCCAGAGGGCTGAGCAGCCCTTCAGAAGGACCTCAACAGGTTGGAGAGATGGGCAGAGAGGAACCTTCTGAAATTCAACACAGGCAATTGTATGGTCCTGCAACTAAGGAAGAATAACCCCATGGACCGGGACAGGCTGGGGGACAAATTGCTGGAAAGCAGCTCTGTGGAGAAGGACCTGGGGGTCCTGGTGGACAACAAGCTGTCCATGAGCCAACAGTGTGTTCTTGTGGCCAAGAAGGTCAATGGTATCCTGGGGGTGCATTAGGAAGAGCATTGCCAGCAAACTGAGGGACGTGATTCTGTTCCTGAGGAGGTACATCTGGAGTGCTGTGTCCAATTCTGGGCTCCTCAGTACAAGAGAGACATGGAGCGGGTCCAGTGGAGGGTGACATAGATGATTATAGGACTGGAACATCTCTCTTATGAGGAAAGGCTGAGGGAGCTGGACCTGTTCAGCCTTGAGAAGAGAAAACAGAGAGAGCACCTAAGCAATGTCTCTAAGTATCTGAAAGGAGGGTGTCAGGAGGATGGAGCCAGGCTCTTCTTGGTGGGGTCAAGCAGTAGGACAAGAGACAGCAGGCAGAAATGGATGCACAGGAAGTTCCATCTGAACATGAGGTGGCCAAGCACTGGAACAGATTGCCCAGAGAGGTTGTGGAGTCTCCCTCACTGGAGATATTCAAGAACCATCAAGACATAATCTTGTTCCATGTGCTATGGGATGACCCTGCTTGAGCAGGGAAGTTGAACCAAATGGCCCACTGAGGTCCTTTCCAGTCTGACCCATTCTGTGATTCTGTGTGTGATTGTGTTTAACTGTATGTGGGCAAAGTTAAGAACTCATGTCACAGCAGTTAAAAACACTATGTTTCTATCTGCATGCTGACTTTACTGCAGCTAAGTAGCATAAATCAAATAATATATTTCATCATATGTGTCTTTTGATGAAATCAAACCTCTGTTAGGTTGCCAAGAAATACTTTCATTATGAAAATTAAGCTATTGGGTTTGCTATCAGTGTATATGTTGGTAATTTCAATGGTGTTGAGTATTAGTTCTTTTTGTATATAAGGAGAAGCTTTTTAATTATTGGTACAGTCTTGCTGTTTGCATAAACATCTTTAGGTTCAAGATATATTGCATTGGAGTTGTTGGGATTATGTGTTAATTTTTTTGTTAATTATACTGTTGATGAGGGAAAGATATTGACATATTTAAGTGTAGTATTGAAAAATGTAGAAATTGTTTTTATACAGGCACATAATATCTGCAAACATAAAACATGTTGTAGTGATAGTTGTTTTTAGTAGCCACAGATCAGCTGTAAATGATAAAAATTAACAAGAAGTTGCTTTTTTCTTACCACAAAATGACTCTGAACATTAAATATCTTTTCAGTAAGAGCTGTTCTTTTGGCCACCAAGTGGTTTTAAACATTAAACATATTTTAAAAGTATTACTGTTCTCAGCCACTGAACAACTGTAAACATTAAATATGTTTTATAAAAGTTGCTTTTCAAGCTACTGCCTGCATGGCTATGAATATAATTTTTCTTTTCACCCACTGAGCTATTTTTTTCTTATACGTTCAGTTCTATTTATAATTTTTCAGAGAAGAAAAAAGTGCAAGGTTTCACTTTTTTCACTGGCACAAGGCAGCTCTTCATTTATGACAAGTAATCATGTCCTACCCATCTTCTTGTAAAAACACTCCAGGTAATGATAACAAGCCAAATTTTAAATGGATTTTAATGGATATTTTACATGGACAGTGAGTGCATATCTAGTGTTCTACTCACCCATTTTTTTGTTTAACTCTGCAGTAAACCAAAATAATAAAAGCAGACATGACTTATATTCAGTACTAAGAAATCTAAATCTAAGAAATCAGTCACTGATGAGTTGTATGAATCAATCAAGTCATCATCAGCCCTAGAGGAGGGTAAAACAGAATACAAAATAGTCTCAAGATTACTAAGCAAATGGGAGTCACTAAACCAAATATGATTAAGGGCTTTAATTCTGTGTGCAGAAATAACTCTATGTGGCAAATGAGATGTAATCCTAGGAAGGCCTGGAGTGATAAGAAAAGTGTTCATGAGAATCTGGCTTAACAAGAGCTAAGAGAAAAATCACTGATCACAAATATGCTGTTAAGGACAAATTATTCTCTGTTTAGAGAATCCCGTAAGGCTTAAAGTCTACAGCAAAGACACTGCAGATAAAAATAATACCTTAGCAAGAGAAAATCTACATAAAACAGGAGTCTAAAAATATCTGCAGAATGAGGAACAGCATATACAAGAGTATTTTTAAATGGAATGTCAGCCAATTAGTAGATGTATCTGTCTTCCAACCCTGGATTTAATGAAGGTTAGGTACTTAGGTTTCTAGGTACTAGGTTAAGTACTAGGTACTTAACGTTTCTCCTTATTTGTAGTAAGGAACAGCATAGATGAGCAATCCAGTCCAATATCTGTCCTGTACACTGTAGGTTTCTCCTAACTAAGGAATGTTTACGGATCTTGCGGGAACACGACTCTGACATGTCTCCAGCCTTTGCTCAACAAGGATCCTGATAGAGCTGATTGAAACCTTTCCATAGGAGACATTTTTGCTAAGTTTCTGAACTTAGAACTCAAGGTAGAACTGAAAGGTGCAAACTTTTAATTCTCTTAAAACTTTTTATGAAAAACCAGATGGCTGCCTAGTGAGTCATCCCACAGGTTAGCTGGTGACTGGCAAATTAAACAGGTGGTTCCCATATTAGTAGAGAAGCATTCTTTGTATCACCGTGAGAAGCCAAGGACTGGCTGGCTTGGAACCCACAGGCCAGGCACTATTCTCTGAAGCTGGGAACCTGTGGGTTTGTCTCTTCCCTGGTTTCTCTTCCCTATAGTTGATGACAAGGCAGGTTGTCATGCTTTCCAGACAAGCCAGTCAGCCTGCAAGCTAAACAGGTCATAACTAAGTAGGAAGAAGACCAATGGAAACAAGAGAAACTGTTCTCTTCGCTAAAAACTTGGCAGTGCCAATATTGCTTTCTGGTGTGTGCCGTAATTTTTTTTCTGAAATGATTCAGGATGAAGTGAAAGTCCAAAACCATCTGAAACATCCCAGTAAAGTTAAATTTCACTGTCTAGACAATCTTACTTGCCAGTTATATCTAAGCACCTTTTGTGCAGAAGCCAGCAGTAAATGTGAAATCATTGAGGATTAGAGAGGCAAAGACTGGAAATAGAAGGGGAGTTGATTTCAGGGTGGTGTGAAAGTAAAGAGTGACAGCAGAGGAAGAGGAAAATCTTTACAGACTGTTCATCTTTCGTTTCAAGAGCTACTGGAGAGAAATCAACACCTTTAATACTGCCTTGGACTTGATTCAGGTTGACACTGTTAAAGAGACTGCTATAATTTCTGTTAAACTTCAGGACCACTCTTTTATTTTCATAAGAGGCTTGAAGGATGTTAACGCATAAACACTCAAGGTATGAGTATTCCTATGGAGCAGTCTTGAGGGAACAATGAAACAGTAAGCAGTAGGCAAGGGGATCTCCAGCCAAGGATTGCCTGATGCACCATTCTGCACCAGGCTTGATGGAGAATGTTGCTGCTGGTAGTCTCAGAGGTGTAACTTCAGCTAACCATTCACATCTTGGTACACATTGCTAACAACTGGTGATTTTCACTGGAAATAGTTTGTTGACTGCTAGTTATCCCACTGAAGTTGGCATGATGCTTTGAGAATAGATATTCTAACTGGTAAAGGATAATATGAATCCTAACAGACAATCCAATAATAAGCTGACCAGGAAGCCTACAGCTGTAGATTATCTTCTCAATCATATCTTTCATCTTTCATCTGTGTTTATTGCTGTTAGCAGCAAGCATCAATTTTATCATTTGTTCTGATCTAGAGAAGTATCCTAACTTACCTGAAACATAAGATAATTATGTAGCTAGGATTCCCATTTTTTAGGAATATTACCTTACAAAGCTATCTATCCTCCTGCCTCTGTAAATTTCCAGAACTAGAGGCTAGGAAAAGGTTAAACACACATTTAGGCAGATTATAATGTCACAGTCTATTTGGAACTAAGTTTTATCCAAGCACAATTTACTGTTTCTTTATCTCTTAAAAAGGATTGTTGTTTGGGTTCACATACATCTCAAGTATTTCTCTAATCCTCATTTTGTTAGGTCTAGTGACTGTACATTGCCTAAATTGATCATGTCATTCTACAAAACTTTTTATTTCCTACTTTCAACATTTTTTACTTAGTCTGAAAGATAAAAAGGTGTGTAGGAACAGATGATTTAGCTTTGGTATAGTCCTACGTACTGAATACATCTCTATCATGCCACATCTTTTTGTCCCCTTTCTAAATTAAATAGATTAAATCTTTAAAGTTCTATGTGGAAAACTTTTCATGTCTCAATCTCTTTCACTGCTTGCCTCTGAGCCCCTGTTACTTTTGCTGTCCTTTTAGTGATAAGGCAACAGTAATCAATATTTTCAACAGCCTTAAGAGAATTCAGATGAGAAAGATGCCTGAAGGGCAGGTTCAAGTGCTCAAGCCTGCAATTTATGGTCTTGCAAGAGATGATTCAGACATAGATGCTCAAATTATCAGCCCTACTTGCTGCGTCTCTGATTCAGTAGCTCCAAATTCATCCACATTTTCTTGCTGCTTTCACTCGTATCACCTTATACCTGAACACAAACCAAACCCTTTCAGACAGTTTTCAACAGATGCTTGATAGTCCTGGGATTCTTTCGTGATTCTTCCATGTGATTTTGAATGAATCCTTTGTTCACAGGTTCTAAGTCCTAAACCAATATTAATCACTGAGCATAATCCAGTGAGACGTAGAGCCCTGTTGTTCAAACAGTGGATGATCCTGTGTGCCTTCAAAAGATCATCCAGTTGCTAATACAACGGAGGGAGGGAAATCTTACCCTGGCTGAGTAGTGAAAATAGCTTTACTATGATATATCAAAGCACTGTTTTTGATAGTTTTATTTGCAATAATGGTAGGGGAATAAGGAGGTGAACTGGTAACATTTGTGGAGGTAGAGGCAGTGAGTGAACATACGTAAACAGTTGCTTTTATTTCACACAACCCAGATTCAGACACTGGCATACTAGGAATTGCTGCAACCTAAAATGTTGGATAATCGGTTCGTACATCAGCTTTTCTTTGTAACAAATAAGCAAAAGCAAATGCTAGCTTTTCCTTCTGAAGAAAATCTTACATAAATGACCCGAAAGGCACCAAGATGTCAGACTGTCTGCCTGAATCAAAAGATCGTAGAAAGGCATCAGCTCCTTAAATTCCAAAATCCATATGAAGCTAGTAATTGAACTGGCAAGTTGTAAAGAAGGAATCCTCTCTTTGGGCCACTGCACAGCAATAAGAGGTCTCTGAACGGCTGATTTAAAGGAAAGATAAGGGATAAGAACTGCACTAGCACATCCTACTGATTTACTGTAGAGCTGAAGTTGTGGCAGTTCAGTAATACCTATACTGCAATCTGGATGCTTTATATTTTAGCCAACTTTATCGATTTACTTTGGTTAGCACAAGGGGACGGTAACAGTGATGACAGGACAGGTTTTATGGCAGCATAGTACAAGAGCTTTTGGGACACTAACTCACCAGCTACCTTGCAGGATTGTCCTAATGGTTCATTTCCAGTGCTGCTGTTGCCCAGCCTGCCTATATTAAAGCCTCCATGAGCTGCACTTCTCACGCTGCAATGTGGTTTATGATTTGAGTGTTGAATTACTTGTGGACACAATGTGCATCATGTCAGTACTGCTCTTACCAACAGGAGAGATTTTAGACTCTTTGGTAGGGACTTGTTCATGAATGCTTTTCATCAGGACATTCTCAAGTCAGATTTGTAAACATAACCTGGCAGTGAGAGTTTTACAAGCATCTTGTGGGTAGTTTTTTATCTTGATATGACTAAGCGTAGGGCATGTACATGGTTTTGAAAATCCTAGTCGATCTTTAGACTCCCAAATATCTTTTAATAGCTTGAGCTGTACCAATAAGTTTCTCAAGAAAGCTGAGAATCCCTTATATATAGGCACCTAAATTGTGCTGACCTACATTATAAATGTGAGCCAGTATGTTACTGAAATTTGGCCAGGTACTTGGAGCAATGTCTCTGGAGCCCAATCAGATCAGACACAAATCAAATTCAGCACTGCTACAGTAAGTGAGGGTATGCCATGCAGGGTTGGGCATCCACATGCATTTATTTGTCTTTCCACATGAAGTATCTTAGCACCTGCCTGAAACTGTTAAAAAAGTAAGATTCTATTAATTTTTTTCCATGGGTACCTAAAATGTCGGCTAAGTCTGTCCCCAATCTGCTTGCGCACAGAATCACCTGAACTTTACACTGCTGAGCAGCTAGGAGCCAATTAACGCCTAAGCACTGTCAGAAATCATAAAGCAGATATACCTAATTCTTTTTTGGAAGCCAGTCAGTGACATTTTCAGAGTTCAGAGTTACATCCCATGCAAAATATGGCTAGAGGAGAGGTTACATGTTTTTCATTCTGCAGTGAGGTAGGTAGAAAACTCACACATGATGCTGCAGATGCAGCTTTCATACTTTCCTTATTTTGAATATCCCCTCCTCATGTTTTAACCACCAGAGTCTTTGTAGTTTTTCTTCCTTCTCCCTTTTTTTGGCCTGATGAATATTTAATGATCCTACATAAAACAGATCAGCTTCCTCCTCTTTTTTTCAAGAGAGTTATGCTCTTGAGAAAACATTCACTTAGGAGGTAGGAAACAAGCATTCAACCACCATATAACAGGAGAGTGACTTAAAGTAAGCCGTAGCTCATGTATCCACTGAGCATTCAGAGGGTAACATCATCCACTTCTGTATTTTGTCAGAATAAGGTTGCTTTAAAATGTTAACACAGGAAAGGGTTCAAAATTGTTATCCTCAGTAAATTATTTCTGAGAAAGAAGGTATCTAGGATGCAACTTTTCTCACTGGTATTTCTTATAGGCTACAGCACCTTTTCGCTAATAAGATCACTTGTATGGATCTCTTTGTTAGGCATCTAAATAACACCAAAGAGAAAAAAAAGAGCTGCATCTGGGCTTATTGCATTTTGCAGTGGCTCTTTTTATGATTCATGCCTTCAGTATCTCTGCGCTATGGTTGTTGTGCATAAAAGCACCCGTGTAATGTCACTTCTCTGTTTTATAGCTGCAGTCTTGAAGTTGGTGAAAACTGAGAAGGAATATTCATTTCAGAGCTTGATTCTTAATGCTTGTATGTTACCAGAACTGACAAAACAGATGGGGCTGCGTGCAAGGGAACTGGGGGAAATTACCTTAAAAAACAGCATGCCTTTTAAAATATTTTTGTGAAGGTGCCAGGGGGAAAAAAACCAGCTGATGAATAGAAAAAAATATGCAGTGAAAAGTTAAGAAAGCAGGTGAATAACAGGACAAGATTTTAATGTTCATTATAAAAACATGAACATGATTAGCTTGGTGAGTTAAGATGATAACCATGATGTTTGTTTTTATGTATGGCGGAAGGACTGTGCATGGATTATTTAAAATTAAAGTCTGGTTATTGTACTTTTTTTCTTTTTCCTTTATCTTTTCATTGCTTTTTTAAATTTGGTATTAGGATAGAATTTGCTTCTGCAATTTTTACAAGTCCTGATCTTTGGACAAAATCAATACCTTGGATTGTATTTTATTGAGAAATTTTAAGGGAAAGACAAGAGTCCCTGGATACCAAATACAATCAAATTTTAGATAGTTGATATGTAGGCCTGGATTTGATTTTTAACAGATGTAGATCAATCTCTAAAGTGATAACATAACAAGTGTTAAGCAAATATTTTCCTCTGAAATGTAAAACTCCTTTTTTTATGAGTTAAGCAAGATATCTAGGCCATATTTAGGTGCATTTAATTTTAGCTGTGGTATTTCACAAGTTCAGAATTTTATGAATATCAAGGCTTGCTTACCTCACAGGTTTTAGAATTTATGAATAAACATAAAGATGTTGGGGGAGTGGCATAGAAAGGCAAATTTCCAGAACAGAATCCTCACCAGTCAAAGAAGGGTCAGACTGCACTTCAGGCTGGACAACAGTCAGACATGCTCTGCCTTTACCATTTTAATTTTATCTTTCCTTATTCTGATTTTCTTTTTTTCTTTTCTTCTTTTTTTTTTTTTTTTTGGCCAGTGGTGCCAACTTAAGCATTGCGTTTTATCTGGTCTCCAGAGACAAGTGATTTTGATCATCAAAATAGAGAGAGAAATGCAAATCGAGGGGAAAAAGTCCCAGAGTAGGCTTAGAATAACTCTAATGAGTAAATGATTTAAACTCCTAAACTGCTATCTGGTAAGAATTGTCGAGTTTCTACTTTAATAGTTTCAACGGTTTGAAGTACAGAGTCAGGCCTTTTCGTATCACCTCTAACTATAATTTTCTGTGTCCTAGCTGTGTCATAAAAATACTGAAATACTTGTATTTATGCATTTAGGTGTGGTGACAATTTATTTTCGTGTTAGTCTGGTCTTTTTTGTCTCGTTTAAAGAACACAATGCATTGCAATAAAATCCAGGCATTAAAGCCCTCAAATTAGATAAAAGAGCTTAAAATTAAAATTATAAAAGAATGCTGCATCCTTGCTACAGAGGCAGTTTAGCATCAGTGTCTGATTTTACTCCTTTTTTTCAAAGTTCAGGTATTTTAATTAAAAAAACATAGTTTTTCAACATATTTCTTTTTAAAAAAAACAGATTCCAAGTGGAATATTTAGGAAGTATATATATAGCTATATTTACCTTGAATCACATCAGGAGAAGGTGATGTTGTAGGAGTGATGGCTCAAAACTTTTGAGTAAGAGAAAATCATCTCAAAGAAGAATTGTTGTAAATGTCGTAATAAGGATTTGTCAGCCCATAGTGCAGTGACAGTAGAGGAAGGCAAGCAAATGTTTCCTGTTTACATTTTATAGCTGGGAAATTAGGCAGATAAGGAAAGTTTGAGCTTAGATTTTTTTTCCTCAGAGCTTTCTGACTACCAGTTTTGCCCCTGACTTTTTGGTTATTGATAAGGAACAGAAGAACTTGATGAAGGAATGACCATGGAGAAAGGAAATGAAACTGCATACTGTATTACCATATATCCTTCAGTTATTCCAATAATAAATCCCAATTACTTTTATGTATAATTATTTGATCTCATTGGCTTCAGTGCTTTTTAAAGGGTTCTTTAAATGAAACATATGCCAAGTGATGTGCTGAGTAGTTGTGTTCTTTGAGGTTTTGCTTGCAGTCAGGCTTTCATTCACATTTTGGATGAATCCAAGGCTGTGCTTACTCAAGATATGTGGGCCATGGAGTGATGTAATAGGATTCATGAGTGGAAGTCCTGACCTGGCCTGTTTATCATTTTACCCAGGGATAACTCTCCATGAAGAGGGAATAGCTTCTACTGCCACTGTTTGATCAGTGTAAGCTTTTGACAACACTCAAAGGACAGGGAAGGGAAGAGGGTAAGCCACCTGGGTGGCAAGGGGAACTCAGGACAGTGAGGAAGAAGCTGAGGCAAGTCCGAGAAAAAGACACCTTGAAGCCCTCCTTTGGGTGAGTTTCAGTACAGAGCTCCTGCTAAAACTGCTCAGAAGTTATTTAGAAGACTAAATATCTGGGGAAGTGAGATGTTTTGAACACATATAATTTCTGTACCAGAATGGCTGGGATACCTCAATGGTGTGGATTGTGTAGATGTGGAGTGAGAGTATCACGCAGGCTTTCTGGGTGGTTATTTTCAACACTACCATTTAAATACTCAAATAACAAGGCAGAAATTCACATTTTTGGATGTTTTCTATGTCATAGCTTAGAGCTAATGAGCCCCTATGTTTCTGATGTTGTGCACACGGTGGTCTCAGCACAGTTCTGCTCTCTGACGTGGTAAAAGTGAGATGTACGTATAGGATCATGGCAGCCCTCCTCGGTGACTGGACTAACTTTCACAGGCCATGCACACTTGTTTTTGCTCTTCACACATTGTGCTAGCAAATACTTAATCCCTGTCATAAGGTTTATCTGACAAAAAATAACAAATACTGTTTTCTCTGTTAGAAATACCTTTATTTTTATCATCAGGAAGATAAATGCCTTTAAAAATCTGATCTGCACTGTATGCTYATCCATATTGTACTCTGTCTCATCCAAACTAGACAAATAAAACGCCATATTGAATTATTTCTCTAACATGTGGGAAGAAATGGGGCCCGTAGTTGTGTGAATTTTTTTTTTTCTATAGGTACCTGAACTACCCACACTTAACACTGTATTCCAATTTGCAGAACACCAGATATTATACACTGAAAGTCTATTGGGATTAGCTAATATTTCCATGGCAATATTCAGGTTTTTTCATTCAAAAGAGAATCTGACACAATTTCAGTTTTAAGGTAAAACCATGTCAGAGTTTTAGAACTGCAACTGTATTTCCACATGCAAAAATAGATAAACTCAAGTTCTTAGATAGATTTATATATCTTAGCAATTCAGAACCTCATTCTTCTCGTCAGCTGTTTTTTCCCCTAATCTCCTATCTCCATTTAGGGACTCCCTTCTGACAATGAAGTAGTACTGCAATATGAGATATGGAGTCTAGCCAGAACTCCCAGGCCCATATTAATTTTGTTTATTTATTTTGGTTGCTGTTCCATGTTTTGTTTCTCCAGTTCCACATGAGACATATGATCTTATATGTGTACATTAGCAAATATAATTTTTTTGTCACTTACCTATGGGGGTAGTGAAAAATCCCATTTTCTGAAAGAAACTCACCTTATTTTTAGAAGGAATAGGATTCTTACAATCCAGAGAATTCTGTGAGACTTGCTATTTTAAAACCAAGAGTAGTCCTGCATATAACAGTATATTCTAAAAATACAACTGAATAACCTATGAAAATCCTCTTTCACTAGGCTGATAAATTCCCATGATCTTTTATTTTTACAAGTGTTCACATCAGTTCTGCATTTTTTTTCACTGTATTTGTAAATTAGTTCTACATTTCAGTAAATTCCCAAGTATTCCTACAGATCTTATGCTGCAATTCTGCAAAGCAGTGTATCATTTAATCTTAGCCTTAATTTCAAGCATATAGAAATACTTCTTTAAAATAGATTTAAAGCACGCAGCTTTTAATTTTAAACTACTCTTTGTGTAATGTGTCCATTCTGTATGTAGAATAACAGATGACACACACTGATTATGTGCTTATTAAACTAAGAACACTGAGGAAAATTCTGCTAGTAGAATTTAAGATAACAGGAACACAATATAAGAATTTCAGGCATTTGCAGAGCGTTTTATCTTAAGGGGTATTTTCTCACCTGTATTTTAGTACAGTGGTGACATACAACATTCAGTGCTGTTCTTTTTTACTTGGCCAGAGGCCATGGGAAAGACTGATGACCTTTAAAGATGCCTTTTTCCCATGCATTTGTTTGGGGTTTTTTTGAGAAGATGCTCACTGTGTCTTTCTTTGACAGTTGTACAAGAGATGGCATGTCTCACCTTGGTAATGTACAATACATTTGCTTTTGCCACTGCTCCCTTTCATTAAGCAGAYCTTTAACTTGTCAGCAGAAATTTCATTTTCCTTTCTTGCCCATTTTTCATCTGAGGACCACATTGACATAGTATTTTCTTGTTTCACAAATCTGTGCTTATGTTTTGAAGTACATAGTCTGTTGCCCTGAAGAATCATCAGGACCTAATCTCATTGGAGACTTAGATTTGTATGGAAAAACTATTTTCCTTTCTTTTAATACTCCTTTTCATGACATGCAAATAAAGGGTTATTACATACAAGTAGGTCTGTACAGGTAACTGGTTTTTTTAGTTCACTGACCTGAACAATTAAGGCTGCCTAAAAAAATTACTTGTTTTGTTATCAAAGCTTGAATTTCCAAACCAGAATGATTTCACCTTTCTCACTATTTTGTCAGAAAAGAGTGTGGTAAAGCTGTTCAGCACAAATATAGAAATATCTTTGATTAAGCTGAACCTAACTTTTTCAGCTATTTCTCTACATCCAAAATTAAAACACTGTTTAGGATTATGTTCCCAATGGGGAAAAAAAATAAATTGAAAAGCCTTGTAAAGACTTCTTAACATATGAAATGTTTATAATTAAAATTTTCAATGAAGATCAATTCTCTTTTGCAGCATGGCTATTGCAAACTTCTGTGTAGATTCAGTTGGGCACTAAGAAATGGATCTGAGATCAGCTTGGAGACTGCATGATACTCTTGTGCGTATAAAGATGATTTTAACAGTAGAGTTCGCACCATGTCAGTATGCAAGAGGAAAGTAATTGCAGATCTTTAAACATAGTTAAAATTTTCATAAATATTAAGTTTTTCAGGATTTTTGAGGGTTTTGCATAGACATCTCCCAATATTTTTATCCCCTCTCATGTGACAAGTATCAGCACAGGGTTTCTTTTCCTCTAGAAGAGGCTTAACATTACATCCTTTATTCCACGCACCTTGAGTATTTCAAAAGAATAAGCATAACTAGGTCATTTTCAGGTCACTCACTATTTCATCTCTCCACCTGCTGATCCCAGATCAAGCCAGATCCCAGCTGGCTTAATCCATTCCTGTGCTGACATTAGACTCTTGAGTTCTGATCACCCAGATGACATTGGATGGGTGCAGTGTAGAGTCACAGCTGAGGCTACTGATATCCAACTGTCCTCAGATTCACTATAGTGGCTTTCACTAATGCACAGTTTTATTAAGCTACCAGGAAGAACCTGACAAATCATGTTTCTATGCTTGAAAACCCCACTGAGCCTTTAAAAGGCAGGTGATAATACTGAGAAGCTGCATTGAATTCTAATAGAAATTAGACTAACCAGAAGGAGAAATATATTTTTGTGCCTAAGAATATAGTTTATATTGCCATTGTAGGTAAAAACATCATTAATATTTGCAATCCCATATGGATTACATTACACTGTATTCAGATCACCTCTGGGAAAATTATAATCATAGAATGCAAAAGATATAAGTAAGATTTAAGTAAGATCAAGTGAGTGCTTCTCTGGCCAAGGCAATGCCAACTGGCCACAGCTCCTTCCAGTATTTAGAAAGGCCCTTATTCAGCTGTCCTCATCTGGTGTCAGCCCCAAAGGTGGGTATCTAGAGGTGTCTATTCACATCTGGCCCCAGGCACAAGACAGGTGGAGGCCAAAGAGCAGGAGTGTTTGGGAGATAGACTACGAAGGGTCTCACAGTCAGGTAGGGCCCTAAAGGTATTGCTCCTGCTGCTGTGCAAAGTGGGGGCAAGCTGGGGTGAGGACTCTGAGACACACAAGTTAGCCTTGTGAAAGACCCAGGAGAAGATAGATATTTTGTAAGCAAAACATAGCTGAAATAGCTCAAAGAGCAGGTATAACCTTTTTGACATATTATACCTGTTATGGTTTGTGTTTTTAAAAGCATGGCCTTATTTTAACAAGGTGGCAGAGCTGATGGTGGCTCTCCTGAGGGCAGTGGTGAAGGTGACCAGAAAGTTCTGCAGCTGGCACTGTGCCCTAAGCCGTGAGCCAACTCCTGCCATCTATGTGGCTGTTAGAAGCGAGGCTCCACGAGAACCCAGATCTTTCTTCCCTGTTGAAAGCTCTACAAAGTGAAACTTTAGGATCAGCATCAATATCAAAAGGTAAAAAAAGAATTGAACTCTCTGACAAACAGCAGTTTTACACGAGTGCATCTCCAGTAGAAGTAAATATGCTTCAGTTCTCCGAAGTTAAGATCTTGAGTTATCTAAAGAGTCTGAGTTTGTGTTTCAGTCTGCAGAAAACACTAAGTGCTATGCTAGGCAAGTGTGATGCTTTTGCAGAAAAGAAAATCTAGAAAAAAGGAAAAATAACTTTTCTTATCCTGATGCTATACTGTAATTTTTTTAACCCCTAAAAATTATCTTTAAGGGGATATTTTGGCTAGATTGTGAGAAACTAAACAAATAAGATCTGTGTTACATTTCAGCTGAATATGATWTGAAATTGAGGTGATATTAAATCCTGAATAGGATAGCTTAAAAATTGAGAAAAAAGCACCTCTTCAAGGAAAAGGGGGGGAAAAAAAAAAAAGAGAGGAGAAAAAATCCATATCACATCAGTCTAAACTGTGGTGCATCAGAAGTATCAGTATGGGACTGCATGTGTTTACTACCTCTCAGTGTGCTGGTCCGCTGTCTTTGTACTTGCTGCTCTGTGTAATCATCACTCCCTGTTGGATTCCATGTAAATTCCAAGTGCAAGCAATTTCACTCTACAAAACTATTGCACAAGGTGATACAATATTCCCATTGCTCAGTGGTCCCCTTTTTCTTGCAGCCTCATCTTTCAGCCCTTGGGGACCGAAGCTGCATCTGCTGTGGATCTGTTTCTGTAATAGCTCTCTGAGAGCCTATTCCAGGTAGTCTCTAATTAGACACACCCAGATGGTGGGCACCAAGCAGATGTCCTGCCAGCTTGGGGTAGATATGGAAGAAAGTTTTCTCTTGGCTCCCCGTAGTTTGTCTTTCTAATGCCTTTTTTCCTGCATTTTTCTTCACAGTGAGCATTTGAAATGTTTGCTCACCGTTCCTGACATATGAAGCAAACTCAAGCACTGTAATCTAAGGTACTAAACATTCATAGTGTTTGGTACTGTTTGGTACTAGTCTGAAGCTTAGGCATATTGAACTCATGTTACCCAAATGCTGTCACGAACAAAACTGCTCACTTGTGCTTTGATACACAGTCTTTATCAGCAATTAAGATTTTATTCTTGGAAACTAATTAACAATTATGTTCATACTGCCAGAGACATAAGTAAGCATACTCAAACATGTCTGTGTAGCCAGCCTTGCAGATGAAATGAATGCAGCTAGCTGGAATAGAGTCTGATGTTTTCAGTCACATGAGTAAATGTAAGAAGCTGATCTCCAAAATGAGAAGCACGTATTTTCTGACAGCTTCTTTTCACAGTCAAACCATACTTAAATGTTTAGCCACATCTGACACTGAAAACGTTTTGAGGCAGAATATTTACTTACCTAGCAATTTGACCATCATGTTCCCAGTGCTGTGTTTCATGCTCCATTTGCCATAACTGTTGACGTGTTTTTCACAGCATTTGAGGCAATGACAATTTTAATTAAAAAGTTCCCATATTATTCCTCCACTTTTCTAAATCTGATCACACAAGAATAACTAAAAAAATATTTAAAAAGTCAAGTGGATTTGCAGTAAAGTGTCCTGTAATCACTTATGTTTCAAGAGGTTTAACAAAGTCAATCCTCAGGTATCATCTTTTTATTTTATTGTCATTTTTTTAAAATACAATGATTTAGTTTATTTGGAAGCAGTGATCACAAAATGGCTGTCACCAGACAATACTTTATGATGTAAAGATTTGTAAAATATATAACTTGGGAACTTGTGTTGGTTTTGGCTGGGGTAGAGTTAATTTTCTTCACAGTGACTGGTGTAGGGCTGTGTTTTGGATTTGTGCTGAACACAGAGTTGATAATATAGAGCTGGTTTTGTTATTTCTGAGCAGAGCTTACACAGACCTGCTTTTCACATGGCCACACTGGCAAGAAAGTTGGGGGTACTTGGGAGGCTGGGAGGAGACACAGCTAGGACAAGTGAGCTAAACTGACCAAAGGGATATTCCAGACCATGTGACATCATGCTCAGTGTATAAAGTGGAGGGAAGAAGGAGGAGGTGGGGGGACGTGTGGAGTGGTGTTTGTCTTCCCAAGTCACCTTTCTGCGTGATGGGGCCCTGCTGTCCTGGAGATGGCTGAACACCTGCCCAGCCATTGGAAGCAGTGAATTAATTCCTTTTGTTTCTTTTGTTGTATGCATGGCTTTTGCTTTTCCTGTTAAACTGTCTTCGTCTCAACCCATGAGTTTTCTACCTTTTGTCCTGCTGATTCTCTCCCCAGTTCTACCAGTGGGGGAGTGAGCGAACAGCTGTGTAGGACTTGGTGGCTGGCTGGGATTAAACCACGACAGTCCTTTTTGGACAATAACAAAACACATCTCTGTATTACCAACCTTGTGTTCAGCAGAAATCCAAAATATAGCCTCATACAAGACGCTGTGAAGAAAATTAAATCTACCCCAGCCAAAACCAGCACAGAACTGAAGATAAATTTGAAACTTGGAAGGCTGCCTTTGTAAGTCAGAATGCTTTTCTTGAGTAGATTTTGAACTCAGTTTTACAAACCTCCYTGTCAAGAAACACAACTAAAACATGTTTAAGTCATTATTTTTGGGATATTTGCATGATATTAGATTTTCACAATCCATGTTCTTGCACGCTACTTTCCGTTTTGGCGTTCCTTGGAAGGAAGTATTTCAGACTCTGTTATCTTTTAATATCTTGTTATCTCCAAACGTCTTGTATGAGAAAGAATTACACTGGTTTTTAATTGATGAATATGTAAGTTTTTCACTAACAACTTCTTAGTCATGCTACAGTGAGCTGAAAAGCAAGAAAATAACAGAGATCTATGGCAGGGAAATGCTATCTATATCAAAGAGGAGAGGAGAGAAGAGGAGAGGAGAGGAGAGGAGAGAAGAGAAGAGAAGAGAAGAGAAGAGAAGAGAAGAGAAGAGAAGAGAAGAGAAGAGAGAAGAGAAGAGAAGAGAAGAGAAGAGAAGAGAAGAGAAGAGAAGAGAAGAGAAGAGAAGAGAAGAGGAGGAGAGAGGAGAGAGGAGAGAGGAGAGAGAAGAGAGAAGAGAGAAGAGAAGGATCAACACCCAAACTAGCAACATAATCTGCAAGTATTAGATTTTGTAAGCTAAACAATGAAGAAGTGTCTCAATTTTTTCCTTATTTGACCATAATGAAGTTTTTGAGACAATCTGACAATACACATGCAGCCACTTTAAAAGCAATATTGTCACTTACTATGTTGTATTAGATATACTTTAAAATTAGGTAAAGACAAACCAATTCAGTGAAAAATAAGCATGCTTCTAAAACATTTCTAGAATCAATCCAAGTTTGACAAATCAAGTCTGTAATTAATCTTTATTTTCCACCATTTAATCTTTTTTTAATGTATCTTCAACTCATTTTCTAACGAGAGGGTTGTCAAAATTTCTGAGAACTCATAAGGAGAAGTGTTTTGCAGTTCTTCCTGGCCAACTACAGACTGTTAAAAACCTACTTGAAAGTGTCGCCCCCCATGGTCTTTCAAATTCAATTTTACACACTCAACATATCTAGAAAAATATTGGAATAATTTTGAGACTCCCAAGCATTTATCTGATTGAAATCAGAACTCTGTAATTCTTGAAATCCACTCATGACTAGTGAAAATGTATTATTATACACAATTGTAGTACATGTGGCAAAAAGCTTTTAATGTTTTTAGTCTTAACATCCACTGAAGCCAGGTCAGTGATGCTAACCACTGAAAATCCAGTTTAGTGAAATTAATTAGCATAGTAAACTGGCAATGATTTAAGATATTCTGGACGGCCAATGCAGTTGTGCTTCTGATAGCATTTTTTGAAAAGTGTTCTAAAGGCCATCATCAGGCAATTGCTGCAAAAATAATTATGTTAATTGAAAATATCACTGTGCCTCAAAAGTGACATCCCCACATTTGAGCAATCAGAAAGAACGGCATATAAAATCCTTATCTATTTTAGGGGCAAAACATCTGTTTTGGCTTGAACAGTTACTGAGGGCTGCTCAAGCCAGGCTGGAGAACATTGCACTGGGTTCAGGTGCAGAGGGCTCCCAGCCAGCATTCTGGCAACTTGGCTGCACCGAGTCTGAGCTAGAGAAGATGATAAATGCGGGTATGGCAGTACATGGCAGTGAGCAGCTCAGGGTGCCACGTGTCCTGATGACAGGGTACAAGAGCAGACACAGCTCTGCAGCCCAAACTGTTCACGTTGTACCTGCTGTTAACCTTGCCAGCAAGTGGGGGCAGGCTGGTGCAGTTCTTGCTTGGCTGTGGTATAAGACAACCTTAAGAAACTAGCATGAACATTAAAAGTAATTTAACCAAAGCAGTGTGCTGTCTTCCTGGGATAGTTCATGTTGGCATTGTGGCTTTTTTGCTCTTTCAACCTAACCAACCTTACTCAATGCAGTAAGACGTTAAATATACAGATCTAACTAGGTAATTTTACATAGCTTAGTTCAGGGGTAGAGGAGGTTGTGGTGCAAGTCATATAATCTCTCTGCCTCACTGCTTCCACTTATTTCTACTGTTGGTGGGGATTATACTCCTTTTTGTGTTTTAGCCGAACTTCTGTCTCTCTGCTCTGTGAGTATTTCGTGCCTCCCAAAAATAGCAATAGGGAAAACTTAAAAGCCAGCATGGTCTTCATAAATGTAATTATAACTAAACATAATTTTCCATTATGAACACGTACATAGTCGCTGATCTTAAATGAATGCTAACTCACAAAATCAGAGGGAGAAGAGAATATTCACAATCAGCCTCAGTTATGTCTATGTTATTAAATTATCTTTGCTAGTTAGCCTATTATTTTGTGCTCTGAGTCCTTTGTCTTCCTGCCCTTCCTCTCATTCTTATATGCTTTCCCTGAAAATAACTTATTTATCTGATTAAACAGTAATTAGTGACTTCAGTGGGCCTGTATGTGTGTAACTGAGACCAGAATCTTGCCTAAAGAATTTTCAAAATCAAATATGTAACAATTAAAGGAAACTGAAGTGGTGTGTGGTTTTCAATATGATGACCTAAAAAATCCAAGTAATTGAAAGCAAGCTTTCTGCAAAAAAAAAAAAAATCTTTTCTCAATTTCACAGCATGTGAAGTAAGGGGAGAAAAGGGCACAGCATGTATCATGTTTGGTAGGTTGTCCTTTCATATTTACTTTTAATTTGATAAAAATCAGATGTGTGTATATTAAAGAGAAAGTAAAAATAAAGTACAGGAGTGCATCTTTAAATTTCATATATAATTAAACTCATACTCCTATAATTGCTTTGCTCCTTTTCAATTAAACCTTAAAGCATATTCATCATATAATTATTTTTAGTGCAATGATCAAGGAGTATGATTCTTATTATTTTAAGTGACTGCAGAGGGCTGAGAAAAGAGAAAAGACCTGCCTGAGGTCTGAAAAGACATCTGAAAAGACATCTTTATTTAGTTAGCTCTTTGGCAGGTAGACAGATACCTGCAAGTTGAATTCCTGTGTTGCTTGGGAGGCCAGTGCAGGTGTCACCCAATAAAGCACACACAGAAAGAGCAGAGGGCAGAAACTGGAGGCCAAATGGGCAATGGATGTAGCAGGATACAGGCCATGGCCGTAGCACTCCATGTGCTCTGTTGCACTGACCAATTCCCTATTTTTCTGTCCCCAATTGGCTCTGTAATAAGGTGCTGGTGACTACCTGTGAGCAGTCCCAGAGCTTTATCCCTGGGAAGTGAATGGGAGCAATGGGGAATTGCATCTAGGTACATCCTGAAAAGGAGGGACAAAAGGCTTCCCAGCCTTTCTGCTGTCTCGATATCTCTTATAGAGGCTTCTCTTTTTGTTATGGTAAAAAGAGATGGAAGTGTGTCATTAAATATATTTACATGAAGGAGTGATTTGGTAAGTCTTTCTGGTATGCCATATTGTGACATACGAGTAGCTTGCCAAAGATAAATCACTAGCTCTCTCTGCTTTACACCAACCAGAATAAAGCAAATGTGCCAGAAATCAGTTCTAGAGATAACTGCATGAGCTTTGCCTTGACCAAACCCTGAGTCCAGAGAAACTACAATAAATTATGTAGAACAGAACTTCTGACTTCTTGTTTGGTGAAGAGCTATTGCTTCTGTAGTAAAAAAAAATTGTATCAAAAGGCAAAAATCTTCAAGTTGCTTGTTTTATCATTCAATTAAATTAGTTTTGTGCAAATACGGATGAAGTGCACTACATTCACAAAGGTGGCAGTGTACTTTACGAAATTTGTTGGAGCAAGAACTGATCTCTGTAGTGCTGCTGCCTCTGAGCAGTGGTATTTGTAATTTTTTATCTTGCAAAAGCCTCATGGTTAAAGGCCCTATGTGGTTTAATAAAATGCATTCAATTCCTATCTTACATATATAAGGAGCCAGGGATTTTGGAAGCTCATAATTTTCATATTTCTGTTTTCTAGCTAGGGCTCAGTTCTCATTACAAGTGTTTTTCCACATAGTGTATGACTTACATACCAATAATGAGAACACACCTTTCATTTTCAGTTCTTTCCATTCATGAGCTTGCACATGACCTGGCAATGTGCACTCTCAGCTCAGAAGGCCAACCATATCCTGAGCTGCATCAAATCCAGCATGGCCAGGAGGGCGAGGGAGAGGATTCTGCCCCTCTGCTCTGGTGAGATCTCACCTGGAGTGCAGCATCCAGCTCTGGGGCCCCCAATATAGGAAGAATGGGGACCTGTTGGAGCAAGTCCAGTGGAGGGCCATGAACATGATCAGAGGGCTGGAGCACCTCTCCTATGAAGACAGGCTGAGAGAGCTGGGGTTGTTCACCCTGGAGAAGAGAAGGCTCTGGGGACACCTTAGAGCACCTTCCAGTACCTAAAGGGAGCCTGCAAGAATGATGGAGAGGGACTTTTCACAAGGGCATGAAGGATGAGGGGTAATGGCTTCAAACGGAAAAGTGGTGGATTTAGGTTGGATATCAGGAAGAAATTTGGAAGAAATTCTTTACTGTGAGAGTAGTGAAGCACWGGAACAGATTGCCTAGAGGAGTTCTGGATGCCCCATCTCTGGAAGTGTTCAAGGTCAGGTTGGATGGGGCTTTGGTCTAGTGGAAGGTGTCCCTGCCCATGGCAGTAGGATTGGAACTACATGATCTTTAAGGTCCCTTCCAACTTAAACCATTCTATGATTCTATGAGGAAATCTGTCCTACTGTGACATAGCTGAAACAAAAGGATAATATAATCTATTACACAGATTCTTATAAAGAAGGGCACAAATTTCTTATTACAAGGGGATGAGAGAAGAAAAAGTAAAAATTATTATTCTTGTTTCAATATTGTAATGATAGGAATATAAATGCATCTTTTAGTGCATTAGAATCAGGAAGTGAAATGGATGAAAAATGAGATACCATTAGGATAATGTCTTTCTAATGGTCACATATTGTTAAACCCAAGTAAGAACATAAAGTGTACAAATACTGGAAAGAAAAGAGTTTAAATAAACATATAATTTCAGATATTTGCTTGCAATGATATTGAAGGTTTTATCTGTTTAAGTGAGTCCTGCCCCACATCATCAGTAAAGTGTGTATGGAGGTCTTTGTGTGGTGTGTTGTCAGAATTCCTTGGTGATTTGTGCAACAATCATTATAAACATCATTCATTAGTCTGAACCTATAACAGTCATGCAGTCCAAAAAGGGCAGAAACAGTTAACTTTATTGGCTTTATTTTGACCTAAACCGCTAAATTTTTTTCATGTGTTTAAGGAACTCTGGATGAAGACCCACTTATCTTGACACAAGGGCACCGTTATACATGAAACAAAGAATGTCCCAAAGTTAGAGAGTCTGGTTCAGAATAGCACACTGAAGTTAATGTCTTAAGTCAAGCTACCTGACATCTTTCGTTCCTTCAGTGTTGACAAAGGGTGTTTCTGCTTAACCTTTCTTGCCCTGCCACTGTTCTTTAGTTAAATGCATTCCCCTAGTGAAAAAGAAGAATAATGAATGTATAAGTCAGTCTTTCCAACACAGTCTAGGAGCAGCAATTAATTTCAGTGAAGGAAAATTAAAAAAAAAAAAAGTAAAATATTCTTTGAATGCATTCTCACACTCTGAGATATGGAAAAGAACCACAGTCAATAAGAACAAGTATGCTGGAGGTAGAAGTCAGACTCTGTCAAATTTTGGATTAGTGCCATAACACCTGTATCAATTTTTTAACACCTTTGTGGCTCCTGTCATTTTAGTTCCATATCAGAAGATGAGTTGTTCTAGAAGTGTACTAATACAATCCACTGTAGAAACCAGCACTGGGCTTAAGAAAATTAGTCAGGTTCAGCAGATTTGGCTGGATCCCCAGATATCTAGGGACAAGCATGACTTACCTTTCTTATTAAATATATCTCTTTAAAAATAAAATTTGAAGTGATTATCAATCTTCCTTTTTCTGACCAGGGAATTATTAGCCTAAAAAAGCTAAGAAACTGTTACAGAATGCTTTTCTAGCAATTGTGTGATTCACCATTTACAGTCTTGACACTGTTGTGTGAAAGCCTGTTATTACCACCATCAGTTTAAAAAACCAAGCAAACCTCCAAGCCCCAAGAAATTTGATAGAGAATGAAACCCTACTAATTATAAATGTGACAAGGTTTAACTTTCTCAGGCCWGTAACAAATACATATATATGTACACACACACGCAAATAGATATGCTATATTCAGGCCACAAATCGAATTCGTAAGCACTTACATATGCAAAATTAGGATGTCTAAGTCTGGAGACAACTTTAACTGCACTTAGTTTAAGGAAAAATACATAGAAAAATAAATTAATTGGAAACCAGTCAAAAGAAAATAGAAGCTAAGGTGTTCTGAAAATACATCAGGCAGAGAACACGCTTATAAAGATGAGACTCCTGCCAAAATCCATTAGCATTGTCCTGAATAAAGTGTGAGAAAATCCAAATTTAAACAGGAAAGTCATTTTGAGAAAGGAGGCACTTTGGTTCCTCAGAGGACTCTGCTTTCAGGGTTTTCCAGAGTTGTGATGAAACTGAAACTGGACATTATATGAAAATGTTCTTTTTTTGCCTCAATGTATAAATTTATTTATTAAAATAAATARAGAAACATTTGGTTTGGATTCACTCAGAGTTTGTGTGCATAGGTGCAAAGTCCCTGGRTATGCACTGTGAGAGACAGCTTTGCTCCCAGGGCTGTGTGTGCTCATTAGCCCATGTCTGCGCAGAGACTGACATGTCCTGTATCTCAGGTGGATGGATGAGCATTTTTATGCCTGTGTGGCTTTTAGTCCTGTGTTGGCACAAAGCCATATAGGAAAGTGTCCAGAATCAGCACCATGCCTTTTAGTCTGTGTTTAATCTGGTTTGCCTGTGCTTTCTCAGTAAGAACAGTGTTTACACCTACTTATGTGCCTTGTTTCTCGGGCACCTCAAACTTTCTTGCTGTCAGTTCCAGGTACTGTTGTTTCTGTTCTACTGTCTACTGTTGTTTTTGTGCTTTACTGGGAACAGTAAAGACAGGCAGCCTGTGGAAGTGGGTTATGGGAATCACTTCTGGGGAATGGAGACAGATGAAGACTCTCTCTCTGACGAAAGCTACATTAAGCCCGATGAGAGAAATCATGTGTTTTCATTAAGCCAAGACCARGTAAGGATCTGTGCAATGGTCTTCTGGTGAATTCAAAAGAAGGATCAGGCAAAACTGAATACTACTWAAGTTATGGTGTGAAGATAAAAAGAGGGTAAAGTTCTTGCTAAAATGAGAATTTGGATTTGTATTTGCTACTTCAGTCCTAGAATTGATAATAGAACAATAGATGTAAAAATATTTCCTCTCTTTAAAGAAAAATGGTTTCTTCTCTAATTTGAAGTGGCCATTTAAAGTAAATCAGAAAAGCTTGTGTTTTTATTTAATGGATAGATTCAGCTCCAGCTTGTATCTAATTTAAGACAAAAATTTAAAAAAAAGAAAAAAAAAGAAAAAAAAAGAAATATATTAGCCAATGGCAAAACATTCTGAGCAATTATGGAATACAAACCATTACTTGATTCCTACTGAGGGAAAAAGTAGGGGACTGAGGAAGAAGGTCTTGCTTTCCCTTTAACCTGTTTTTTTTTTTTGTGTGATGGCATGCAAGTTTTACATTAGAGTCACAGAATCAGAGACTGGATCAGGTTGGAAGGGACCAAGGTGGGTCACCTGGTCCAACGTGTCTTCTCCAGAATAAACAGGCCGAGCTCTCTCAGCCTTTCCTCGTAAGAGAGGTGTTCCAGTCCCTCAATCATCTTTGTCACCTTCTGCTGGACCCAGTCCAGGAACTCCATGTCTCTCTTGTACTGAGGAGCCCCAAACTGGGCACAGCTCTTCAGATGTGGCCTCACCAGGGCCAAGTAGAGGGATAGGATCACCTCTCTTGTCCTTCTGGGAATGCTTTTCCTAAAGCACACAGGGATACCATTGACATTGGCCACAAGGCTGGCCACTACTGGCTCATGGGCAACTTGCTGTCCACCAGGACCCCCAGATCCTTCTCTGCAGAGCTGCTTTTCAGCGGGTTTATCCCCAGCCTGTCCTGGTGCATGGGGTTATTATTCCCCRGTTGCAGGACCCTGCACTTGTCTTTGTTGAGTTTCAGAAGGTTCTTCTCTGCCCATCTCTCTGACCAGTCGAGGTCCTTCTGAAGGGCTGCACAGCCCTCTGGGGTATCAGTCACTCCTCCCAGCTTTGTGTCATAAAACATGTTTTATTTTTCACAGAAAAAAAAAATTAGGAAACTCAGCTACTGAATAACCTGTTGGTTGATCCCTGCCCATCTATGCTTCCTTGAGAAACAGGTGCTTTGACAAGTTTAGGTCTTTAAATAAAAGTCAGCATAGCATTCACAGATGCATAGGACATAGATAAAATGGTGAACAAGGATATAATGATTATTAAACATTATCTATGAATAAGAGATTGAAAGCTTTCATGGACCAAATTAATCATCTGTCTAGGTGAATGGCACCATCTGGTGGATCTATATTTTGGAAAATTTTTCCTGGAAAGTGAAGTCATAATATAGAGGCTGTTCCTCTACCATAAAACTGAATATTTTTACAAGAGTTAAAAATTAAATAAGATGAGAAGAAAGGTAGCAGTTATTAACAATATAATTGTCACCATTGTTCATTTTGGAAAGTTACTGGTATTTCCTGCACAATAAATGCCATGTGAATAATTATGAGAACAAAGAAAATTAGTCAGAAACAGCTTATTAAATGTTTACTTGAACTATCTGTTCAGAGCTATAAGTATCTGCTAAAGAACCTATGCTATAATTCTACGAAATAAAGTTTTCTGAACATGGTAATGTTGTACGGGAAATTAAAAAAAATATATAGATTCAGGGATTTTTTTGTTTATACAGTTGCCCTCATTTACTCTTTTATTATATCAGAACTCAGTTGATTTGTGCACTTCTGTAGCAGTAATTTTTCAAATACAATGACAGTCGTTGGTAAATGCGTTCTGTTGGTTACCAGTGGCATGGAAGTCTCGGTTATCCAGTCAGTTGTTCCCATGCAAGTAACACAGGTGATCGTTACCCATGGGAATCTTTGACGACAGCATATTCTGGCACCTTCTGCCCATCGTATTTGCCCTGCTACATTGCACTTATCAGGTAACTGGATGAACTGGATACACTTCCAGAGCTCATTTCTGCCAAATAGCATGCAGTCTATAAGATCCCTTGCTCCTGCATGGTGGGCCATGAGAAGGATGTTTTGGAACCATTACTTTATGAAAACTGGCATCCATATAATCCGCATGTGTAGTGTAGAGGAAAATATTGCAGATGACTTTTCCAAAAATGTACACTTCTCCTAAATAAACAAATGATATTCGAGGCAATGTAAAATAATAAGTATAACCTAGCAGGGTCTTTGTTTGCGTGGCCACAACCAGCATCTGATGTGTGCTTATGAGTTTTCAGTGAGAAATTCTTAGAATTACTTAAGGACAGTAATTTTCAGCTTCAAAATTCAGTCACCATTGGGAACCCCTGTAGTCCCAAGCATGTAATAGAAACATATTGAAAGTGACAAAGGAAAATTAATTAGACATTTTTACAAAATGGTCAAAGAACACATTCCCTCATTCAATGCAGGAGTGTGGGATTCATTCAATTCAATTCAATTCACATGCCTCCTGAATTTTAAGAAAATCAGACTGTATTCTGCATTATATTGAGCTGCAATAACAAAGAAGTGAAAGAGCCTGTTTTCTCCACTGTCGTCCTATACGTTTCTCCTCAACTAGTCCCCACCAACATGAATTATCATTAATTTCCTTTTTTTGACTTTTGATAATTAAAAGAAAAAGTGTAGAGGCCTATAGAGTAAGTAAAATGAATAAATTAAAAACCAGAAAATCATAAGTGGCCTGACACTGCTTAGATTTCTCATTAAATTTCTCATTAAAATGTCCATATTGTTTCGTTAGTATCTTTTTGCTAGTATCTTGACATGAAGCCTGTTGTTGGCACTGGGTGCAATGGAGCCAGGAAAAACCTTGTTGTGATGCATTGTGAATCATTTTATTTGCAACGCATCTCCAGAAAATACAATCTCACATTTATTCATCCCATAATTGATCAAAAAGATTGAAATGTGCCAAAAATGGTTATTTTGAATATCATTTTATTTTATAAAATAAAATGAAAAAGAATATGGAAACAAGACAAGTAGGCTGGTTAGTGTGGAAGAGCAACTGAATGTCCTGCATCCAGAAGCATTGCTTTGTGGGAAGGAGACAGACTATAAAAAAGATTTTGGTCTGTAGAAAGAAATCTGGAGAAAACAGGAGTTGCTTCAGGGACATTTTATCAAGATAGACCTGGGCAGGGTTTGAGAGTGGAAGACCCAGAGAAGAAATAAATGGGGACAAGGGAGATGATTGCATAACAGGCACAGTAGGGTACATATCAGGAGAAACGAGGAGGATAAGGAAATATAGTAAGTAACTATTGGAATCTGCAGATTAGACTGGATGAATTTCTTCTGTGTCACTCACTAGATGGAGGCTATGGGAATGGGAATAGGAATACAGCTGGAAATTGCGAAAGTTCTTCCCAGCAGCCAAGGAGAAGACCTGCAGTCAGTCAAGGCAAAGTATCAACATTCTCTAAAGAGAGATTACTTCTAGGAGCTCGATGAACAACTTGGAATTTTTATTGTTTTGGGATTGATTTTGCTACTAGATGGTAGCTTGTCCTATGACTAAGAACCTTAACAAATTTGAGAGGAAAATACAGAACTTAGCACTTTCAAATGCTGGAGGTTTGAGCACCTCAATCCGCCTTTGCAGATACATGTGCTCCACTTCATCTAATAGGTTCCAGGGTTTTAGAAAAGTAAAAGAACAAAACCAACCAACCAACAAACCAAAACAAAAACCAAACTAAACTAACCAAACAAACTAAAAAAAACCCCAACAAAATCACCAGAAAACTACAAATAAGCAAAAACTTATTCTGCTGCAGGAGTAAGAGACTGTTCAACTGGACTGTAGTATCATCCTTTCATCTCATTTGTCATAGGTCTCTAGTAGTTAATAAACCAAAAATGAATGCTRAAAACAACTGCTGTCTTATGCCTGAGGCTTTCTACTAATTTTATCCCTGTTGAATAATTTGGATCTCATTTCAGGGATCAGTTAAGTTGACAAACGTGATTGTGGCTCTTRGGGAAGAAAATTATGTCAAAAATGTTTGGATTTGGGAAATAAATGATAATTTATTAAAGTCTGGGGTTTTTCGTCTCCKCTAGCATCTGTGACACACAGGTACATTTCTAAAAACTTTTGACAATTGTCTGAGCCAGTTTCAAGTGAATTAGGTAAAAGAACCTTGACTATCATGTTTTTGTAAGCGCTAAAATCTTCAAAGTGATCTAGTAAATTAGAGAAATGGTTCCTGTAATAAGAAAACACACATAAGGTCTTAAATTATTCGGAACCTAAGCAGACCTGTTTTTGAAGATGTTAAATGTCTCTTTGCAAAAGGGACCAAAATGTTTTGGATTTCTTGCGTGCATTAGTAATAAGATGTATCTCTGATAGGTGACAGGATTTGTTTTGTATTTTGTTTTTGTATAAACAGGAGGTTTTGTATTTTAGGAGTTTCCACAGAGTTCAATCCCATATTGTGGATACAGAATGTGTTGTCAGTTAATGGTTTGAAGAAAGGAACATTTGAAGAATCATTCAAGCAATGCTTTGAGTCAATATTTCACAAGAAAAGCTGCTCAAAACCAGTTGATAGCTCACAAAATCAAGTTTTAAAATCTTGATTTTTATCCATTTTCTCTGGATAATTATCAACCTGATGGAAAACATCTGGTTTTATCAATAGTGATAGAGCTAGATAGATTTCAAATTTGAAAACAACAGGGGTATTGAAATATATGGTCCTTTGCTATCCAAGGTAATGACAACTTTGTTGTTAATTTTAAGATGAACAGGATCTCACCCTTCCCAAASAGGACTTTACAATAGGAAGTACAGCATAACATRAGTCGAAATATTCTTAACTGGCTAAAAGATAAGGATTATAATTACACTTTGCCAGAASATACACTTTTTGACTAGCTATGAGAACAGTTTCTTTTGTCAGCCRTGGCTAAAAGAGCTGTTGAGAGTGGAGGTCTGGGCTTACCTCTGGCACACAGGGAAGAGTGGCACGTAAGTGAATACAGCCTTTAATATCACCTGGAATAACTCCAGGACCACTGGCTGGCTCTTCATCAGATCTGGCATCATTCCAGTTAGAAGTTTTGCAGCCACCACCCATGCAGTCAGTATAACATAGACTATCCCATGAGGGTTCAGGAACTTATTTTTAGATAACAGGTGAATGAAAATTTAATTGATAAATGAACACTGCCTGTATTTTGGGATGGGCAGGTACATTGACTTTTAGAGTGTTGAGATTGAAGTCTCAAGTGCCTAAAGTTAAACAGTAAAGCTTCAGTACCCTCAATTAGGACACACTCATGAAAACAATATTAATTTTAAAATAGAGCAATCTTAGAGTAATAGTCTTCCCTGAACAGAGGAGGAGGAGATTTAGTCCCATACTTCAACCATCCTTGTTCCCCATATTCTGCATTACATTTCTTACTTGCCACAGTAATATTTTCTGCTGGAATCACAGCACTGCCTTGAATCTCTCTTAAGAGATTAAAACTGAGTCCCAAAGGGCAAGAGTGTTAGTGAAGTCTTTTTTGTGTTRGTGAAGGGCTCACTCACTTAAAAGCTCAATTCAAGATGTCTTGAATCTTTTTCCCAGTTAGCTGATAATACATACATAAAAATGTTTTAGGGAAGTSGAATTTATGTAGAAGATTCCACTTCTTTTTGTTTCTCTACCAGCAGTGGTCTTATTCCAGCTATTGTAGATAAATGTCTGCCTTTCAGACTCAGTTGATAATATTGATTCATGTTTCTGAAAACAGATTTCCATTGATCAGGAGTGCTCATACAGAAGAAACTGAGAAGGAACAAAATGAAAGAAAGAGTAACATTGCCTGAGAGTCAGGACACTGCCTTAGAAAACAGGCATATAACCTTGTGAATAATTAAATGAAATGTAAAAGTATATAAGCAGTCACATGTATGAAATTTTCCAGAAAGATGGGCAGTACAAATTTGAACTTCCTCAGACAAAAAAAGTATCTGATCTGAGAACTCCCACMGCATACCTGAGTATCTTCAACTCCTAATTCAACCCTGGAAACAAAACCTTTCTTGCTCTTGCCTGTTTACCATGCTCACAACTGAAATGCTTTTCATGTATTGGTATGCTTTATGTTAACCTAAAATCAGATTTCTGCTTGAGGTTTTTTGGTTGTTTCAAAAGCCACACTGTCTTTCATTTTTTAAGAAACCAAACAAAAAAAAAAGAAAATTGGTATTTACACAGCCACAGGTTGCAAGATGCCTTCTAAAATATCATAAAATATTGTCCAAAATTATCAATATTTTGTAATTATGTCAGCTCTTGAGATTGTTATTTGACTGCTTCTTGACTGTAGTCCATAATTCTTTCAAAGGTATGACTTCAAGGAATTTGAAAAATAGGATATGCTGCTTTATGCCTTACTTTGGGATGGTCTGGTGTTCTGCCAAATGCTACATATCCAAATTATGTATATTATTATGTCATGACCAGTGATGTAACAGAAGATGTCTCTATTACCACCACACTATATGGCATCAAAAATCACTGCACATTAAACTGTCTTAGAACTGTATCTACCACTGTAAGTGTGAAGGTTCTTGTTTTCATTTTATCATGGAGAACCTAAGAAATAGTAAAATACTTTGTTGAGCAACAGTCTGGTATTGAATCAAGAACAGGACAAGATCTCCCTGTTACCATCTTCTGCTTCAGTCTTCCCTCATGCTGAGAAAAACTCTGCATGCAGTATCTTGAAACTGAGTTGTGCTTAGTAAGGCAGAAAAGAGTGAAACAAAAAAGCATGTTTCTGTGACCTTTTGGCAAAGAACATCCTCCCAGTTATGCCTGGGAAGTGCATTCCTCCAGTGAAACACTGACATTTTCTCTGACTCACTGGACTTTTCCTAAGAAAACTGGTTGTAAGTCCCTAATTTGGCAGCACAAAGTCCGGAAATTTGTCTGCTGAGAAGGATGTTTGAGGTTTTGTTTACTAAGATTGTATTATCAAAGCATTATACTGATCCAAATTAGGACATAAATACAAAATTGGATTTACTGTTCAGATGAATAAAACAGTCAGACTGGTACATAAGAAGGATTTAATATGATTTTAGGGAAAAAAATATCAAAAACTAATGCAAACATGTGAAAAGGAGGGAGTTGTCACACTAATATAAGACATTTGAGACAGGAGAGTCATGCTCACAGCTAGTTTTAAGGGTGTATATTTAAAACTTCCATATGTGTAATATGACCTTGTGGTTTGAATTTCTTCTCTCTCTTAATCACTAAAATATTCTCTTTTCAATGCTATGAAATTGGCCAAATATGTGTAGTTGTACTACCATAGCATTTTCCATCTTTAGTTAAAACTACAGATTTTTGCTAATTAAGTTGGAACTGCTCCTTATGTGAAATAATAATTATACTTATGTATTGCTAAAGTATCTAAAGGTTCTGAAAATGATGGGAGAAGTATTACTCCAGATGCTGTACAGACTGCTACCTATGTCATATTAGGCAGTAGCATGATGCAATGGGAGCAGATCTGTGTGATCAAACAGTGCGTGATGAGAACTTGGCATCCAGAGTATATCTACCCTCATGGTTTCGAATAAACTCTTATCAACTACCTATTAACAGTAGCATTGCATCAAGTGCACACCTACCTTCCAGCTTGGTTTTAACCCAAAATAATCCAGTTTGCACACTGAAAGAGTGTAGTGGGGGCAGTTGAAAAATCTGCTTCAATAGTGCGCTCCTGACCCAAATTAAAGCAATAATACAGAGGGACTTCTATCATAGCCATAAGAGTGAAGACATAGTAGTTCTTTGAAGGGAGGGTAGTCTGTTTATGCAGTATGTGGCATCACAAAGCTGGAGTCAGAAGGGATCTCAAATTCACTTAATGCCTTTCCATGAGGATCACCACATATATGTCATTCCTAATGGATGTTTAATCTGTTCTTGAGAAACTTCCAAAGATAGTGATGCTACAATCCCTGTAGTAAAAGAACAAAGTGAAATTAATTGTGTGCTCACCATTAACATGAGGGCTCTGTTTAAAGTCTGTCCACCCTTAACCTTAATGCCTGCATGGTTTTCTGCTGCTGGTTGTTTGTTCCCAYTGTCTCTCAAGAGTCTCTGCTGCAAGGGTGATTCAGCTGCATGTTCAAAGTCCACCAACTGCTGTGAATTATTAAGGAAATCTGAAGCTGACCTCAGTTTGTACCTTTATAAGTCGCTGGGTCATTCCTACAACAGAGATGGGATTTCTGAGAGGGAACACAAAGCCCAGCTGAGGAGAAGAGTCACCACAGTCAGCCCTGTGCAAGCTGTCTCTGTTCATCCATCAAAAACCTCTGACTCCCTTCAGTTCTTTGCACTATCTCTGTAGAAAGGGAAATTAGTTCATTAGCTTTGTTTTAGGAATGATTTGCCCAGTTATTGTGATGAAAGGTAAGAGGTATTTGGAAAGAGTATGTTTCATGGTGTAAATCAATCACTGATAGGAATCAGATCAAGACTTACCCATGGGCATGTTATCTTGACTGTTTTCAGATGCTGGATTTCTTTCCCCTTTTTTTCTGCAATACGGTTTGTGATGCAGGATGTTCCTGATGTCATTTAAAGCAACAATTCCTCTTTTGCCATTTTTCTTATTCTTGCAAATGAGTTTGCATGAGGGGAACCTCTTGTCAAGCCTGAGGACATCAATGTTGTTCCATGTTCTGAAGCCACTATAATCATACCCCTGTTATGGGTGTGTGGGGTTACTGTCTCCTCTCACCACAGAAGGTTAGTGTAGTTGGATATTGATGTGCAGAGCTGTGTAGAACAGTATTGACATTGTGAAATAAGTCACTGAATGGATTAGATTACATTTTAAATTTTAATGCAAATGTATAGAGTAAAATTCTATGGATTCTTCAGTGCTTTGATCTTTAAGTAGCAGGAAAGTCTTCAAAGCAATATTCTGATTAAATAATTAAAGTCAGCATCTTTCACAGAATCGCATTGCATACTAGATTGTGTAGAAGTCACTGATGTATTCTGAAGTTCTTTTTGCATTTTATTGTGACTATGCCTAAYCCAAGTTTTTCCTTGGGATATTTGTAGATTTTGAGTAGGAGAAAAGAGGCAAATACAAAAAAAACATGAAGGAAAAAAGTGTTCATGAAGACTKCTCTGTGTCCTTCTTGAGAGATTTAACCACAACACTTCAAGTAGATAGGAAGAGATGCGATACAGGCAATGCAAACTTTAAAAGTGCTCAGTCATCAATGTCTCCAAATCTCTTTTCCTTGAAATGTTACCAGATCAGTATGCAAATTGGTTACCAATACTTGATCCTAAGTGCATGACTCTAAATATAACTGGAAAAACTTCTAACTTGATAAACTTCTTTCTTTCATTCAAAACTTAAAAGATTTTTTTTTCCACCAAATTCTGGTGTAGAAATTAACTTTGCTCAGCTAAAGATACCTGGGTGAACCTAGAATTAAATTATTTCTAAACAGGTCCAATATCTGGTAAAAAATAGTGAAACAACCCAGCCTCCATATAGCATCAAAACATCTACTGAGATTCAAAAGCAGATTGCTTTAGCTGACATTCATTATGAATGACATTTATTTCACACTAATTTTTTTCTTGTATCCTCTGTAAAGCTCGAGTTTTCTTATTACTAYATTCTGAATAAATCATTTGACATTTGAAGAATTGATGTGTGAAACTGCAGCTCATGAAAACTTGAAGCAGTAACATAATGGAAGTTAACATTGTGACTTGCTTTCTCCTGAGCTCTTCATGTGATGTCCACAATTTTTGGCATACTTTCTTTTATTTTGGGGGGAAGGAGGATGGGGGCTTGGGGGCTGTCAGGAGTCCTTTGCCACACCTTAAGAATCTCCAGGAGCTCTTCCATGAGAAAAGTGGATGCCATTTCCTGGATTCCTTAAAAATTCTTTTCCTAGTACTCTTTCTTCTGGTACTGTAAGGATCTATGTTATTKAAGGGGCATGCAGCTGATATAAACAAACGTTGTATAGGTAAATATCATGACAACCATCAGGTTGCATCAGCTTGGAATCAGTACCAGTGTATCACTTTCCTTGCTCAAACTGAACTTAATATTCTTTTCTTTGAATATTTGCATCTGAAAAATATTTTGATTGCATTGAAAAAACTTTACAGATTAATAAATGAATAGCAACTCTTTGTGCTATTATTCTAGGATTGACTCATTTTTCTTCAAACCCTTAAGACTTCTGTGCATTAAGTAGGGCTAACGTTTATTATTTTGCAATTCTGTTGAAGAAGAYATTTCCCAGGACACATCCAATTTCCTACAGTGTTTTTAGAAAAGTTCTCTGGTTCAGACATAGAATTGGATATCATAAAGGTTCTTTCTTCTAATACGATTTAAACCACTTCCCTGCAAAACATAAACTCAGGCAGCAAAAGCCTGCTTTTATCAGCACAGAAACATCTACAGTAGGAGTTTTGCCAGCACAGCTATCATGATTAGAGAGTGTACTGGTTATTTTTATCTCACATATCCTAGCCAGGAAGGCATACTGGCAGAGTTAAGTCCCTGTTGAGTCATGGCCCGAAAACTAATCAACTTGTCAAGATGATAAAAGCAGAAGTCAAAGCTAAATTTTTCTATTTGTTAAATCTCATATATATGAGAGGAACTTCTGTCATATTGGTGAGAGGAAAACAATCTTGAAAACAGAAAGAAAAAATCACTCTCAAGAGGTGTATTTCTCAAAGGGATGGATATTAAGCCTAGTATTTGCTAATTGGTTCCAGTGCCATTCTCCTTATGCATCATTTCCAGCAGTTACTTTACCAGGCCACTCCTTTATGTGCATATTGGGTATAGACTATTAGCTGCTATTTCAAGCTCCGCATTTTCCTCAGAAGTGTAACCTCTGTGAACATTATCACAGCCTTGAGACTCCGTAAGCGGCTGAATGTCTTTATAAATAAATGAATATCCTAAATGAATAAAAACAAATAAATTAAATAAATATTCAATGAATAACAGGCATTATTAGCTTAGCCAGATTGAGTGGCTTAACTCTGGTTGACCCCAACAGATGATGGTACGAAAGAAAAAAAAAAGGGAGAGGAAAAGAAAATAATTGCTTTGCTGATTTCTAAGCTAAATAATTAGCTAAAACCCCCACACCAGTAGGTTTCCCCTGTTCACCCTCATCGTCAATGAGGGAGAGAGGGATGACCAGTAAAAAAAAAAAAAAGCCAGCTTACATACTCCCTGGATTGTTGCTAATGTAAATCAAACGTTATTCTAGACATACTAGAAATATGCTTGATTATGCACTAAATGCTGAGACTTGCAACAGCTGCTTTTAGCTACCAGCACAGCAAAACTATTAGCCAACAGGCTGCCATTCTTCATCAATTACAAAAGGGAATGGCACTATTGCTTTTGTGGACATGGCTGCTTCTGACAGCTGAGAGAAATATATATGTTCAGGGTGATGTCTGGAATGCAAAACGGGAAAACTGTGCTTCCCTGATTCTGTCTAGTATTCGAGATATTGATGGAGCCAGCAAGCTTGTGTTATTATCAGGGCTGCACAGCCATGAATACATAAACTGAAAACTTGTCTTTTCTGAGTAAAATATGCCTTTCTCAYTACTTTTGTGGGAGTCAGCTTTCGGAGTATCTATTCAAAACTTATTATTGGTAATTTTCCTATAAAAGATAAGCCTCAAAAGGGCAATGTCAGCATCTCTCTTTACAAATGCACATGTCTTCCCAGTACTGGAGTTTTGCTAAAACTACTAGTGGCAGGTCAGGGGGGATATTTATTGAGACAGGGAATCTCCTGATCTGAATTGCAATGGAGTGCTGCAGTGAGTCGTAAATTCACTTTTTTTTTTTTTTTTAACCTGAAAAAACCTCCCAAATCCACAGCTATGAATTGTGTTGATTAGATTTTTACTTGAATTCCGATAAGAAGATGGATGCTGTTTTGGTTGCCAAGGTGCTATTTTTGGAAATGTTCAGAAAGAATATTGTGCAAAGTAGTTAGTTTCTATGCCAGCAGCTCTGCTCTTCCTTCCGCCCGCCCATATAAAAGTATTTTCACAATCATCCAGTTTCTTTCAAAAGTACTAGGTACCGAAATCTCACAGCAGAGTTACAAAAACCACTAAATCATACATGTGGAAGGGGAGAGGTTGTGCAGCAAGTTGATGACAGCTCTTCTGACTCTATAAGAAAATTGAGTCTTTACTCACCATGAAGTAGACACAGCTACCCCAGTAGTCCATTACAAAAAAAGTAATTCTATGAAAATTCACATACAATGGCACATACTCATTTCCTACTTACAAAAGAGAGCAAAAAGGTGTACAAGAAAAATGGCAAAATCAAAGCCCTGGACTTCAAAAGAGAAGAGCTGAGCTTGTTCAGGAATCTGCTTGACCAGATCCCATATGAGCATTCAAAAAAGTTGTGGTATCTCTGTTATTGGAGAAATTAAAAATTTGGCAGAATGAGGGTCTGAGTCACCTGCTCTGACTGAACCTCTGATCTCTGTGGAGTGGACAGAGGCTCCAGTCAGAGCCCATGGAACACTTGAAGTCCTGCTATCATTTCAGAATCCCTTCCTTTTTCAATTACCCTCAAAACTTACTGCTCCCATCCAGCCTTCTCTTGCCTCTTCACAGCCTCAAAGCAGGTCATCCTCACTTTCTGCGTAAAACAAAGCACTGCTACCATGCTAATGAATTTTGGCATTTGTAACGACACCTAATGGGATTTGCAGGCCTAGTGAAAGCTGTTCTTAATGAGAAATGACATGACATACCACCATCTGCTTTCTAGTTTGTCTTTGGAATTCTGTTGACTATGCATGATTTTTTTTCAGGAATCGTGTCTAAATAAGTCTGTTGTATTATTCTCATAGTCTTGAATCATCTCATTTTCCTTTACAATGAAATAACCATTTTATCTAGTCCCAGCTAAATTTTGTGTGTTCTTTGTCATGCTCTTCAAGTCAACAAACTAAACATAAGAAACTCAGATTTCCTGCTTGATTACTTTGAAAGACAACAATAGCTCCACAGGGAGCAAGATACTCCACCTACTCTTTGGTAAAGGCAAAATTTGTTTCCAGATTGAAATAGTACCAAARGTCCATATTTTAGTCTTTTATAAGAAAAAAAATCGGGGGAAGAAAATCAATAAATTAAATATTCTGGTTTTCAATTTCAGAGGGTTTGAACTTAACAGTAAAATTTTTAACAGATTTTGACTAGTCATTCATAAGAAATTTGAAAATTTCAAACTGGGTAYATAAGAAAATTTTGAAATTTCTTTGTAGTACTCCTTGGAGGGGAAGAGATTTCATCAATATTGCTCTTCTTTCAAAGATTCTTTTGATTTTGGCAAAGTAGCATTTCTACCAATGAAAGACTGTCAGAAAAAAATGGTAATGGTTCTAGAAGTCAAATCAATATCTCATAAACATTTCTATTATGGTATAAACTCAAACTTCCTACAGTTCCYTCAAGTTATTCTGATGAAACTATGAGGCTTCTTAGTTCTGTTTTTGTCAGTTTGGCCAAGGAGTTATAGATCTTGGACTCCATTCTATTTGCACTTATTGATGAATCTCCTTTAGTTCAGCCAGAGTAAAATTCAGGTGAGTATGTTTGCTGTGACTAAAACAACAATTTATGGTATGCTAGTCCTCAATACCACTGGTATTGTTTTAAAGAAAACAGTCTTTAAAATTCCATACTATTTTTTGAGCTGTGTGAATGGTTTATTTTTCTACTCTTTCTAAAAGATAAATAACTTAAGCACATAATTCAATTTTTCTGCATTTTCTAATGCCTTATATCAAATATGTGTTGATAGCACATAAAGAATTAAAAATATATTTAAATGTTAACTATCATATAAGGTATTTCTAAAAATCAAGAAATATTGTATCCTTTTTTGTTCATTTCATTATTCCATGTAGCAATGTAAGTATATATTTTAATTAAAATGTCATGAACTATAGTTAATGTGATCCCTCAGCACTACCTTTATACATTAAAGATTTACAGCTGTAGTGCCCTGCATTATTGCCTGGAAAAAAAAAATTAGGTTTTAGAGTCTACTTTTAAAAACACATTGGTTTCTTGCTTTGCAATAAAATAGAAAGCTTGTTAGATACAAAGACCAATGCTTGATAATACTAAAAGGATGAGAAACCAATTTCAGACAAACTATTTAGGACATTATGTATGCATTTAAATATTTAAATGATTGGAGGCATATAAAAAAAAAGCCAACATGCCAGACCTCTTGTAAAAATATATGCTTTACATATTATCTGTTAGTTGAAAAAGATCTGACAGATGAGTTAATACAGTTGAAAATGCTGTCAGTGTGAAATGGATTATTTTTCATATTCAGTGCCTTCTATTTATCAGGCTAAAATATGACTTTGTATGTCTGCCTTAATAAAACTTAGTTTGTAAATCAACATTTCTTCCTTCCTTTGTGTAATAAGCTTGGACTACCTGGAGCATGTACCTGGGAATATCTACACATATATTTTTAGGCAACTAATAATCAGTATGTGCAGGGATCATCAGGCACCGTGGTCGGTGGCAGAATTTTCAGGCAGTTTGATGGCCTCTGCCTGCTTCCTTCACATTGCAGCCTCACATTTTTGAGTGAGGAGTTATAGATATGGATTCAGCTGTGGTGTTTATTTTAATTCATTCACTTATTATTTGCTAATATTTTCTTTCCTTTAGGAGTTCATTTTAATGAAACTTGCCCTCAGCTTAAAAATGTGATCAACCCATTAATATTGAAACGTGATTGCTAATCAAATAACACATATTTCTCTGTTTTCTTCAGGAGATAGAAAGAATATCTCTTGGAATACCTTTTCATTCTCTATTGCTCAATAAATTATAACAGGAGAAGTCTTTTGTGACCTGCCATCATGCAGCAAGTATTTTTACAATGTTAATTCCAAACCATTCAGCACCACTGTCAGACCTCATATAATGAGACTAGAGGGGCCAGGCACTGAAAAAAATATCATCCAAACAGTTAACCTTTGCTGTCTGTTACTTTCCTGCCTAAGTCATAGGACCTTTCACGTGGAACATCTCTCAGTGAGGCATTCCCAGAAATAAACTTCGAGAAGTCCATTAAGGTTCCTTTCAGATTGTGAACGTTCTTTGAAACTTGCCAGTTTTCATTGCAGAAAGTAGCAGTCTTAAGGCTCTTGCAGCATTCCATAGATATTCTCAAGAAAGATGTCAAATGACCCCCAAATACACGATATTTCTTAAAACAGAAATGGTGGAGATAACCCACATCCCTGTGCTGTTTCTCATGTAGGCAACCTTCACTCCAAATCAGCACTGCAAATTCCAACATTCAATTGCACAGAAGATCATAGGAAACAATTCTTCAAAGCTGATGGAAAAGCCTAACAATGTGGCTGTTTGATTTGCTGAAGATTATAGTTTGAAAACTATTTTAATTATGGGGCAGTGAGGAAATGCAAGTAAATGAATTAGCAACCAGCAGGAGGAACAAGATATTTCTGCAGACTGTTGCCATTTACAGTGAGTTTTCTGCCTTCATGTGCATTTCTCTTGCTCCATGGGTCCCTTTTAAGTTGGAATGTAAAGGAAAATGCACTGGGTCTGGTCTATAGCCATGGCTGAAAATAGAGTGACAASGAGAGGTTCTTTCTTCACAGTACTTCTGTTTCTTACTGAGCTGTATTGGAAAGGCGAGGGGACTCAAGCCTGGATTTTGAGGACAACTACCTGAACCAAACACCTAATTTCATTCTACAGTGGGAATATGAACTCCACCTTTAGGAGACTGCAGTGCAGTTTTTTAATGTGCTTAGAGTTTGGTTCACTTGATCTTACTGAAGATTTAGGAATTGATTGAACAAACACTTGTTTTAAAGGCAACTTTCATGTTTTACTTTCATGGTTGTCTACTTTTTCACAAAACTGTGGGGTATAATACTTTTTCAAAATCTAATATTGAGCTTCCCAAACCTCCATCCTGTATGTGTTGTATAAAAAGTTTTTGCAAATAATGCATGCATCATAAACTATTTATGGGTATCTTCTCATGGTGGATTCCTTTCCCTTTCTTCCCCATTATGTCTCAGCTATTACCCAGATGGTTGCTAGCATGGAGAGGAAGAATTAACTGTTTTATTCTCACCTTTTTTCCAGTGGAACAAGAATTGCAGCAGAATCCACTAGCAACAGGACCAATGTGTCTGAAATATCCCTGATCACTGCTGTACACTGAAAACATGATTACCTGTGTTTCTTTGCAGGAGCATATGTGCTTCAAGTAAAGGCGACAGATGCTGATGATCCCACTTATGGAAACAGTGCTAGAGTGGTTTACAGCATTCTTCAGGGGCAACCATATTTCTCCATTGATCCCAAGACAGGTAAATAGTTTATCAGCAACAGTGGAAGATTTAAGCTTTGTTTTTTTCATTTATATGGACAGTATCAATGAACAAGTATGGACCTGGTCGATATGGCCAAAATCCAGGAGAGCAAATTTCCACATGATTCAGTTTTGAGTATTGACTAGTTTTTGTACGAATTGCAATGTGTTGTAGAAACAAAAGAAACGTGCCTCTGCAATCAGTCCTGGAATATCTAAAATATGTCTACATTGAACAATTATTTTTTTAAGTCTTTTCCATTTCTCTATARATAAAACTTTAACTGCTACATGCATCCCATTTTTTTTTTCTGATGATTTAGTTTTGTAACTTGGATCTTCTCAGCATTTTTACTTGCTAAACTTACAGTCAGAAATTCTCCAGSAATGATTATTTTGCTATATTGAGCTAATTTGAGACTGTGGAAGAGCTAATCATCTGCCCTCCTCTTTTCCTGGGGCATGCTATCTTTGTCTGGGGTTACTGGATGTGTGAGCAGAAAAGGATAACATGTTTAAAGAGACTGAATTTTTGGGGAGGTTGGTAGACCTGTTAATTGGGTATTTTGTCCTATATTTCTAAATGTCATTCTTGATTCTATATTTAGTAATTCAGTTAAGGAACCGATAACCTACATGGTGAATGACATGCATTGTGGCATCCTGAATGTGTTACAGGGAAAGCTGTCCTTATGCTCCTTTCAGCAAATAGTTTTGCCTTCCAGTGGARCTGTGCTTGAATGTCAGATTCAGGGCCTTTAGCCCTGATGGTGGTGCTTTCTAAAGCTGTTAGCACACCATCTCCAATGGACACATTCCTTTGTTCCATGCTCCATTTAGAAGGAGATCATATTGCAATTTGAAGTGAGCAGTTTTACTTTTCAAACTGAAATGGGACTTCTTCAGGTGTCTGTGGAAAAAAAAAGTAATTGCCTTTATGTTTTCATTTCAGTTTTGTAAAGAGTGGGTATGAATTCAATGGCAAGAAAAAACTTTACCGGAGTCAAAATTGGAGTTTTAGTACAAGTTTCACAAGGAAAAAAAATAGTTATTAGTACTTGGAAAAAGAACAATTTTTCCCGTGGCACTTTGAAAGGCTGTGTCATATGSTCTCACCTGCTACTGAATAGTGAGTCAACCATAGGTGATGGCCTGCACCCTGCTAGCCCTGGAACACCATACAAACCTAGTTAATACCTTTAATGGATTACTTATGTGCTAAAAGAATGGGCACAGCTCTAGAGGGAGATTGATGAAACAGCAGCCCAGTTTAAAATCCTTTACCAGAAAAAAAACATATAGATTCATGCTTCTAAAAGCAGCAATAATATACTGTAACCGGTCTTACCTTAGAAAGCTCACATTATGAGAGTTACTCGTGGGTCTAACAATGACTGTAGAAGTAACCTTTATGTCAATAATACTGCATGGGATGGTGCTTAATGATTTGCACTAAAATCCAGAAGTCTGGGCCGGTACTACAGATCTGGTCTTTCCAATTCTTTATTTTATAACTGAGGAGTTTATACAGTAGTTTTTCACTGCAGTTTTACTGCCAGATATCTGCCCTGAGTGCTTTTGACAGGAAAGGGGAAGAAAGCCATTTGGGTACAAAATGACAAACTCAGAACTGCCRGGAGATGAATAAGCATTTTTGTTGTGTTGTTGGCTTATTTTGCCATCTCTTGCATTCCAGTGACAACTTCGAGACATACTCTTGTAGTTATTTAAAGAAGCTAAGAACACCCATACTAAGTTGCTTCCCTGTATCATGTTTCCAAAAGTAATGGCCTGCTTAGGTCTAGTGAAGGATGAAAGAAGAATAAGTGTTTAGTGATGCAACCCTGGAATACTCTTCAAAGAACTTGTGCTTATAAGGTTCCTGGATGACTAGCCGTGTCGAAGTAACTAAAACTCTGAAAGGATTTCTCCTCCACAACTTTTCCACTTACCACTAGATTTGACTTGTCAAGGAGGATGATGTCTACACACCCAATGACTAGAAATTCCATGGCAAAAGTTTATTTTGGTTAAGAACCAGCTCCTCTTGCTTTATTTTTTAAATAGGGACATCTCTTAACTTGCTTCATACCTCACACATTACATAAGACAGTGAACAGTAAATTCCTATTTATATTCGCCCCAAGTCACCTCTTTTCTAGATTGAAGACTTTTTTAAACAGAAGTAATTCCATAATACTGATCATCCTTCTTCTCCTCAGGATGAGAAAGTGCACACAGTATTCAGGAAGGCAGCTGATATGAATGTATAGAGTGGTTTAATCATAACGCTTCTGTTCTTCATTCCTTTCCAAACAGTTCCAGACATAGTTTGTTCTTTAGGTCAAGTTGATAAGTTTGTGGAAATTTGTGTTACCACCTCAAGATGCAAAGCAGTAAGGGTGAAACCACTGACCATAACTTTGTGTGTGAAATAAGGATTGTGTTTGTCAAGCACACGACTTTACACATACTCCTTTCTCAAATCATTCCAAATAAGTGTTACACATTTACTCTGGTATGAAGCTAGTACACTTAAATGGTTTTTAACCTCTATGGGTCTCAATGTCATAGCTGCCCCTCTTACTCCTTGTCTTTATTGACCTCCTAGTCTTTTTCCTTCTTGTTGCTGGAGATAAGCAAACCATGTGGAAGTGGGAGAGTTAGCTTTTATTGCTATTTCAGGGAGGTTAAACGCAATACAGTACCTTCTGGAGAGCAACTGCTCAACTGGCACATTCTAAGGCCTCACATCTCATATGTTTGGGGTACTTTTTAATGCTATAAAATTGCTCTTCTGATTTTAATATGAGGGTTTTTTAACATGAGGACTTCTCTTAAAACAGATAACCTCTCCTATCTTTCCTCTGTATATTCGCTTCTCTTATGAAAATGTCCATTTTCACCATGAGAATGTTCTTTCCACCCAATTTTCTGATGTGTTTATGAGGTCAATATTCTTATTTATGGCTAGATGTCTTCAGTTTTTGTTAGACTCAGTATTCTAGTCCATCTTCTGAATTYAGTTATATTATTGAAATCTAGATTGGTGTCAGCAGGAGTATTGACGCTAATATTTATTCAGGAGGTTTTCCTTGGAACCTGGATTTTCTCTTCCACAAAAACGAATGATCTCCTACTGAATTATGGGTCAATAACTTTGCAAAGCATATCTTCTGGCCCAGGTCCCATACATACTATTTTCAGTTTTCAGCAATATCATGGAGACTATTCTTTTCTGCACATTTGATATTGATGACATTTGAAAAGCCAAAAAATAAAGTCAAAGTTATTCAGTTCTGAAGCTGAACAATGTTTATTGTAAAGTCTTAAGGTGGAAGGATTTGCAAACACTCAGAACACCACTGCATGCACATAAGGCCTCTACATTATAATAAGCCTTTGATTTAAATTTAGATACTCTTTGTGATGCTGAAGTTGAAATACCAACATTTGTAGTCCTTTCCTTCTCATGGATTCTTAACTCTATTGTATTCTCCTATTTTGGTAAGATAATACTAATTCACATTTGTCCTGTCCATATGAACTGATTTTGGAAGAGATAATATTTTTCAATGTTTTATCTAAGCCTTTGAAATAGAGTAGGCAGAAAAAGGAGAATTGCCCATGAATTGCTAGACATGAAAATTATTCTCATTGATTTTTTTGCTGGAGATAAAGGGTTTTTTACAGAAAAATATATAGAATGACTTTACACTTCCAGACAGGAATAAACAGTGGGTGATCTGGAACTTTACTACTAGAGTGATAGCCCATTCTTCATTTTCTGAGAAAATTTCTGAGGAAGCCACTTAGTTGTACCTAGAACACATATATCAACCAGATAAACTGCATTTTCTCCTCACAACCTGCTACGTGCCCATGCTCAGTTTTTTCTGTAATTGTTTTCTGTATTCTTTTTGGACTTCAGCAAAGCTTTTGATACTGTCTCTCACAGTATCCTTCTGGATGAAATGTCCAGCACACAGCTGGGTAAACACATCATGTGATGGGTGAGCAACTGGCTAATGAGTTGGGCACAAAGGGTTATAGTGAATGGGGTGACATCAGGCTGGTGACCTGTCACTGGAGGGGYTCCACAGGGATCTGCTCTCAGCCCTGTGCTCTTCAACATCTTTCATAAATGACTTGGATGCAGGACAGGAAGGAACACTACATAAGTTTGCTAACAACACTAAATTGGGAGGAGCTATTGACTCCCTCGAGGTCAGAGAGGCCTGCAGGTTTTTGACAAAAGAGAACGGGCAGTCATGGAACATGTGAAGTTTAACAAGGGCAGGTGCCGGATTCTGAACTTGAGACGGGGCAGCCGTGGTTGTGTGCAYAGACTGGGGAACAGGAGACTGGAGAGGAGCGCCAGAGAAAGGGAGCTGGGGCTCATGGTCGATGGCAAGTTGAACATGAGTCAGCAGTGCCCTGGCAGCCAGGAGGGCCAACCATATCCTGGGGTGCATCAAGCACAGCATCGCCAGCCAGGCAAGGGAGGGAATTGTCCTGCTCTGCTCTGCACTGGAATGGCCCCACCTTGAATATTGTGCACAGTTCTGGGCACCACAACATAAAAAAGATATTAAACTATTAGAGAGCATTCAAAGAAATGTCACAAAAATGCTGAAGGGCAATGAGGAGCAGCTGAGGTCACTTGTTCTGTTCAGCCTGGAGGAGACTGAAGAGAGACGTCATCATGGTCTTCAGCTTCCTCCTGAGGGGAAGTGGGAGKGGGAGGTACTGATTTCTTTGCTCTCATGGCCAGTAACAGGACTCRAGGAAATGGCATGAAGCTCAGTCAGGGGAGGTTTAGGTTGGATATCAGGGAAAGGTTCTTCACCCAGAGGGTGGTTGGGCACTGGAACAGGCTCCCCAGGGAAATGGTCACAGCACCAGCCTGATAGAGTTCAAGAAACATTTGGACAAACACTCTCAAGTGCAAGCTGTGACTCTTGGGAACGGTCCTGTGCAGAGCCAGGAGTTGCACTCAATGATCCTGATGGGTGCCTTCCAACACAGTATAGTCTATGATTCTATAATTTTATGTTAGTTTGTTTTGTTAGTATAATAGAGGAGGTCTTTCATTGTCATAGGTCTTCTCTCCTTAGAACGAACATACCAAGGATATTGTAAAATACTGTGGAACATATAGTCTTCACAGTGCCAAATTAAGCATTAATTAAGATTAAGAGATTCAAGAGGAAACCCAGTAATATACATAAATATTTACAAAAATATTTTTTTCATGAATCTCACATGAATATGAACAAATTTCTGCAGGTTTATAATTCAAGATTTCTGTTTGGAGCAAACTGTATGCAGTATAGTACATGCCATCCTGAGGCAGGAAACCGTGGTTCCTATTAAGGTTGTCATTATCATCATGATACAAGTGGAGAGAAAGGAAATTGTTATGGAGTTCAATTCAATGGGAATTTTTAATAGGTGCCAGAAATAGCAGATTTAGGTCAAAGTTATTTCTAGACTCTGAAAAAGTACTATAAGCTAATGGTTCCTATTCTGACTTGTTAAGACAGCAGTGGTTAGTTGCTATAAAAATAAGAATGGTCCTTAAAGTTTGCTTCTTGCCACTTCAGACCCATTATAACACCAGGTAAAAAACCTGCTTTTAATCTCAAATTGTTTAATAATAGGAAATAATACTTTCTAAGCCAATAATGACAAGGAAAAATCATACTTCCAGTTGGTTTATTTTTCAATTGTGCATGTTATCTGCACCAATGTGCACCTAGGCATTTTCTGAAAACTTTTGTTGAATATATAGCATTTTGCAATGCAAYTCACACTGGTAAAATTTTGACAAAGACATGCATTTTCTCCTACACATTTTATTTCAAGAAAAAGCCTTGAGTGCCTCAAGACCTTATAACTTTATACAGCCTCATCAGCTAATTTGTGTATTCAATAGTACCTCTCCCTTTCTCTCTCCCTCTTTCCCTCTCTCTCCAAGTTTTCCTTTTATCCTATACATTTTGAACATACCAGAAGGGAGATTATGGCATATCTACTTAGATGTCAGCTGTCCAAAATCACTGAAGACTAAAAGTCATCGGGGTAATGTCTTACTGTGATATTTTAATTACTTTTTTTAAGGAAAATCCTCAAATTTTCACTGCATCTTTGTGCTATATCAAGAAAACTTTCTCAGGCAAAGGAAGAGTCATCTAATAAAGACCTCCTTTTGTACACAGGAATATTGTCTTGGCCTACAGTAGCTTGAATGTATTGGCAAGTAGCTGGCTAGAAACAACTGAAGATACAGGCTCTGAAATGCAATGCCACCTCTTCCTGCATTGCCTTACTGTGTACAAGGCAGCGTTGCTCCTTCCTGATGTGGCAAACCTGTGACCACACCATTCATATCCCTAGTGAAAATGCACCATTCTCTTTCATACATTCATGTCCTGATTGAAAAGACAAAACAGTCATTTTGAGTGGTTGAATAGCTGGAAAACACGCTTTCGAAAAGCCTGAGTGATTTGCGTGTTTCTGTGTGAACTCCTCTCGTCAACCCTTTCAGAAGAATTCTATTCCTGGTTCAAGACATCAAATATTAAATCGTAAGAGTAGACAATCACAGCCCTTTGTTTATTTGCTCCTTCTCTTTCCCATTTCTTCTCATAGGTGTAATAAGAACAGCTTTGCCAAATATGGACAGAGAAGTGAAAGAACAATACCAAGTTCTAATCCAAGCCAAGGACATGGGAGGACAGCTGGGAGGACTAGCTGGTACTACCACTGTAAACATTACTCTCACGGATGTCAACGACAACCCACCCAGATTTCCTAAGAGTATGTAGTATTCCAAAGTGCTGTTTTTCAAATAAGCATGACTGAAAGTATTAATTTGGAAAAATCTTTTAGATAAGAAACAGAGATCCTGGAAAAAAACCCAGTATCTGATGAAAAAAATCAGATAGCTTGTTTTTTTTTAAATAATATAAAGCTCAATTTGAAAGCATGAGTTGAAGGTTTAAGAGGAAATATACCATCATTCCACAAGGCCTGAGCCAAAGAGTTTGTTTCATGTACACTATAAAAATTACTTGAGAAATACTATTTTGTCAAGGGAAACTGCATGAACCCCTTCAAATTACAAAAGGTTATAAGTTGAGACTTCCAGGTACCAAAGGCAGAGGTAGCTCATGCTAAGCATTATTGTTACAATACTCAAGAACAGATTTTCATGTGTCTTGGCCCAGAAGATTGTATGTGTCCTTGAAAAAATTTACAGCCTCAAAACAGTGATCATCCACTGATAATTTATTATGTTTCACGTCAGTTAGTTTAAATGAAGCTTTTCAGAAGTATGCTAATTTAAAGAGTTTCATAGTCTGTGTATGATTAGGAGGATTGTCACTTGTTTCCATAAATTTACTGAAGTTTTGTATGTTCCATACCCTCAAAATGCAGAAACTAATCAAGCATAACTATGATAACTMTACCAAAATAATTAGCTCCTAAAATTTGTTAGTAAGGAAAATTTATATTAGAATATATTGCGTGAATCTGCAGTAAGATCACAGCACATTTTTACTTTGCATCTCTTTTCTTGCCCATAAATTGTAATCCCGCTATATGTATTATAAATGCTCCAKAGGTACAAAACCAAATCTGCAACTGTGAAGTTTTCTCTCATACAAAAATTATTCTTCTTTTACTCAGCCTGAAAATATATTGTGTTTCTGCAGGCATGTAAGAAAGATCATGTTAAGAGAAGGATCCATCTGGTTCTTCCTTCTGTCTTTTAGACTCACATCTAAATGGTATCCATAAAACAGGCCAAGCAATATTTCATAAAATTTCCTTACTTTTTAGTTATATTTCGTCCTAACAGTGTCTTTGTGTTTAATAACCCTCAAAGTATTTTTCTTGCAGCAGGTTGCCCCATTGCTTTGAAACTTATTCAGTAAAATTTCAGTCCACATCCTCTGCAGGAGGTACAGAGATTAATCATATATCATACAACAAACAACTTCCCCTCCTTTGTCTTGAATCCATCCTCACTTTATTACCTGCATATTAACCACTTCAAAGAATTCAGTAAACATTGCAAAATATGAGCTTTATTTGGAGAAGCTGTGCTGATTTATCTTTTTCCGATATGGGAAATTCTCTGTGAGTTCAGTAAATCTGCTCCTACTGTTTTGCCTGTACACGTCAGTCATATCCATCCTTAACTCCCCTACACTCCCTGGAGATCTTTTGGGAAAAAAAGTCAGTGTTATATTATACCTCCAGGCCTTCTTCTGCCACAGTGGTTTGAAGCAAAATATTGCACATCATAATAGTTCCCTTATTTCATTCTTCAGGCTCTTGGGCATGTAACAGCTAATCCMAATGATTTGTTACTGTTGTGTCTGTTCGTTCCACAACTGCTTCTATAGCTAATTTAACCTTCTCCTGAGTCCCCTATAAAGTTCTAGGATAGAAAAAAAATCCCCAGTTTTTCTACACTAACAACAAAGAAAAAAATGTATTAAGTTTTACATTTGTGATCTTATCTTCTCTGAGCACTTCTGTATCTCAGTTTTGGGCAGGCTTTACACAGTTCCTCTCAGGATTTTGCCTCCAGATGTCTTAAAAGACAATTATTATTAGCTTGTTTGCAGAGATTTATTCAAACTCATTTTTTGTCTTCTTTATTGTAGTTTTATGGATAAAGCACATTTTATGGTTCTTTCTATTGTCCTCCCTGAGACACAACTTCATTGTTTTGAAAGATGTGTTCTTGCTTTTATTAGGTACATTGTTTGCCCTTACAGATTTGCCTTTTAATAGATGTGTGCATTTGCTGTGGGTCTTCTAAATGATATCCCTAGATAGCATCTATACCACCCATAGTGATTTAACAGTCTCAGCTATCCCATTCAGATTTTCTCTAGCAATATGCCTCAGTTTTATTTATTTCCACTTTCTTCTTATTATTATTTATTAAACTGAATACAACAATCTTGCAATTTTGGCTTTTATTGCTCCTGCACAGATATTCCATTTAAAGTAATTATAGTTGCTGTAAAATTTAGAAAAACTAAGGAACTTTTCCTGACTAGCTAATGTTAATGCTGTTCGCTTCTTTAAGTCTTAGTTGACAGAGCTTCCTTTAACAACCATCACAATTCCACCACTGATAAGTTCTGCTGTGACTTTCGTGTGTATGTTGCTCCTTGATACTATGCTGCCTGACTGATTTTCTTCTTTCCCACAGATACTGAACACAGGTATTATGCTGATATTCTTGTTTAGCATTAGGCATTAAAGCTACCTATACTAGTTCCCGTTTTAACCCTTGGCTTTATCTTATGGATTTCTTTCTCTTCTTTACTGGTCCCTAGTTTGAGTCCGTATGAACTGCTATTTCTACGTTTCCTACTGGACCATCATCTCCTTTTGTAGCATTCTTCAGCGAAGAATGCAGAATTCTCATCACACTCGAACCCTTTATCTGAACTGCATACCTTTGCATTATTTTTTTGTGTACTTTCCAACACCTGAAAATTCTCTGAACCTTTCATTAGGTATCACAATGGTCATAGAAAAGTTTTAAACTTTCAGAAGCCTGTTTTTCTTACGGTCAAAATGAATTTTGCATTTTTCCTATTCTTTAACAATTGCCCCAACATTCCAATAGTGTGACTCACTTCTCCTCACCACTTTTTCTCTGCCAGGCATTTAAAGCTTTGCCTTTCAATCTTTTTCTCCTGATGGTACATGGTGAGACTACTTCAGACTGTGCTACAATGAATGTCTTTAACTTCAGGTTTCATTTGCTAGCCTAAATTTCAATCCTAAGACTTCTTTATTTTGTCAGAGCTCACATGGTGTCTCCTTTAGTTTCACGACATGCTGTCAAAGCACTTGTGGGATGCTCCAAATCTGATCAATACCAAAATCATCCCAGAGGGCCTCTTTGTACCAGCATTCTTACTGTCTTCATCCTTGGTGCTTGTTAAACTGCCCACCATTGCAGTCTGCTCTTTCCTTGCAGCTGGAATCCCTGCTGTTGGAAGGGTACCATGGGTACAAGAGGAAATAATGTAACTCTCTAGAGAGTAAAAAACTCAGTACATTGGCAAGCTTCATGGCCCCGGTGCTCATTCCCATTCTAGTTTTCAGCTGTGTATTTTACTTCCTTTGCTGTTAGGGGCCTTAGTAATCTTCTGTTTTATTGTATGCTTTCATCTACTGTGGTGGTGCAAAAATACACAAGTTTCACATAACGTCAGACAGTTTCCGTGACAGAGAGAAATCATGGAATATATCATCCTCTTTGAAGAAGATAGCCTTGAGGTCTCATTTAATGCATGAACTGCAGTTATGACATGTTTGCCCAATTGTTGCTATGAAGGAGCAAAAAAACCACACACAAGAGACCAAGCTTGTCCTGTGCTTTGCATGCTAGTAAGATTGAAAACCTTTTCTTTCTATTATATCAAATGTCACAAAAGACAAATTACAGCAGTGACTCTCAACAAAACAGAAGAGAATAAGATTGGAGGTTCGTGTTGATATTGAAAATAACAAACACCTAATACGGCTTACAAGCTAAAACGTCAGTGAGGGGACTCCACTGTACTGGAACAAACTTGACCAAGCCTTTTTTTTTTACGTGTTACAGGCAACAGTCTTGATCAACGGAGTTTACTTACCCAGCCCCCTTTGGTTAARCAGTATGGGAGATGATGTGTGGTGTGCATGAAATTCACAGAGACACGAGGCTAATTACAGCTAAACAAAAGAGCTGAGCGAGATAAAGGGGTGTATGAATTTTATTTCTAACGTAGCAACTGTATTTTTCAGGTTTTTTCCTTGAAAACGTTGCAATGATTCAGAGTAATTTCCTGCCAGGAAATGGCGTTTGCCATTTGCTTGACTACCATAGCTAAAGGATACTTCTGGAGAAGTTTAGTTTAAGCGAAAAATAAGTCTTTAAAATCAGGTCTACATAGGTGCCAAGTTCAGGCCTGGCAAGAGGTCAGGACCCCTAAGTGTTGCTGGGAGTTGAGACCTCCAGTATCCCATTACTCATCGTTGGTCAACAAAGCCAGGAAGTGCAGACTGGAAAAAAGGACTAAAGGTCCTTGAACACAAACTGCTGCAGGGTTAATTTTTTTGCATCACATAATTAGGACCACAGTTTTGCAAAGGGCTTATGCCAAAGAAGCCATGCTATAGATTAACTAATCAAATAAGACAATATTAAATTTCACAGGATAAAGTTTAAATTTATTTTCTGAACTCGGTAAAGCTGAAAAAAAAAAGATTTCACAGCAGAAGTAGGAGAACATATATTATTAATATTTGGAAGAAGCTACATTGCTAAATAATACATTACAAACTTGCAAAAAAAGGTATCACGGATCACCTTCATCTCATTGAGGGTCCTTTAAGGAGACAGGCAAGTTTGGATGGGTTAGCAGCATCCAGTGAAGAAAAACTACTGACTATCCTGCTGAACACGGAATTTTTTATTTAGAACCTGTGCTTTTGAACATATTCTGTGGGGAACTCCCACCTTACATGTCTCCTAGTAATGAGGAGTGTAACAAAGAGGAAACCTCTAAACATATATTTCTGTCAGAGTTGTTTGACCTGCAGGTATCTATTGGCCCACATTTCAGAAAACTGACACTTCAGAAAATGGATATTTTCTTTTAAACTAGTAGGAAAATTAATCTGAATGATTTTATTAGTAAAAATTTATTTCCAGAAGTGTTTTCTGTCTTGCCTGACTCTTCATTAGTACAGCGACTTCCTGCATTGCGGTGCATGTTTCATTGTTAAATATAGACCTCTTTTGTAAATATTAAAATAATTATTTCATACCAAAGTTTGATTTTTACTCAAACCAGAGCAAAAAAGTAAGACGAAGACTGAAAAGGTAAGTACTTTTCCTATCATAACAACAATGCTCAAGAAATTGAATGAAAATTTGGTATAACACAACATTGCCTTTAAACAGAGAAGAGGGGACAAAAGCTGCTTATCTGTAGATGCATCGTAGTCCAGAAGGGAACTGATGGGCTTTCTCTCTCAGCTACTTACATACATGATAGCTGACTAAGTAAAAAGATAGTTCAGCATATCCTTCCTAAAAGCTAATGCACTAACGCTTAACTCATCAAGCATTGGACCAGTCTGAGCTAGCTGCCAGGACAGAAGTGGCTTGTTTCCAATTCTTAAAATAAGCTTCAAGACAGAATGGATGGGTTATATTTACTTCAACATTTAAATGACAAAAACTGTATAATTACTTGGTATAAATTATGCTTATGGAATCAAACCAATTAAGTGAAATGGTTGATTCATATTTTGTAAGGTTATTATGCTTCAGTTTTCCTGTCTCTTTCTTTTGTTCACTGCTGACAGAGTGAGCGTGAAAGCAATTTAGAGAAATAAACCCTTATATGCTGAGCAATAAAAGCACATGCGAGTCATTTTAGTCAAAGGAATAGTATGCCTTTTTATTTTAATATGAGATAAATATGCTTTTAGAGAATAAGGCCCTGAAATAGAAGAAATGCAATTGAACTTTAAAATTTAGATAGTTTTTATTCTGATATTAGCAAATAAAAGACCATTTCAAGTATCTTATGAAGTCAGCAATAAGTTTCGTTTAAAGGTGTGTATTTTTAAGGTGACACTCCCTGAATTTGCTTTTTTTAATTCAAAAGAACTATTTGGCTGAAGCTATGTTTTATCACACCATTTCCAGCTAACAGAGGTCAATTTTGTGACAGAATGATTTAAAGCTGTTCTTAATAGAAGAAAAATTAATTAAGGTTTGAACCCAATACAAATTTTGTCCACTTGTGCATGTCTTAGCTTTAGAAAAATGCATCTCTGATGGTCAGAAGCCATTATCTCAGGGCTGCTTTGCAACCACATTTAAAATGTTCAGACAGCGGTAGAGCAATGCCTAGACATCACAAGGGCCATTTTTCTTGCTGTCATTGGTCTTTCCAGAAGCATCTCATCAAGCTGGTTTGCATAAAAGAGCATGGCAAATTTCCAGAAATGCTAACATGTTTGGAAACAGAAACACAACTATTCATCTTTCTGGTAGTGACACCTTTAAATAAAGCAAGGTTGAAGGATCATTCCTAGGACCTTGCAAATCAGTCCATACTGTAGGAGTTTGCAGCTAATTGGATTTCACAAGTGGCCAGTACAGTGCATTCCACAGAATATATTAAATCCTCCACTGGAGACAGCAAAGGAAACAACAATATTAAAGAAAAAAGTCCACAAAATAGACAATTCAGAAGGCAGAAAAAGTATCTTTCATTTATGCAGTTTCAGGAATTTCAGTGCAAGTAAAAAAGACCTTTACAAACATGAACTAGCCCTTTATTCTTGAAGTTATATAATCTTGACACTTGAATGATCTATTAACTGGATGATATATTATATATTAATTATATATTATATATTATATAATATATATTATATATTATATTATTATATATTATATATTATATATTATATATTATATATTATATATTAATTATATGTTAGGAATAGGCTTTGCATATTATTACTCTTTAGATTGCATCTATTTTCTGGGACTATTTACTGGTTCATAGCTTATTTTAACAGATGTACTTTCAAGTACTACCATCTGTAGAAATATTCTAAAAGAAAGACCAAGTTCAACCAAGTGTTGAACTTGGAATAGCCTGCATATATATACTTATGCATACAGACTTTGCAGATTGAAAACTCTAATCATATTTATTTATTTCTATATTATTGGGAGCTTAGTACATCCCAGAATTTGCACAGACATTAATTATCCTAAGTTTTACTACATAAAAGCTGGTCAGTTGTTAACTCAGAAAACTAAATGTGGCGGATTCCATTCAAGTGGCTTTGAACAAATCTAGCTTAGACTATATTGCAGAATTGGTTCAGAAGCAGAGTGCAAGGACGATGTCTTCTGGCCCACATGAGATAGAAAGGAAAATCTTTTAATCCACTGCTTTGGATGATTGGCCTGTGAGAAAGAAGTTCCTCAGATAATGACATCTACTTTTAAAGATTTCAGAAGAATGCAGATCCCACACAGCAGTACATTAAACATCTGCAGAAAAGGATTGTATGATTGATAAATTATTCTGTTCACTAATCTAAAAAATTTAAATAATGGAAACAGAGGTTTGATTTTCAAATAAGCGAGGAAGAGTTATTCCCTTGTTACTGGGACAATTTGCTAGAAAACTTACTTGGAATTAAGGTTCAGAGCCCCAGTCTGCCTAATTAACCATTTTAACAAGTCTGCACAAGTTTCTGGGAAGTTATTCTGGCCCCTGTAATTTAGATATGGAAGTATGGCTTCTCTGGGTATGTGCTTCTCTGGCTGTGCTTTATGTACAGCACTTGCRACTTTGTTGGCTCTCTGAATGAAAATGAGTCCATCTTTCATTGATTAAAGAATTTGCCTGGAAGACAAGATGCCCTAATTCAGTTCTAGCAACTAATTACTTCTTTTATACCAATTGGGAGATACTTGCACAGGACAGGTGGACAGATTCATTGCAGACTAGCCTGCAGGCAGAGATTAGTTGGGAGACTGAGCCAGAGCTTGCTTTGAATCAGAAAGGGAGGGAAGGTTGAATACTGTTTTTCTCCATCTTTGTTAATTTTCTGATGACAATGGCATAAGACATAAACAGAAAAAAACCACCAGCTTGGTTTTGTAAACCAGCTTTGCATTGTTTAATGTCAGATAAACTTATGCAAGTCTGATTGTCATTTACCTGTGAGTTTTGGGTAAACTAAAACTGCATTTTTGAGTTGAACATGTACTTTAGCCAACCATTTCAAACAGTGATGGAAGATAGGAATTTGGAGACTCCAGAAATGGGCTCATGAAATTGCAACCAATTGTGAAACCAGCAGCCATGCAGAGGTCATTGTAATTCTGGATTGTGATACCTTTGACTCACTTGACAACAGCTTTAACGTCAGTAAAACTATAGTCAAATCAGTACAATAATAAATACTAGCTGACGAGTATTTGCACAGTACTCTTACTGGAATCAGAGGAGAAACAAGGGTAATCCCTCTTTATTTCGGGTTCCCTCGAAATCTCACACCTCCGTACTATTTGTATTTCTGTCTTGCCTGTCTCACCATACTTTGGCCTCTCTTTCTTCCTCATCCTGTCTATCCTTACTTTCAACATGCACTCATGTCTTCCCTCTCCTATAAGAGACACAAATTCATCCTTCATCTCATTTTCATCTTATAACTTGAATGTGGCCATGTCCTCCTTCAACTCCGCAAGTGTTTTTTTTCCTCCCCAAYAATAGCACTGCTAGAAGAGTTTATACTTTACTGGGTCACTCCCAGCTCTGAGTTTTGCCACATTTTGCTGTACTGAAATCATGAGTCTTCACCATTCCAGATAAGCTCTTTACAGCTCCATCTTATTTTGGCCACTACCTTGTCACACAGCTCAGTGACTCTTGCCTGCTGTTTCTATTTCACTCACCTGTGTTATTCATTTGACAGGTAGTAATAAAAAAGCCTCTGCATTTTTCTTTTCCCTGCATCACCACTTAATCAGTGCAATTATAGACATTTTTACATAGACTAAAAGAAGGTATATAGTGGCTCATTATATTTTGCTTTTCAAAGCAAAAAAAAAGGGCATAAGAGTATCTGGGAAAGTTCTTGAAGATTTACATTGTCTATACTGTTAGTCTTAGAAGAGTCCAGGGAACAGTTTTAACCAACACCAAGTAAAGTTTTCTCAAAGAAATTCAGGGCACTTGGAGAAATTAGTACAGATCAGGAACTATTTTCTGCAGTCACTTTCCATGAAATTGACCTATTTTGGTGTGGCTAAAAGAATTTAATAACATGGAAATAGGCCATTCTATACTGGCTGGCTTCTGGGCCACAGAGCACGGCTAGTACATGAAATTTCTTTGTGCAGTTGTAGCTTATTTGAGCCTATGCTTTGCAATTCAGGCCATGCAGCCTGCTTTGGGTCACAGCACCCCACAGTTAAGCAGGCTTCTGTCACTATTTGTGTGTGTGCAGCATAAAGGAGTTAACACAAAATTTAACCCCTATAAAAATTTCTATTTACACTTATACCAACTTTCTCTTACTTCTTTCTTATTCCTTTCCACATCAGAATTCTTCATGCACTGTTAGTGAGAACTCATTTGCCCCCAAAGGTGGATGTAGCCTTCGTAAAAACTCCCTAGAAACTTCTTTCTTTTTGGTGGCTGTCACTGTTGCATGTTCTTAATCACAAATCATCTTGAAGAGTGAAACATTTTATTCAGACTGAATAACTAAATTCCCAACCAAAGAAAACTATTAGGAATAAAACTGAGAAATAAACTGAAGGGGTAAATATTCAATTACCATTGATTCTCAAAAAACCTAAATGTTTAGCAAATTTTTTGTCTGCTGCACTTACGTTGTTTTTTAACTCTCTCAAGAGTGCATAAGTAGCAAAGGATATCTGAGGACTGTTTGGAGTACTGACTGGATGAAACAAAAAACCCGTTTAAACCTCTAAACTGTGAGAGACTGAACCCTTAGCTGCAAAGCAGAGCAGAAAAACAAATATAGCTATTTCTTTATTCTGCTCCACAGCCAAAGAAAAATATAGGTAATTTCTCGCTGGCTAAAATGCAATGCTCTGATTGCACTGTAAGYAATAGCTCAAGAAATAAAATGAGGACAATAGTGGTTAGAAGTTAAATGTTATCTATTTTTTATAACATTCTGTTGTTAATTCATTTCCCTCTTATCATCATCTCTAAGTGGTAATTGAACAGAAAGATTAGGTAAATTATTTTTAAACACTTGATTATCATCATTGTAGATTATTATCATTAACAATTGCATTTTACATCTGCTGCCTTATGTAGAGAAGGTGCAAATAAATACAGTTCATAGAAATTCAACAACCTTTGTCAGGAATTGTGTCATTCATTTCACTACAATGTGTTTTCTATGGGGAGTGAGGAGGAAATTATTCATTCAAAACACAGAGGGTATTTAGATTGGATGCATGAAATTACCCACAGTAACCTTGGGATGTCTTAAAAGTACCATGCATCTCCGCCTACTCTGATATTGAAAGGTAGCTAGGGCTACAGATTTAACAGCATGGGGTTGCCTTGCAATGCTTTGAGAATTGGTTCCAAAGTGACTCACTGACAACAGTGTCACTTGCTGTGTCACTATCCATTCTGGCAGCATCTGCCTTTTCCCTGAGGTCTTCCATCCAAGTAAGAAATCAACATATTCTTTCTGCTTCTAACCATGGCGGGTTCACTTTCTGAAAATTCAGAGACTACAGGGCAACATAAAGTGAAACAGACCATATGTAATTATTTAATTATAATCACAGTAGTTTAGGCTCATGATTTTCAAAAATACCAAAGAACCGCAGTTGTATTCAGATTTTCAGGAGTGCTCCGCTCCTTGTAAAAGCATTAAATGGGATGCCCAAGTGCTTGCAACAATCCAAATATTCCTGATGACAGCAATAGGAGATGAGCTGAAGATACCAACGAGTTTGTAACTGTCTTCTGTGAGTCCAAAATACATCTTTAGTTGAATTTTTGGATAAAGAAAGCTATAAAAATCAAAAGAAAATAACAGGAATATTCTAGAGGATATCTTTCAAGTTTTGTCATGAATTCATGACAATTATTCTCAGTGGGTTCTATGGAAAATTTGTWGAATTTGTAGAAGTGGTCTCAATAGAAGGACCTATAAATAAACACATACCACTTTTGCATCCTCCATACAGAGGATCAGTATTTATATAGAGAGCTCACCTTTAAACACTTGAATTGGAAAACATAAACATTACTTGTGATAAGTTAACCACATTTGCTGTAAAGTATAACAGACTACAAATGCAAAATACTCAATTGCCATTGTATTGTACCACTATTTTCTTATCTTATCACACACCAAATCACAAGTATTTTAAGGAAACTGCATAGAGTAAACCAAAACTTAACACAAAGTATAGCAAACTATTATGAACTTTTACTTGATGATTTCACACTTTTATCTTCAAAAGTAATAATTTTTGGCCTCAGCCTGTGCCTACATGGTGAAGAAAAGTAATATAGAGTTTAGAAAAAACATTTGCATGAAATTTACCCAATGAGAATGTGAAAATCAAAGATTCACAAGTTGTTTTTTGAGTAATACAAATGTTGAGCATRCTTTGTTTAGGTGATTTTAGGGATGCAACTGAGGTGTGACTTGGAGGACTAAAGATAGGAACCTAATTTCCTTAGTCAATGGAGAGAAAAATGATTCTTCCAATAGAGATGATTTAGAGCACCTCACTTAGATCCTGAAGTAAATGATTTGACCATATTCTTAAGAGTGAATGAATTGTAGTAAAATTGTGTTATTATATTTTGTGCCAGAGTGATAAAGAAAATATGAAAAGGCTCCCACAAGATATTTAAGAAGCAGAGATGTTAAGCAGAGCATTACAAACTCCATGTCCCATCCTTGACAATATACATTTTATCATGTTAAYGTTTCACATGTATCTTTCAATTTAAATTTTATAGAGGGAATAAGTGTATTGATTTACTTCATGGTGACAGTGTGATCTCCAAAATATTACCGACACACCTATCTGATAAATGCCAATTACATGCAGCCTGGGATTCTGAAAAAGGAAAGACATTTTCTCCTGAAAACTTTTTTCTATCCATAAGGCAGGCTACACCTTGATAATTCCTTATAACAACTATATAACTTACATAAAAAACAATTGATTCAAACTTTTAGACAATACCTCCCACAAATTCTTTCTCTGATTGTAATTTTTTGTTTGGTAATAATTTCTTAATGAGTAGACTGGGTATTAGCAGAGCAATTCTTTGTTGGTCATGTTATATAACGAAGCCGATCATGTGGAACTGGTTTTTCATGTAAATTCCCAGAGATACAGAWAGCTGCACTAACACATGAATGTATTGACAAGGTCAGATTTTTCACAAAAAGYGGAAGTGATAAAGGTGGGATCTTTCCTAGACAACAGTAACATCAGGATTAAAACAGTTACTCATGAACTTGATTAGTTCTCCTCAGCCTGTTGGAATTCAACTCCATATTGTCAAGAAGAAACTCTTAATTATAAACTTGAGAAATTTCTAGAAACTAGCATTTTCTTTCCCTCTTGATTAAGGTGTGCTACCATACGAAGACAATTTAAGTTCTTCAAAGAAGATAAGTATTATTCTTGCCTCAGTATTGGGACACACACATCTGAGTGTGTGTGGCTCCAAACAACTGCTTCCATAATTATTTCTACACTATGCTGTTAAACAGACTATTCTCTATTGCCACAAATATTCTCTATGCAGCAACTAGCACACTTTGGAGGCAGAAGCTGTGGGCTTGAATGTCTTGAGCTAAGAAAATGAACTGGTATTTCTCATTTCCTGAGCCTTTTCTCCAACAATGGGGATATTAAGCTCTGTGGAATTAGTCTCTGATGGGCAATGGGGAGGTTTATTTTTAGAAAACTTTATGGCGATACTTTATCAGTAGAAAAAAACAGCAAATGGTTAAGCGTACAAAAATTATACCAGTATGATGGACATCATCTTCCATTTAGGAAGAAAAAACACAGTCTGCTAGCTCACCTCAGGGGCTGATAGAGTTCTGGCTCAGCAACTGCAAGCTCTGGGGAAGCTCCATCATGTGGCTTATCCTAAAATAAGGCAGGATCAAACTCAAAAGGGGTTTTGCTTCTGCTCATTTTCCCTTAAAGAACTGGTGGCCCTTGGACATCCACAATCTCTGAAGTATTGGGAGATGCAGCTTTGTCTAGGTGTGGGCTTTGGAATCCACAGCAGAGAACCAGAAATTTTTAAGCATGGTTATATCTAATGAGGCCATAAACCCTTCCTCAGAGCAGTGGGTTAGAGGCTGGAAGGAGCCTTGCCAAAACTGAAATTTTACAAGTCCATCCCAGGTCATGCATGATCTGAATCAGACACATGGTGGCAAAGCCTGGCTGTTCTCTTCCCTACATAAGGTCCCAGCCCTCTGCAGGGCACAGAGCTGCATCTAGGAGAGGCACGAATGCACCTCACTGCTGTGCTAAATCACATCTCCCTAGTTTTAGGAGCATATGCATCAGATGCTGCTAATTATTAGGCTGATTAGCTGTATCTAATGTAGCAGGTTTAGTATATTGAGTATCTGCTTATGTATTTACATTATCCTTTCCTTTGCCTATTACACTGTAGTTAAAACACCAGTGAGAAAATATGAACTGTTGTCTTATGATTCTTCCTAAACAGACAGAAATCAGTGCCCTTATAACTTGGTCAGGATAAAAATTAAAATGCCTTGGTAATTTAAGCTAACAAGAATATTATAATATACTATCTGTTGGGTTTGGGGTTTGTTGTTTGGTTTGGGGTTTTTTTTCCTGAAAAAATATTAAAGATTTAGAAGAAAGAGAGAGAAATTCTTTATGTTTTTGCCTTTAAGATTCATGCTGTCATGATTCACTGCAATGCAATACTTTGGCAACTGCCAGAAAGCTGAAAAAGTATAGACAAAGAAAAATCAGGAGAGGATAATCTTGCATACACACAGTACATGTATGGTGAAAGATTAGAAAAAAGGTTTGAATACTATTTACAGCTGTTGGATTGAAGGCTATTATGCATTTAGCTGAAGTCCTTTGATGTTAACCTGGGTTATTTCCTAATGGTTGTTTTGCTGATGAGAAGTAATGATGGGTTTGATTTGTTATTCTTGTCAGACCTGAAAAACTTTTTGGTAAATGATGGTGCAAACTGTAAGTGTGGAGAAACAACAATAAGGAAAAAACCTCTCTTTGTAAGTAAAAAACAAACAAAAAAATCCCCTACCCTCTTTGTAACTAAAACTCAAACCCCAGAACAGCTTTTGAGACTTAAAAACTAAAACTAATCTAATCACATCAGAGGAACTGTAAATGTGTGCTGTGTTTCAGTCAATATGACTGATTACCTGTCACTTACTCAGCTCTGATTTCTTCCCGCTGTGTGCTTTGGAACCATCTTTGTTTTAGAAGCTCGGGGGCAGCGTTTATGAATTGCTAGCTCACCTCTGCCTTGGATTCCTGAATCCTTTTGGGGCTAAGTAATTAGCCCTGTCAGTTATTTCACCCTAAAAGMTTCAACAGCATCATCACCCATTTATTTTTATCATCCTCATTGATGCTGCTCAACCTGAAACGAAAAATCCTGAACAGGCAATATTCATTGCTACCAGCTTTCCTAGATGCGAAAATATTCCGACTTGCATGCAATACATGAGACTGAAATCAGCAAACGGGGAGCTAGTTGCAGAGCCCAGCAGTTCATACTGCAGCTTGAGGAAAGTAAGGGCTTTCTCCTTTGGTACGTCCCAAAAGATAGGAGCAGACACATTTAAAAGAGATTTATGCAAGCAGAAGAAAGATTTTTGTTGGCAGAGAAGTCACATCAACAAAATTTGACAGAAGTGTTTGAGCAGCGTAACCAGCTGCTGCGTAAATTTGTCTGAGTTGCGTGTTCCATCGTTCCTGGAAGCTGAAGAGAACAAGGTTTTCAGGACCTTTGGGAGTAAAAGGCTATTACTCAGGCCTCTTTCAATATACCTCTATAGCAAATGGAGGCAGTAGTGTATACAGGCAAAATGGACAATAAAAAATGGATAATGCTAAACTGTCACAGCAAGCCCACAGTAAGAAGTAATGTCTGCTGCCAACAGAAAAATAAAAATCTACAAAACTATCTTTCTATCTCATTTCATGTGCAGCATATATTGATTACTTCAAATGTCCTCTGTACAAAGACCAAGCTTGTCTGAGCTCAAGAAGCTTCTGGACAACACTCTAATGCACATGATGTGGTCCTCAGGGTGTCCTGTGCAGGGTCAGGAGTTGCAGTCAGTGATCCTGATGGGTCCCTTCCAGCTCAGCATATTCTACTATTCTATGACTCTACTATTTGGGGGAGGGGAGGGAGGGAATGAGGGTTTCATGCTATATGTTATATTCTCTTGAAGTTTCTCTGTGGGCTGGCAGCAATATACATTATTTGTTTTCGTTTATTTTATTCTGAAAGTATGTTGTCACARCAGAACCATTAACAGCTTCCATATGCTGTGAAGATAATATTGCAGGAGGACAATGGCACTGTAATTACATACTACATCTTCAGAAATCTGACTCTTGCAGAGTTGAAGATTGCTTCAGAGTTTCGAATTAATCTGGATGACCCCATCTTTATTGCTGTTGAATTTCTGGAAATGATGAAATGCCAAGTCCTTGAAAATAACTGATAAAAGCCTAAACGACCAGAAATGAATAATGTAGTCTTTCTTTGACTTCATCTAAGTSCCATGTGCTTTACAGCCAGGTACAATATTTTATGGAGAAATGTTTGTTTTAATGAATCTGAGTGAAATTCAGATCACTAAAAATAGATCAATTTGACAAAGATGGAAAAATCTATTATCATATGCTCTTACATTTCAAGTTCACTAAAATTGTGGCTGTAAACAGCACATGCTGCAGCAATGATTTCTGTCATCCAATATAAGCGCCCGTAAAAGACTTGGACGTCAGGGCTAGAACTATGTTGTGGAAACTTAACATGAGATTCAAGTGTAGACAAAGGCCTTTTCAGTCTCTTTTCTGCTACCTTTTCTGCATAACTTGCATAGCAGAGACCTAGTAACACACATTTGGAAGTGACATTAAATAATAGGATCATTTGTGATTGTACCATGAATACCATGTTAAAATTTTATTCTTACTCAGAGTCACTGAAGTACAGCTAAGAAATAGCTGAGACTATCTTGCCATGATACCATGTGTGTCACAGTGCTTCTCTTTCCTGCTCCTAAATCTACACCAAGAAGTACAGTTTCTTTCAGTACATTCCCTTGCAAAAAGAAGAAGGAAAAGCTCCTTTAGTATGTTCCCTTGAAAAAAAAAGTAGTGAAATGATAATTGCACAATCTTTAGTAGCTCAGTCAGTGGTCATTACAATGCTATATATGGTGATGTCCAAAAGTGAAAAGCTGACACAAGCTGACTTTACTTACTGGGATTTTCTCTAACAAAAACCCAAATTTTGCCTTCTGGTGTACTTTGCATACTGATGGGCAGAGGGGGGAAGAAAACAAAAGAGATTCTTTCAGAGGCAATCAGACAATTATGTAGGCACCATAGCCCAAACTATGAGGTCATAAAAGAGTAAGTTTGATCCTAATCCAGCAGTGCTAATGTCATTTTGTTCCTCACCTGAAAATATTGTAAAGCTGAAAAAGCTGACACAGCATGCATTGTACAACAGGGAACAGTGTCTGCTGTTTAATTCAGCGCCTGGATGTGAAAGTCATCTGTCCTGCTGTTACATAACATACAGCTTCTCAGAGCCTCATTTTGTGATGTGTGACTGAGCCACTGCTGGGTGGAAATCTCTGAGATATCCCCCTAATATGTCTCCCATTAGTGACTATGGCCTGTCATGCTATGCTATTGACAAAGAGCTGTAAATTTCCTTCACATGTAGAGGAACTGAGCAGGCCATTGCTGATGTTTTCTGAAGGGGCTGCTCCATGACAGCTGTGGAACACTGACCCCGGAAAACAAAACGGACCCAGGAAAACAAAATGATGGGGCTAGCTTTGTTGAGACGCAGGATGAAGTGAATGAAACATCCTGGGCTCAAAATCGGCTCCAAAAGTTGCTGGCAGTTTTGACAGCAAAGGCTGCTGAGTGAAGAAAGGCGAGCGCTGCCTGTCCACTGTAAATACTGGTCATGGTGGTGTTSACTGGCAGCTGTGCAAAGTAACAACTCCAGCCAGAGATGCAGCTAAACAGGGAATACAGGCACTTCGGGAGCAGTGAAAAAAGTCAGGGCACTGTGTTACAAACCCAGACCTGCTGGTACTGCTGTTGTTAAAACCAAGACTGCCTCAAAGTACTTTAGACTTCTTCTTTTAGCTCTTTTAACTATTATATCTAGCATTTTTCAACATAGCTTTTCCCCTGAATAAAACCATTTTCTGATTATGTGTCAGTAGAAATGTTTAGTTTAAAAGAGTGTAATTTTTTCTGTGGTTTGTTTTTAATTTTTTATTACTACTTGTATCAAATAATCTGAATGTAAGTGTTCAAAGCTAAAATTTAATGATTAGCTCTGAAATTTTAGTAAGAGCACCCTCTGGTGGCTCATATATAAACGATACTCTGTACCTTCCCTCCATAAAGAGTTTTATATATAATACTGAATTTTAAAGTAATGGGTGAAAACTCTTTTTCCGCTGATTTTTTTCTTTCAAATACTATGAAAGTCATAGGTATATTTTCTGAAAAAATTAAAAATCAGAAGAAGGAGGAAAATGTTTATAAACCTGTACTGTATACAAGTATATTTTAATTTGAAAGAGAGTCAACCACATATGAAAAATTAAAGATAGAAAATAGATATCTAAAGAGATATAGATGCAAAGGCCTTTACAGTTTCACTGGACAAAATCTAGAATCTGGGAGAAATCAACGGGTAAAAYGCATATATTTTTCAAAATGTTTGTTGTTTTGATCTCCTAATTTTAATTGGATTATTTAAGTCTTTTTATTTTGCACAGGCTCCATGCTTTTCATCAGGAATCCTGTGTTAATTATCAGGAAATCCCAAGAATGACTGTCTACCACTTTGTCATAGGTATCTTCCATTTAAAAGTACCTGAGTCCTCTCACGTTGGTTCTGCTATTGGACGGATCAGAGCTGTGGACCCTGATTTTGGGAAAAATGCAGAAATTGAGTACAACATTGTTCCAGGAGATGGAGGGAACTTGTTTGACATCACAACAGATGAGTACACCCAGGAAGGAGTCATTAAACTGAAAAAGGTATGTGGCACCGATGGGTGGAGCCTGACTCAAGTGAGAAACTTGGTAAGAGAACGAAATGCTGTGCAATTTTACCTCATAAGTAGCACACAGTAGTAGTGCTACATAAGTAGTTTATATCTCTATTAGAATCCATGGTTGTGATCTTCATCTTAAAAGACATTGGAGTTTAGTCTTTCATTTCACATACAATCAGGTAGGACATTTCATAAATAATGGCAATTCATGGCAAAGAAGTAATTCTTATCTCTATCTAGAAAGTACAGTTTCCCTTTTATAGGAAGTTTTCTACCTAAAACCATAAAAAACATTTTAGTTCAGAGCATGGAATGAAAGAGCTATATTTTATGTTAGAGGTAATATATTTCATTCTGACTTACAAGCATTCTATTTTGAAAATTTTGACGTCGTGTTTGCTATTTTAAAAATGAGTCTGCTGTACAGCATTATGGTGAACACAGTTTTTATTCAGGGTAGAAGAGTCCCAAATGGTTGCAAATAGCCATGTCCTACTTCCAGTCTCATGATAGTGTCCCAAATAGCTGGTTATCAGATACTCATGCAGGGGAACACACTGCATCTCGGCTGTTGATGTTGCTGTAGTGTGCCAGAATAAGTTCAAGATTACTGAATTTATGATTTTCAAAGATGGAAAGGATGTGTTTCATCCAGAATTTAGTGATTAAAGCACTCGGTCGGAGGCATCCAAAACAGGGAGTGTTACATTTTAACCAGTGGTTATTTTCTGAGCCCAGGCATGTACATATACACAAATGACCAACTTGTTCACTAGAAAGAAATCTGAACCATCAGCTCATTTTGGAAGGCATGGTTATGTTTTATAGACAGCTCAGGCTTGTAGGTGTAAATTTTGTATAATAAACAAACAATTAGCTGAACATCTCACAAGGGTCTATGAAGGAAAGCGTTCTGGACATGTGTATTAAGATAAGCTTTAGGAAACCTGGAGCTTTAGTTCAAACAAAATTTAGAATGTAGGTAGTTAAATTTCCCCCAGCTCTGACCATGGATCTATATTTGCATTATTTTCATTCTAATAATGGAAGTCCTGGTTTCAACGTCTTGACCCGGAAAATAGTAAATTATCCATGGATGCATTAAAGGACCAAATGATGTCAAGTCACTTACTCTTCTGCTGGTTTTAATGACATAAAATGGAAGCCACTATACCCACAGGAAGTAATTTGTCAAGGAGACACAAAGTCTTTGCCCTCTTCACACCCCCCCTTTTTTTCTGACTAAAAGTTTGAGTGTACTATTTCCTCCTAATGGGAATTTGTAGACTTTGTTTCATTTTTAAAAGCGCTTCTGATCACCTTTTTCCCTCTATGCAGATGGGTCCATCTGGAGCTGTCAGGCTGAGCAGCTGCATGCCCCTCCATATGCACTGCCAGTCGTAAATTGCAGTGAGTGGGAACCATTGAAAAATTAATATTTGATCATCAAGAGCAGGTTTTTGATGGAATTCAGTTCTCCTTGCATTAGTCCTAAGTCTCCTCTGTGCTGCTTTTTTTTATACACAACAATAGAATTTTTCCGTACTTGTGGTTAAGTGTACATATCACCCACTGCTGGTTGACCAGGTTGCCAGTGATGAGGTTGATAAGAAGGGTACCAGGGTAATTAAAAAGGACTTCAGGATTCTGGGTCGAACTGTTGATGGGACAGGAGCGCAGGTGGTGTTGTGCTCAATTCCCTCAGTAGCAGGGATGAATGATGAAAGGAAGAGGAAAACCCATGTTATCAATAACTGGCTTAAGGACTGGTGCCATCAGTGGAATTTTGGGTTCTTCGATCATGGGGCAATTTTTACAGCACCTGGCCTGCTAGAGCCAGGTGGGCTCCATCTGTCTACAAGGGCAAAAGGATTCTAGCCCATGAGTTGGCAGGGCTGATTAAAAAGGCTTTAAACTAGATTTGAAGGGAGAAGGAGGTGAAACCAGGCTCTCCAGAGATGATCCCAAGGGTGGTAACCAAGAGTCAGGGGTGAAATCAGCCCAGCTGAAGTGCACTAAYGCACACAGCATGGGTAACAAACAAGAGGAGCTGGGAGCCATGGTACAGCAGGAAAGCTGACATAGTCGCCATCGTGGAAATGTGGTGGGATGACTCGCATAACTGGAGTGCTGCAATGGATGGCTACAAGCTCTTCAGAAGGGACAGAGAAGGGAGAAGGGGCAGAGGGGTGGCTCTGTATATTCGGGAGTCTCTTGACACTATAGAACTTGAGGTCAATCATGATAAGGTTCAGTGCCTATGGGTAAGAATCAGGGCGAAGGCCAACAAGGCCAACATCCTGGTGGGAGTCTGTTGTACCAGGGTGAAGAGGTGGATGTATTATTCTATAAGCAGCTGGAGAATGTTTCAAGGTCTCCAGCCCTTGTTCTTGTGGGAGACAAGATATCTGCTGGGAACTCAACACAGTGGAGAAGAGGCAGTGTAGGAGGTTCTTGGAGTGTACCGAGGACAGTTTCCTGTCACAGCTGGTGAGTGAGCCTACCAGGGGTGGTGTGGTAGAAAGGGACAGGCGGACGGAAGATCACGCGATGTGACGGAAAGCAGGAGCAGCAAGGAATCTACCTCCCTTCATTCCTCTGTGATAAGAGCATGCAGACCCCTCTAACCCCAGTAGYTTTCCACTCCTKACTAACTCCAGCTATCCCACAGTCCCCCTTTTCCTGACGTAGTAAAGCTCCTCACTATTTAACCTCATGAGATAAGGTAATAAATGCCGTTTGACCATCCACCACATTGGTGTCTGTGCGTCCATGGCCCGAGTGGCCACGGGGTAAGCCGGGCTGCCGTGCTAGGCTTTTGAACCAGGTCGCCTTGTCTTCTTATCAGAAGGCAACAGGGTGGGGCYCTCCTAGACCTGCTGTTTGCAAACAGAGAAGGGCTGGTGGGAGATGTGGTGGCTGGAGGCCATCTGGGTACAGTGACCATGAAATAGAGTTTTCAATATTCTGTGAAACAAGGAGGGGCACCAACAAAATTTCTACACTGGACTTCCAGAGGGCAGACTTCTGTCTATTCGGGATGCTCATTTGGAGCATACCCTTGGAAASAGCCCCTAAAAACACAGGGGTCCAGGAAGGACAGACATACTTCAAGAAAGAAATCTTGAAGGCACAGGAGCRGGCTGTCCCTGTGTGCCAAAAGATGAGCTGGCAAGGAAAACAACCTGCCTGGCTGGGTAGAGAGCTTTTGAAGGAACTAAGGGGAAAAAAGAGGGTGTATCACCTTGGGAAAAAAGGGCAGGCAACTCAGGAAGTGTTTCAGGATGAACAAAGAAAATTAGAGAGGCAAAAGCTCAATTAGAACTTAACCTGGCCACTTCTGTAAAGGATAAAAAAATGTTTTTATAAATACATCAATGGCAAAAGGAGGGGTAAGGACAACCTCCATTCTTTATTGGATGTGGGGGATAATATMATTACCGAAGATGGGGAAAAGGCCGAGGTACTTAGCACATTCTTTGCCTCAGTTTTCAACRATAAGACAGGTCATCTTCAGGACAACTGGTCTCCTGAGCTAGTAGGTGGGGATGGGAAGCAGAGTAGTCCCCCTATAATCCAGGAGGAATCAGTTAGTGACCTGCTGAGCCACTTAGATGCTCATACTCAAAAGTCTATGGGACTAGACTACGGGATCCATCCTAGGGTAATAGGGAGCTGGTGGAAGAGCTCACCAAGATGCTTTCCATCATTTATCATCAGTGCTAGCTCACCAGAGAGGTTCCAGGTGACTGGAAGCTGGTCAATGTGACGCCCATCCATAAGAAGGGCTGGAAGGAAGATCTGGGAAACTACAGGCCTGTCAGCTTGACCTCGGTGCCCGTCAAGGTTATGGAACACATCATCTTGATGGAGATCACACAGCACCTACAGGATGGCTAGGGGATCARACCCAGCCAGCACGGATTTAGTAGGATCAGATCACCAACCTGATCTCCTTTTATGACCAGATGACCCACCTGGTGGATGAGGGGAGGCTGTGAATGTTGTCTACTTGGACTTCAGCAAAGCCTTTGACACTGTGTCCCATGGCATTCTCCTGCAAAATCTGTCAGCCCAAAGCTTGGACAGATGCACTGTTCTCTGGATTAAGAACTGGCAGGACGGCCAGGCCCAGAGAGTGCTGGTGAATGGTGCTGCATCCAGTTGTCAGCCAGTGGTGTCCCCCAGGGATCAGTGTTCGGCCCAGTCCTGTTCAATATCTTTATTGATGATCTGGATGAGGGGATTGAGTCTACCATTAGCATATTTGCAGATGGCACCAACTTGGGTGGGAGCATTGATTTGCTGGAGGGTAGGAGGGGTATGCAGAGGGACCTGGACAGGCTCAATCGATGAGCCGAGTCCAAGAATATGAGGTTTAACAAGACCAGGTGATGGGTCCTGCACTTAGGGCACAATAACCCCATGCAGCACTAAAGGCTGGGGACAGAGTGCCTGGACAGTGGCCAGACAGAAAGAGACCTGGGAGTGCTCGTTGACTGAAGACTGACCATGAGCCAGCATGTGCCAGGTGGCCAAGAACACCAGTGGCATTCTGGCCTGTATCAGGAATAGTGTGGCCAGCAGGACCAAGGAAGAGATTCTTCCCCTGTACTCAGCACTGGCGAGGCTGCATCTTGAGTGCTGTGTCCAGATCTGTGCTCTCCGACTTAGGAAGGATGTTGAAATGCTCGAGCAAGTCCAGAGAAGGGCAACAAGGCTGGTGCAGGATCTGGAACACAAATCTTGTGAGGAGCAGCTGGGAGGGAGCTGGGGTTGTTTACCCCGGAGAAGAGGAGGCTCAGGGGAGACCTTACTGCTCTTTATAACTGTCTGAAAGGAGGGTGTAGCCAGGTGGGGGTGGGTGTCTTCTCCCAGGCAACCAACAATAGGACAAGAGGGCACAGTCTTAAGCTGCACCAGGGAAGGTTTAGGTTGAACATTAGAAAGAAATTCTTCACAGAAAGGGTGACTGGGCATTGGAAGAGGCTGCCCAGGGAAGTGGTGAACTCACCATCCCTGGAGGTGTTGAAGTAAAGACTGGATGTGGAACTCAGTGCCATGGTCTGGTTGATAAGGCGGTGTTAGGTCATAGGTTGGACTTGATGATCTCAAAGGTCTTTCCAAACCTACTTGATTCTGTAATTCTGTGATATACTGGCAAAACATTCCAATTGGCAATGCAGGTTCCAACAATGTGCGTATAATATTTGTTATTGGCGAAGAGCATTCATACATGAATTTGCCTGATACAATTATCTTAGGACCATCACAGGCAAAATGCCTGGCCACTTTTGAGACTTCTATATGGGGAATTACAGAATATCTAACTGAACTGCTAAYTTGAAAAAAAAAAAAAATAGACACAACCAATTCTATATCCAGATACTTTAGAGTTGGTCATTGTATTTTGCTGTACCTATTTAGTCTTAGTAAGAAGATAGGGCCTAATCTGAACTACAGAACCTTTGCAACAGCAGAACTTCGATCCATGTTGCTTAATGTAAATGATAGATCTCTGTCACTGAACAGGGGGGAAAAACTATAATCTTAATCCCTTCTTAATCTTCTTCATCCTTGTGAGGCTGGGGGCAGTAGCAGAATGTGAAGAGCCCGAAATACCAGCTTTGCTCTATGCAGGACTGTGGAAAGAAGATAAATCAAACAGGGCCTCCAGCAAATAATGCCTTTATACTGACCCTACACCTTGTCTTTCACAAAACTTTTCTTGGGGAAAAGATCCCTTTCACATAACTTTAAATGATCCAAATGTTTGAAGACATTTTGGATTCATCTAAAATCTATCTACTTAGGTTCTTTGCTAGATTTAAGGTTAAACAAGAGCAATCTGGATTCTTAAAGATACTGTTTAGTCAGTTGTGTTTTTATATCCTCTATGCTTGTAGTAATATAAATATGTTTTCATGGGTTGCAGTTTTCAGATTTTCAGAAGTACTGGACATTCACAATTCTGTAGACACCTATTAAAATGCATGCTACCCATACTTTGCAAGCACTAGTTGTTTGTCTGCAGAGAAGCAATTTTACRTTGCATGATGTTGAAAACACTGATTTGACCTTGTGAGATTATGCAAATATTTAAGTTAGGTATGCACTGAAGTCCTTCTTTAAATGAAAGCGAGTGAATGAATAGGATCAACATGTTCAATTATGACTTATAAATAATAAACACTCAGAGCCACTAATAGAAAGTGCTATATGCTTTTAAAACGGGTTTGCACTTTCTTCTCTATCATAGCATATTCTAATGCTGTAAGTGCTGCAGTAATTCAGTGCTCAGTGATTTCAAAACCATTTATAAAATTTGCTTTTATTTTCCCTGAAAAATTTCTTGCAGACAGAAACTGTTCGTCACTGCACAGACACTGCTTTTTTGTTCCATTGTTACGCAAAAAAAMCCATTGAGATATTTCTATATCAAAATTGATAAAAATGAAGCCTTCCTGGAGTACCTTTATTTTTGGTAGTAAATATATTTGACGAGAAAAAATTGCACAGGCTAAACTGTTCCTTTCAGCACACTAAGTGTGTTGACGGATGCAAAAGGCCATTCTCTGCTTCTGGGATGCTAAATGGGTAAGAACAGCTACAGCTGGACAAGTTGCAGATCTTAAATCATCTGTTTTGGTTGCTAATTTATTTTTGTGCTGTGATCCAGTATGTCTGATTACTACTACTCTTGTGCTAATTACATATATTAAAAATGAAATAGCTTTTCTTGTTGTCTGCTAAATAAATCATCCAAATGCCATTTAGCACCACTGTGTGGTTAGTACTGTAATAATTTTTTCTCTCAAAATTAAAAAAAGAAAGGAAAATAGTATCCCTAAAAAGAGGGGAGAAAACCTGGCTTTAGGATGGTGCTGTATACAGTTCTCTGTAAGAGTAAGAAATATTACTATATAAGGAATAGAATTATGATTTTCTCCTTTGTCTGGTGCTGTTAAATACAGTGTTTATTGCATTTGATATTTATATAGTATCTGCTATCCTACCTGAGTGCTTCAGCAAACTACAGTGAGTGTAAGCTATAAGAAACAGGGTGACAGAAGGGACCATCTCCTTCATACCAGAGCATAGTGACCTCAGATATGTCAGTCCCAAGCAAGGGACTGATTTTGAAATCTTTAATGACCAGGCACAACAGTAAAGGAAAATAGAAGGTTCCAAGCTTCACTGAACCGTTGGCACTAAATTTATTAAACTAAGGATGAGTTTATACTCAAGGTAAGCCCATTGTGTGCAGAAGCCTTTTAATTGGTTCAGCATGAGCTAATCCAGAAACTGAATAGGGTTCAAGCACTGAACTTGTTCTGCTTCAAGACATCACTTTACTAATTTGTGCAGTGTTTCACTGAAACCTAGAAAAACAACTGTTTCTAGGCTTCACCTGGTATGATCCTACACTGCTCCACTACGCTGGGTGAACTTCTCCACGTGGTTTGGTGGAAGCTCATGGGACATCCACATCCTGTTTTTTGTAAGTTGTGCGCCACTACTAAAACTAACTAATCAGGTGACAAAGCTGTAGCCATGAAATCATAGCACGTCTACATGTATGATGTAACTTTAGTGATGATCACAGTAAGTTCAGTGATGATAAAATAACAGAAACTAGGGGGACATGAACAGAACCCGTAGCTGCAGGGAAGTTTTAGGAGTGTGTGCTTCCTTTTAACCTCAGGAGACCTTTTTTAAAAGCCTTTAAGTGCAGTCAGCAAGTAGAGCTTTGGCTGCTGGCTAAGCTCAGTGGTCTTGCCCGTGGGACAGCCCACGTGTGTAGTGCTGGGACGTTGCTGTAATGCGAGAGCAGTCTGAGAGCACCTGTACCGCAGAACAGTGAGCGTAGGGCAGACTCCCGACATCCTTCAGTGAGAACTGCGTTATAGCTACTACTTGCTTTACTACTAACGCTGTACAGATTGCTCATCACACCCCACCCCTTCTTTCTCCAAAGGCAGGGAATTTCCCCTGTAAGTGTGAGCACAGGCTGTCTGTCTGTAGTCATAACTCACGAGTTTGTGTGAGCAGGAATTGTGGTTTTGTGTTTTGAGGAGAAAGAGCAAGCAACATTGTCCTTTGGTACAGGCAGAAAGTGGTGAGCTGTGTGCAGATACAATCACAAAGAATGACAGGAAAAGCAAGCAAGAGGAGACCTTCAATCTTTGTATTTCATGAGTAGAGCTGTTGGGTTGGTTTTTTTTTCCTGGAATAGGGAAAGGCACCTTCAGAAAYGGGTGAGATGCTTGACAGCAGCAATCAGTGGAACCCCTGACACTGGTCAGCTTCTCCCCTTCTCCAGATACAGAATATACACATATTTTGCCCACTTACCATTAAATCTTGAAATACTCTCTWCAGATTTAGTCAAACCTAGATTGCTTGCTGTAGGTTTGGCCTACAGATCTCATTTTTTACTGTGCGTTCTCAATTCTAATTAATGAAAGTTCCTGGTTGATCTAAAGCTTACATTAATAAACCTGCTCTATAGTACCAGTTATATCCTTATGCTATTTAGAATCCAGTGMGGAAGTGCAGTTACTGAAAGGTAACTGCATGTACAGAAACTGTGTCTATGCACAGCAAATAGGCAATATTTCACAAAATGCATAGATGTTCAACTTGAAGGGGAAAGTGTTGCCAGGTTTTGAGACCAGCACATATGACCCAGATTTATTCTACAATTATCGCTTTGTCCCCCCTTTTTGCTGTATTCAGCTGGGGCCGGAGCGATCTGCAGGGTTTCTTCGCAGTCCACAAAAACTGACAGCTTTTTACCACAGGCAGTTTCACAGARGCAGCAGCGAAGGTAAAAGGAATGAGAGAGAGGACTCTCTGTAACCATATTCTGAGTTTATTTCTTCTCTGCCCAGGAGGACAGGGTGCATATCTTGAAGGGGAGGTTAGCAGAGAGGCAATTTCCCGCTCTGTCTCTGCTGCTTTAAGGGGTAGGGATAACAGTGTGCAGCCAATGAGTTTAGAGATACATGAGAGAAAACCAATGAAGCATCTTCAGAGGAAGAACACATTCAAACTGACTAATGACAATACAGTTAGAGAGAATTTCAAACCAAGCTGACATGTTACAAAGCTTAAGACGCTGTGAGGAGGAGAAACCTAAAGTGACARCATCTAAGAAATATTTCTCTGTGGTAACTGAACTAAAGCTGGATCACCGCAGCATACAATTACACAATGCTAGTATGAATTCAAGCCTAAATTAATATGCACTTCCTCTCAACCCAGTCCTACTATCCATAACTATCCATATGTCGTAGGACTTCCAATCTCATCCCAAAATACGGATTTTCCATCATTGTAGGTGAAAGCCTGCATGAGAAACAGTACTGTTGTATTTCTTATGTGTGGATAAAAAGCAGAAATTTCTGGAGTTTCCAGTCCTACATCTTTGTGAAGCAGAACAAACTGTCAGGGTAGTTATTTTCCCACCCATATTGTACTTATCATCAGAATTCATTATCTCTTTAACACCATGCTTTTTCTTTCAGTTCTTTTATTCTCCTTCTCTCTCTCTTTCCCTCTATCAAATATACAATTTTAGATACAGATGCACCTATATAGCAGCACTTCTTAACTTCTGCCTTGAATGTGGAAAATAATAATATTTCAAAATATGTTTATTGCTAATACAGACCTGGTTTTGTGCTCTCCTTGTCATATTAAATAAGTCCGTCCATGGTACTTACAGAGTTGCAAGGTAAAGTGATTTGTCAGTATGTGTTATTTGGTTTGAGGATTTGTAGAATGGCTTTGCTGTGCACAGGTGTGCATATGCTGATAGCACTTTACTAGGCAACCGTATAGAGCAGCTTGTAACCTCWACATAGAAAAAGGCAGATGAGAACAAGTTAAGGGGGCTGGATACATCTATTCTGTCACTGGTACTTAGAATATCAATTAGAAATATTCCTCCAGTTATTGAATAGTTCACAGTTAATAAGGCATTGCCTTAATATTAGCAAAAATGCTGTTTACTGAGGAAAAAAAACCTCATAAGTTTTGCAAAATAAAAGCCTTATTCAAACTTACCTTTCTGCATGTAATTACTTTTATAGAAGAAATAAACATTTCTATTGGTTATTTTTAAAAATTAATCTACGAAGTCATTCCATTAAAATCTGGTTTGTTGCAAGACATTTCAAGAATCTTACAGGGTTGGTTTGGGGGTTTTCTGTAAGATTCAAACATTCTACCATTTTACCCTTAGCAACATTCCAGATTAGAAATTAAAATGGGACTGAGCACTCTCAGACATTTATTATATAACAGCAAAACACGGTGGTGTTTTTTTTTGTGTTTTGGGGTTTTTTTTAATGCAGCTAAAATAGTGTGTGGACCACTCGTTTCCTTGACAGATTTTAGTGAAAAAGAAAAAAAGAAAGAATACTACTGAAAAAAAAAGAAATACAACAAAATGCTTTTTTAACATGTTTAAAACCAAAAATCAAAAATTCCAAAAGGTTTTGCCTGAGAGCCAGACAGACATTCAGTTCTTCTGTTTTCAGGCAGACTCTGGACATACCAGACAGATGCCAAAATTTGAGACTGTTGTTGCTATCTATATGGCTCAACTGTTTGAACCTGGGAAGACCAGAATTGATCAGAAGGTTGTATCATAGAGACCCAATAAACACAAGACTTTAAAACCATACTTTAGTTGCATGGTATATATGCAATCGTGCAATCATACAATCATCACACACAGGATTATATATACACTTTTTTTTCTTTTTGAAATTAAGTCCTAGGTTTACCACTTGCAACATTTCCCATCTCTCCACATATTTCAGTTGCAGTCTAGCCTCACTTAGGCTAAAGGCCAAATTCTGCTATTTTGTGGGAGTCTGTAACTGATTTCTTTCTCTGATGATGGCTCATGACTTTCAGCCTGTCTAGTCTTATTTTGACTGCCATCTGTGCTTTGCATTGGCCGCATATTTCTTAACCTCTAATTATATTTATCATCAGGTCCATAGAAGAACAGAAAGAGAGGATGAGTTGCTCTGAGGTTACAGTGGGAAAACATCATGCTTTCTTGGGATCACACTGTCTTTTCAAAAATATGCTTTAGCATTTCCCCACAATTCTGGGGCGGTAGAGAAGTCATGCAGCCACTTTATCTGCTTCCTGGGTACCTGTGAGGTGAAATAAGCCAGTCTGAACATACAAATAGACCGAATTGATTGAAATCTTATTGCTTTCTGTCCCCCTTGCATCATGAAGAGTAATTTGGTGAAAGACAGCCTGCAAAGACTGCATGAATTATGGTTCTTTCCATTAATACATCTCTCTGCAAATATACTGATGTATTACAGGAGCCAGTCTGAACAGTTTTAATGCAATTTTGGTGGAATGAGCGACACATACAAGGCATTACCCAGAATTACTATCTGAGAGCTTAGATTTCTTGTTTTCTCTGTATTAATCATTTATCTCTAGCTTAACCCCTCAGACTATTTCTGCTCCAGACTAAGTCTTTAAACTTCAGATTTCTCCCTTTATTATATTTTTGACAATGTGTTAACAATTTTTATAAATATTGGGAGAAGAGTTGGGGGATTATTTTTTTGGGTAAAATTTTTTTGGCAGTGAGTAACAGTGTGCACAAGTAGTATAGAAAATGAAAACCCAATGTGGCAACAATTTGGGTAATGGAGAAATATGTCTATTTTAGGGAAGGCAACATCTTAGGATTTCACCACTGGGGCATGAGATCTACCAGACTTAACTTTGTCTGTTTCTTCTCAGGCTTAGTTTCTTCTTTCTGTCAGTCCAAACACAAAGGTGCAGCTCATACTATCTTTTCTGAGAATTTTTTCTGTAGGAGGATGGTTGTGTGTGGTAGTGGATTACTTTCAAGCCTGATTACTTCCATGGCATTTAGATTTATGTGGCTAATTTGTAGTTCCCAGCTCAGAAAAGACTGAGCATCTAGTCTAGTAAAATTATGAAGCCTTTCATAAGGACTTATAATCATTGTGGTAGCTGTTCAGCTAATGCAAGTCAAGGTAACTCAACTGATTTTAAGGGAGTTACTTCAATTTACACCAGTCAGTCATCTGGCCGATTATGTCCAGTTGTGATAAGGACAGAAAACAAAAGAATTTTAAATCTGTCCTGGCTGTGACAACTGACTGGAAACACTGGGGAAAAAATAACAGACATTGAAATATTCTTCTTCATACACATGTAAACCTGCTCTTTTTTCCAGATAACATGTTCTTTGCTGTTAGAAAATGTCCAACTTGACAATTATAGGCAGAAACCACTAGGTGCCAGTGTTACCCAGACATCAGGAAAATGTTTTGTTAGAAACACTAAAAACAACATGAAAACCAATGCAGATAAACCCTTTAAATGAAAATAAAGCTTCTGCATCTTTTCAAGTAAATAAGACTGCATTAAGGGTTTTGAGATGATTACTTTTCTAGAAGTAAAGACACTAAATTGATATGCATTGACAAAAGACCACATCAAAATAATCTGACTGCAGGATACATTTCCATCAAAATCCCAGATAAGTACACAAAAGCTGCCATGTGGTCTTCAGGACCTTATGAATAACACCTAGGATCATAAGACAGAGCCAAAGTCTTCATTTTGCAAAGTATACACAGATCAAACATATGGCATGAATAGCAGTTCACTGCTAAGATAGACATTTTACAGGAAAAGTTTGGTTCAGATCAAATTAGAATTCACATTCCAAGTCATACCTGAAGTTTGGTTTGACCCATTGTATATACCAGAGTTTTCATTTGGGCTCATCTCCATCACTGTCATGGTCTTCTGGAAGCTTTCCCTGCTAAAAAAAAGAGAAAATCTTCTATTTAAGGAGCTGGATCAGCTAGAGACRGCTGATTGCCTGTGCATGGGAGTTGTGAATGCAAATCTCTGACTAACCTGCACTCAGCTCATTTGCAAGAGATGAATCTCACTCATTTAACTTCAGACATCTACAGTGTAACTGTTTACATCCATGCCAGTCATCCTGATTTTTTTGATGTGGAGAAGCAGTAATTTCCTGACTATGATTCATCTGGCCTATTTCAGAAACCACCTTAGCATGAGATGAACTGCAAAACAAASTTAGATGATTGATTGGCTCAGGAGATGAGTTTTACATTAAAGGTGCCTTAAGTTTTGTCAGATTCATCCAATCAAAGTGATTTTGCAATCTTTAATTTTTAGTCAAATCTGTTTTGCTTTTGTTCTTTCTACAGCCATTAGACTTTGAAACGAAAAAGGCTTACACCTTTAAAGTCGAGGCCTCCAATCTCCATCTTGACCATCGATTTCACTCGGTGGGTCCATTCAAAGATACTGCCACTGTGAAGATAAATGTGTTGGACATGGACGAACCTCCAGTGTTCAGCAAGCCCATGTACACCATGGAGGTCTATGAGGATACGCCCGTGGGGACCATTATAGGTGCAGTGACAGCACAAGACCTCGACGCTGGCAGCAGCTCGGTTAGGTAAGAGAGCTTTGCCTCCTTCAAAAATTCTCTGACAACCCAAAGTGCTGCTGACAGTCGGATGCACTGGCAAAGAGCTTAGTAGGAAGATACAAAATATACCAAGTCCATCATTGTAAAAGATAGCTGATGCTCTGAAAAATATTGGAAAGAGATGCTCGTTTGGCTGTATTATCTGGAAAAATACAGTAAGTGCTCACAGCTTCTTATCATACAGATCATGTGAGTTACCACACACTGACATGACTTCAGAGATGGTGTGTTAAGACTAAGGAATAACAAGCTGTCTGGGTGCCATAACCCACTGGTAAAGGACATGGTGTTCACTATAAATTCTCTTCAGGCTGAACAAAGACACAGGACAAGTGTCAAGGAACTCTCAGGCTTTTGTTGGAAGTCACCATAACTCTGACTCACAAGGTGTTGGCTAGCAAGCCCTTCAATCTTACAGTGTACTTTTGCAAGAGTGGAAACCCTTGATTTTGTATGGTACACCTCAGTAAGTTCTCAGCTCCCACAACAAACTCCTCAAAAGGTGCTGGCTCACAAGCCACAACACACCATTACACAAAGGTGCTGGCTAACAGGCTACAGCACACCTCCTCCACAAACTCCCCGCTCCCAGAACAAAGTTCAGTATGGAGTATGGGGTAGAATATGATGGCCAGGTTTTGCCCAGGCAAAAAAAAAGCAAGGGAAGAAAACAGGTCAAAAAAGGGAGAGAGAACAAAGAATATCACCGGTCCTTAGATTCCTCATTGGTCCTGCTGRTGTGGATGGTGCAGAGCTGGGGCAAATGATGAGAGTGAAAGAGAAAGAGAGGAAAAGAGAGAGGCAGGAGGCCCAATCCATGTCCTTTTATAGTTAATCTGGTGCATGCCTCTTATGTAAAGTACATTTTTCACACTGTTTTGTTCCCACATGCAGAGCCAACCCTTCTCCAGGATGTGAGTTGGCAGGTGGGAGCTGAGCATGAGTCTCAAGGTGAAGCAGGAATTTGGCTCAGAGCAGCCCTGCCCCACCTCCTCAGGATCCTCTCCTCTTATTGCACCTTTCCTGTAGCAATGCTCAGAATGTTTGAGAAAAAACACTCGGTCTTCCATGAAAATGCCTCTGAAGTACAGTAGTGAAAAAGGAGGTTGTACAAGTATCACGTCTGAGTTAGACCTCAATGGGTGACCGTAAGCACTGACCCTTTCACAAGAACCACTTCCTCCCTCCATCTGGCAAAGAACAAATACTCTGATAAATAATCATCACGTGTCTCAGCTGAGGCTGTGGGGGTGTGATTGCTGACCAACAAGGCTGTGTTCAGCACAAGTAAATCCCTGCCAGGCAAACCTCTCATTTATTGGTGTAGCTTATTTTCATGAAATAAAAAGAAGGGGGGAGCTGTTGTATAAATGCAATGTATTGATTTTGATGACCTATTTACAGCCACATTAGAAAGATTGAAGTGAATCACAGCCATGTACCAATAAGGAAGCTCTTGTGCAGATACAGTCTAAGATGTAGGCAGTTGCTACACATATTTCAGTACTAATTCATGCTGGGCCTACCTGACTTCAGGAAACATTTTTATCCCCAGGCTTTCATGAGAAATATTGCAGATGTAATGCATATCATCAATCTTTAAATGTTAATGTTTATCAAGCGCCACTACCAAATGTCTACCAAGTGCATACTCACTCGTGCATATTTGATTACAAATCGAATTTGGACTTTTTAAATCCGTGTTTCTTAATTATGTGTATTTTGGCTCACTATTTATAATCTCAAAATGTACAATAGACATGCTAGTTGCAATCATATGCAAAAATTTAATATATAACAGTGACTGTTTAGCTCCTGCTTTGTCAATTCACTGCTAATTTTTGCTTGAAACTATTACTACTGCTGTTTGTTATACTTTTTTTTTTTTTAAATAGAATCTTCATTTTTTTAAATACAGAAATTTATTTGTTCATGAGTCTGTGACACATTCCTACCCTGACAAAGGATCAAAATCCTCACTAACAGAGACTGAAGTGTGAACCTTTTTCCCTGGTGGTAGCCTATGAAAATAGCCCCAGTGAAGTCAATATTCTGTTGAAAACCATATTCTCTTGCAACTGGATAGAAAGCCTTTAATCATACTGTTGAGCAGTTTTTCATATGACAGCAGAATCATTTTGATGTATAAACACTCCTCAGTGAGAGTTTTTTATTTCACAAACCCTCCTAGGAGACTCAAGTGCTTTTTACTGATTCTGCATTTGCAACTACACGAGAAAAATAATCGTCTCACTGTAGTTTCTCCATATACCGTGCTCACTGGAATCCTAAGCCATTTGAAAGTGCCCATGTCTACCTTTTTTAAGCCTGAAATCACTACTTGAGTGTCCAAATGCCCATCTACAGTTAATACCCCTGTATTTTAGTCTTACTGCTCTACTTGCTGACCCCTTACACCAACAAACTATGGAAGTGCTCTCAGGGTCGCCTTTATGAGCTGATTCAGCTGGTTTATGCCACAGCAAAACATGAACTATGTCCCAATGTGTTCTGATGCTCTCCAGTGGCTCGACTTCTGGGCATGTGAGCACCTACATGACATACTTTCAGAGTCATGTTTCCTTCCCATGCAGCGATGTCCTGCCACAATGCAGCAGCCAGGAAGGACTCACCCCTTCGTTCCCAACTGGTCTTCTTCCATTGCTGCAGCCACCCCCACAGGACGTTAGCCACCATCCAGGAGTCAGTATAGAGGCAGAGGACAGGCCACTTTCTCATTCAGCAATCTCTAGGGATAGCTGGGTGGCTTTCACTTCTGCAAATTGGCTTGACTCACCTTCTCCTTCAGCAGTTGTCATGTGGGACTCCACACAGCAGCTTTCCACCTCCGATGGTTTCCTAACACACAGCAGGATCCATCAATAAATAGAGCATAGCCTTTTCTGTTTYCTGACAACTCATTATATGATTGTGCTTCTTGGGCACTTTGAACCACCTTCCTCCACACGGCCATTGTGCAAGGGACATCCTCTGGATCTTTAGGGACATTATCACTTTTTAGATTACCATAGACAACTTCCAGCACTTCTAATTCTCCCGAGTGCTGGATACCTTCATCTGCAGTGGTCCACTTTCCTGGGAATTCACAAGATCTTCCTTAAATGGATATCAAGCCCTCATGCTTGAGAGGACCCATCTCCAGAGACTGCAAATTGCCCCTTTTGTTCCAATTCCTCTTTCAATTTCCCGATGTCTAGCAAGGGATCCCAGCTGTTGAGCTTCATGACCTTCTAATTGCTGACTGTCAGCCCCCTTATCACAGCATCACCTGGCTGACGGCTCTAATCTTTCTGCAAGCCTTGAAGTTCTGATGAGGTCAGGGACCAGGTAACTTCATGTTCCTGTTTGATTTGTCTCACTCCTTTCAATTCCTTTGTTGAAGGACCAGCTTCTTCATTTGACCCCTCCTTTCCTGATTGTCCTGCTTCTTCTTTTTCTTCCCTTTCTTATTAATGATATAGACCTGTAGCTTGCATTATCCAATTTTTTGTTTTCAGTACTGGGGCAATTACTGTAGTTGCTGTGGTTTGAGTCCCTGTCTCAGCCATGGTGTCCTCAAATGCAGTGTGAGTTCCTACCTCAACTACAGTCCTCTGAGAGTATTGAACAGTGGCTCAGTAGGCACAGGCCAGGCCCCAGTACAGGGTGAGAAGCTGCTGGTTTTCTTTGGGGTAGGAAAGGAACCCTCCTATCAGTTCACAAGTCAGTTTGCCAGGGTTGATTACCTGTTCAGGTGTAAAGTCACAGGTGACTGGAGGTGACAGCCACCCTAGGAACCTGCCCAAATCCTTCTAAGCACCCTACCACCCAGAAACTGAACACCTCAGGGCACACTTCAATATCTCCATACCTAAAGTTTGTTTTCTCTTACACAAGGATGACACCAGATTCCACAAATCCGACAGTGTGCYAACATTGTTAGTTAATATTGTTAACAGTATTAAGCACCTTAAATAAGGATGAGCAATGACCATGGGAGCCTGCATTATAAACCCACTCACATCAATCTCAGGCAGGCAGAGGGAGGTGTATTCCCTCATCATCTACAGAAGATAGCTCCCTCAGCATAACAAGGTTGTCATGTAAGGCAAAGCACAGAGGCATTGTTTGCGTTAACAACTCAGCAAAACAAAGAGATAACTGATTGCGGTAGGTTGACTTAGCTGGATGCCAGGTGCCCATCAAGCCACTCTATGACTCCCCTTCCCAGCTGGATAAGGGAGAGAAAATAAGACGAAAAGCAACTCGATAAGGCAGTTTACTAAAGCAAAAGTGAAACTTTGTGCACACATAAGCAAAGAGGAATAAAAAAGGTTTATTCTCTACTTCCCATCAGCAGGTGATTGTCAGCCACTTCCTGGGAAGCAGGGCTCCAGCATGGATAGCAGTTGCTCCAGAAGGCAAACACTGTAAATAATGAATGTCTCCCCTTCTTCCTCCTCCTTTCTTTAGCTTTTATATCTGAGCTGACATCATATGGTATGGAATATCCTTTGGGTTAATTTGGGTCAGCTGGCCTGGTTCTGTCTCCTCCCAGGATGTTGCCCACCCCCAGCTCCTTGATGGGGGGAATGTTGAGAGACAGCACTGATGCTGTGCCAGTGCTGCCCAGCAGTACCCAAAGCACTGGTGTGTTATGAACACCTTTCCAGCTACCAGTGCAGCGCACAGCACTGTGAGGGCTGCTGTGGGGAAATGAAGTCCAGCTCAGCCAGTCTCCAGTACACTGATGTATTAGTATTCAATATTCCATAAATTTTATATCTTCTAAATGAAGAAAAAAAAACTACGTGACCATAAGTTAGAAAAGCATAAATTAGTTTGAAAGAGTTGAATGTGATTGCACTTTCTTAATGTATCTTAACTAATTAAGCTCTATTAGCTGTTTAAAATCTAGATCATCTCATAGAGGTAAAGCATGACTTCATCAATTTCATCATATTTCAAAGAAGCCCAAGCAACTTCTGAATAAATATGTCCTCCAAATAAATGGGGAAAAGCAAGTCATGTTCTTTGAGGCCACAGCCCATACAAATTACTGGGTAGTACTGGCTAGTACTGGAACTACTGGTTGTAGTCTCTCTGCAGATTCATTCATTTTCTCTGAAATGTTGTCCTAGAATGCTTTGGCCATTAAGAAGCCCGTAACAGAAAAGAAATAGTCAACAGTCTGCCAAACAATAAAGACAGGGATAAAATCTGCTCTGTACGCAACAGAAGGCGAAACTCCAGAGAGCAAGGCAAGCGAGAACAGCTCACATGAAAGGAAACAGTGTTAGTTCCAGCAACTAAATCCGTCTTATCAGGCAAAAATTTTAGGTCTGTTATGCTAGGCACATCAGGAAGGGGGAGATAACAGCTAAGAATGAAGACTGAATTCAACTGGTACGGAAAAATATTTTGCTTGAAGACATAGAAAATGGCAAGGGTTATATTATTTTTCTCTTTTATTCTGTTGCTGGTATCAAGTTTTTGGACAAGTCAGGAGTTTTAAAAGGTTTGTTTTGTAGGAAGGTATTTGCTAGAGGTGTCGAAGTGAAAGGGCACACAGTGTACATYCAGTAATAAACAGGAAATTAAGCACAAGGAGAAAAGGAGCTGCAAGTATTCAACACCTGCAAGGGTGACTGGCTTTGCAGCTGTTTTGGAACATTACCCCCGTGCACCTAATTTCCAAACTGTGTTAAATCTGGTGTTTATGTGTCTCAGATGATCTGTTTTGTCTATTCCCATTTTACCAATAGTGTTTCAAGAAATGCTCAGCATACATGTTAAGGTGAAGTCCTATGTACATTTTTGGCCATTAAAAATCCCAAAGCACTTGTAAAAACATCTCTGATCTCATGTTCTTCTCAGACTACTCTAGTTTACAACAGTTCAAAGATGTCTGGGAGGAAAAAAAAAGCRTCTGTCTTGTAGTGTGTTACAATGTACGTAATTTGTAAATGTGCAAATTTTTAGTAAAGATCCGTGTATTTCTAGTGCAAGGGGTTTTAGGACTTCCTAAATTTAAGAATTACTGTTATATGTGTCCATACAGCATGAATGTTATAGTCAGGGCTCTCTAAATGACAAGAAAGGGAAAATGGAGGGCAAGACAGAATTACCTGCAGTACTTCCTAGTGAGCTCTGTCTAACAGTATATGAGAAGTTCAATAACTTTGCACTGACACCTCTGAAGTTGTCAGATTTCCATGGAGATGATCTTATAGCATAAAGTATAGGAGGATTATTGTCCCTGATGTGAATCCCAGACATGACTGTAATTAACAATGAGTTTCATATTCTGTGCCCCAACAATGTCCTTCAGATCTTCTCTGCTTGACCTAAGGAGTTTTGCCTCATGAACCAAAAGAACCACTCAAAGCAGGAAACCTGTGGGGACCCTGAATTTTCTTGACCAAGTCCAGAGTCATGAAACCGTGATATTAAAGTAAAAAGCCATGTGTATTAGTCATAGGTCAGTCCTGCCCTCAGTATCTTGGGGACAAGACGGTATTCCCTGAATACATTCCCTGAATTCAAAGGAAAAGCCATATTTATTTTCTGAACTAGTTCACAATGGTCCATAAACTTTTATGAATAGGTTCTTTTTTCCCAATGAAATACTTCACTATGTTAAGATCAAGAAAATAAAAACWGTAGGTTTCTTCCTGAATCTTTGAACACCTTATCTTAATGTACAAGCCCAAACAAGATGAATTAAAGTATGCAAGAGTTTGACCTTTCAGTCCCATAATTCTTCTGACATTTTCTTGTGCATACACTTTTTGAATTTGTTTATTCTTCAAAAAGAAAAGTCCATCCTGTGACATCAAAATGTATCTTACAGTTGCCTACGTATATAGAAAGTCTGGGACACCTAGTTCCAGCACGTCAAGCCTCTTCATTTAATAACAGGTTAAGTGACAGCTCTTTTTCTGTGTATGGTATCATGCTGGAGAGGAACAAGTCAGTTTTGTACAGATAAGAGATGGTGGGACTCAGGAATTTTGGTTCCTTTAGCTGCTCTAGTAGTTTTTGCACACTTCTTACTCTGTTGCCTCCTGTTGGTTTCTGTTGCAATTTCGGTATACTCCATCCCTTGCCTTCTACAAAGTCCCTGTCATCCACCCTCCACTTTTAAAACCTCTATTCCAAGTTCTAATTTATCCAAACTATCCAATTCAAATCCCTGCAGCACTACTTCTCAGTTTCTGCTGCAGATGCCTTTCTAACTTTTTCTGTCCTCCTACCAGCCCACTGTTTTCTTACATCTATTCTGCTCTGTCAGTCTAATAGTAGTCTCCTCTTCCACAGTCATTGTTTCTCCCACAGCTGGTTTCTGTATTTTCACTCCTGAACCATCTCCCATTATCTTCATTGGTGTCCTGCTCTACTCTTTTCCTTTCTTCTGCTGAGGACAGAGATCTTTTGGGATCTCAATGGCTTGATGTATTTTTTTCTCTTCATTTGAGTTACTTTATCTTCTTTCTAAAACTATAGAAACTGAACTTCTGTCCAACATTTTGTCTGGATCTCAAGGTGTATATTTGGCCAACGTCTCTGCTCTTTCCTCACCATCCACCCTTTCTACTTTCCATTCTCATTTGGCTCAGTGAGCACTAAGCTGCCATATATACAACAAGATACTTATCTTCCTGCCTTCCAGCAACCCTGGATATTATATAGGGAAATGAACTCCTACTTCCTGCTCCCATTTCTCCCCACTTTCTGACTCTTCCTCTGTTCTCTGTTTTCTGGTTCCTAGACTTTCTCTTCATGAACTCAGATAATCTCATCTTCCACTCCACCACCATTTTCCTCTAAGTTTTTCCCCATATGATCCCATGTAATGCTCTGCAATTCTCTAGGTTTGAATGACCCGTCTTCCTCCGCAGCAACTGGRTGATTTCAAGGGACTGAATAGAAAAGTGACTACTCTGCAAACACAAGGCAGAAAAAGCTTTGTCTTCTGTGTATAAATTGTCCTTCAAAAGGAGCTGTTTTCTAGCAATCACAGCACAGTCTCTGCTTTACCTTTACCGTGAAACAAGATGTGAATAACAAATTATTATGGTAATCCCTCTTCATGGTAGTTTAAATTAACGCATTTTATTTCACATTTGCAATGGATTAGATGCACACAGACAGTTACCACAGCTCAGCTGGCAAGTGGCTCACTTGTATCAATTCAGGGTCTGTGGTACCTTGATTCCAGTGATCAGCTTGGAACTACTACAGAGACACTACAAAAAAAGTGTGAATTTGTCTTAACCTTAATCTTAAATCTATATACTTATGGCTGAGGAGATCACACATGATCAGTGGGGAAGGTAAACGTACCGTCACTCATTAGCCCTCTGTAGTGCTGCAGGAGGTTCACTGGAAACAGATGGAGTCTTGCGTTAAAAATCTTTCTTTGCAATTTTGGGACACATGCAGGCTGACTTTTTGATCTGTGTGGGTTCTCTCAAGACTGGCAGGAACATGGAGCAAAGGTAAGTACTTTCTGGCATAAGTCAGAAAGACTGTGCTAGGGAAGAATCAGACCTTCCCAAATAAAAAATTGGTGGGATACATTTGACATGCATAAATTTTCCTAGATTGACTCCTGGATGCACTTGAAGCGTGAAATATTATTTCCTAAGTCCAGCAAGTCAAAAGCAACTGAAAACAAAGTCTAAAACTGAGAGGCCAGTAACCTTTATTTACAGTCAGTAATTCATCAACTTACTGAAGCTTGTGAAAAACAGCAAGTGATCTTCAGTTGGCATATGCAGTCATATTATGCTATAAAATGTCACTCAGGAGATTGAACTAAAATGGATGTGTAGACCCAAGAAGTTTATGGATTACAGCTTTCAGTGAAAGGCCTGTTTGTGAAGCAAGTGGATGCTGAAAATCAAGTAGTGTGCATTCAGATCCAAGGCAAAGAACAAATTGGCAGGGAAAGCTTTCAAATTAATTGAGGACAGCTAAGTAGCCAAAGTGAGGGGAAAGGAACAATATGATCATAATTGTCCATAACAGTTTCTGGTTTACTTCACAGCACTAGTACCACCTGCTGATGTGATTCAAAGCCAGTTCTCATCCCAGAGGCACACACTGTAATTTTACCTCAAATAATAGTCTTCCTGATTTTTCATCAAGAACTCTTATTCCAAATTTCTCCAGCAATGGATTTTTCAGGGATTCTAGAAAGCAATTGTGAGATTAAAACAGAGCTTTAATGGCTGTAGCCATTATCATATCTCCTCAATTGGTGAACCTCTCCGGGCTTGACACTGAGAGAATTATGAGGGCTCAAGACTTAAAACTGTGTCTAAGAAAAACTTATGTGCTCCAGGGAAATGTCTTAGTTGGCTATTCTGCACATTAGTACACAAAGTCGATCCTGAAATCATCTCACTAGTATAAAATAATAAATAAGCTTCCCAATATATTTAATTTAAGGTCTTTCATCCCTTTCCATGACGATGACTGTTTTAACCATTGCAGGCTAGTCAGATTCCAAGTCCTTTCAATCTGAGTTTATCCTTTAAGTCTGCTTGTAAGCATTGACTGTACTTTCCTGTCCTAAAATACTGAAGTTTATTATTATGTTTAAATAGTTATTGCATATAGAGTTTCTTGTATGTTTTGCATTTTCTTTGTTTGTTTGTTTGTTGTTTTCAGGCTTGTTAATAAAGTTTAAACGACAGGGATTTTGAGAGTTTTACACTTTTTGGGATCTATGTGTTTGGATGTTTCAGTCACATTCTGACTGTAGATGCAAACAGATCTCAGATATTTCTGCTTTTACTGTGTCCTAATTCTGGGCTTCTCAGTGCAAGAAAGACATGGACGTGCTGGAGGGAGTCCAGCAAAGGGCCATGGAGATGATGAAAGAACTGGAGTATTCATTCTATGAGGAAACGCTGAGAGATCTGAGAATGTTTAGCCCAGGGGAGAGAAGGCTCAAGAGAGTCTTAACAGTGGATATAAATGTGCTTAGTGCACATAAGAGTACCTGAAGGGAGGGTGCAAAGAGGATAGTGACAGCCTGTTCTCCGTGGTATCTAGGGGCAGGACAAGAGGCAGTGAGCACAAAATGAAACACAGGAGGTCTCTGAACATCAGGAACAGGAAACACTTCTTGCTGTGAGGGTGACCAAGCACTGTCACAGATTGCCCTGTGACAATGGGCAATGGGGAGGTGGTGTAGTGTCTCTCTAYGGAGATATTAAAAAAACATTTGGACGTGGTCCTGGGTGAGTGGCTCCAGGTATCCCTGCTTGAACTGAGGATTTGGACCAGATGACCTCTAGAGGTCCCTGCCAACCTCCACCCTTCTGTGATACTGCAACATTCATCTTTAATAGGTTGGAACAAAGTGTGTGGCAAAAAATGGCAGGGAATCATCTATGATGGCTAAAAAGACTGCTGTCAGCATTCATTTAAATAGTAAGTCTACAGATCTATAGCAACAGATTATTTTAGAAAATAAATCTGAAAATAGTGCAAAGGAAACACAGAGCAGAAATTCAGCTCAGATAGGAGGAGAGAGGAACCAATTTTAGAAGCACATGATGGGACCTGATGTTGCTCAGGTCAGATAATCAGCATGCAAATGGGAGAAAGGAGATGCTTATCCAGCAAYTTTTGCCTGGTGCCCTCATCAAATTCATAAAAACTTTGAAAAGGTGACTTTATACTTATACTGACCTCTGCAGATTCTGCATTCCTTGATACATGCAGAGGCTTGGAGAGGAGAAACAAAAGAGGAAAATGCAGCAGCTCTGCAGCATCAGAGCTGTTCTGCATAATGTCTTATTTTATAAGCACTTCACCAAAACAGCTTCAAAGCAGCACAATGAAACCTCCAATTCCTGRCTTCACTGTTTCCTCTTGCAGATCCAGCTGACAATCCAAGTGAGTCCCAACTGCTGATGATCTAAGCAAGCAATAAATCTTTTACTGTGTGCTGCAGTTTTCTCTGGAGTCAGCATGATTACTTTATTTACTTTGTGTCTCAGCATCAGCATTTTACTTCAGCTTTTTTAATGGGTAAAAATATAAGATATTTGTCCAGATTTTGGTTCCAAAAGATATAGAACAGAGCTAATATTTACATATTTACAGTATGATGCAAAACAAAACAATCAAAGATTATTCCTATTGAATATATATCAGTCGKCCGGTTCTCCTCTATGGTATTTATGATACTTGGTGCCTTAGCACTTTACCAGAAGACAAAGCATTCCAGGCCAGGCATGGGAACAACAGCCCAGGAAGCAATTCTGCCTTGTCCTTTGGTGTTTAGGTCAGATGCACCCAAGTGCAAAATGAAGTTTAAACTTCTGTTGAGGCTGACTATTTGATGGAGTCATCACATCTGTTTTCCTTCTCTCAGCTTTCTTAAGGGTTGAGGTGTCCACTCAGACTTACTTGCTCCATCTGTCTATACTCACTCTGCCCATTCATAGAGATACTGATAAACATCCAGACACTCATCCCAGCATGCCCTTTCCCCACCTAAACCCATCAAAGCAGGAGTCCTGCTCTCTTCTCCACCAAGTGTGAGATGTGCCCTCCGGTGCCTGGGTGCCTTGGTGAGTGCAGGCGGTGGGTTCTTTGTGCTATGGGCAGGATGAAATTGGAAAGAACAGACCATGGACACCATGGCAGAGGGCAGATGGACACCTTTCAGAATCAGGGTGAAATGGTGTTCAGGGCCTATAACGTGATGCTGGTAGAGAAAGTGCTCTGCTGCTTTCCAGCCATAGCAGTATTGACTGCTGAGCTGGGAGTGACAGTGTTAAGTATAGTGTGCCTTCTGCTGTCGCTCACAGTCCAAAAACTGAGACTTAATTAAACTGCAGGACAAAGCTTTCCCTCTGCCTGGCTGTCTTGCAGTTCTGCCTGCTCAGTGAAGCAGGAAAAATGATGTTGAGACTAAATAAAAACAATGCATTTTCCAAATGACAACAGCTTTTGATAAGATACTCAGCTGGTAATGAGAAATGCAGAGCAGACAATGGAGCTGACTGGAGGGTCAGATAAGCAAATGAACAAAACCTTTAAAGGCACAGGGAGGAGAAATCACAAGAAGTTGTAGACAGGCAGAATTGGCAGTTTGAAAGGGCTGATGACTGACCTGCAGCACATTTTAATTCCTGTATTTCCTACCATGTTTTACTAAAATTCTTATGTAAGATTTAGAAGGCTTATGAAAAGTTTAACAGCTGTCCTTGCTTAATTCTGACTCATCATTAGTCTGGCTGTCTGCAGCCACTGCTTTCCTGTCAATTAATTTGGCATAATGGTTGATTTTCTCCAAAGGAGAAAATTTATTTGCAGTGATACTACTCATTCTAGGCCAGGTAAGCTACTGACTGCTAATATCACTAAACCTTCAATCTCCTGATTGAAATCACAGAAGTAGGGAGCCACGTACAAAGGACTGTGAACCCAGTCAAATCGTATGCTGAAGACTCAAACTGTTTTTTTCATGGGAGAGATCAAGTGTTATATGAAAGGCATGAAACTGATAGGCATGGAACACTGACAAGAAGCATTTGTACCTTCTCCCAAAGTGTAGCAGTTCCTTTGTCCTCCTCTTAAACATCACTAGCTGATGCSCAGTATAGACAAGACTCATTGTGGGAAAGTTGAAATACAGCTCAGAGGATAGCAGTCTGAGAAATCATTCTGCTGAACTYCTGTAAAAATAATCCCAAAAATTCTCTGCTTTTTAAGCTAAAATATTTTAACTAATACAAAGCYATCCTTCCACTAAAAGACTAGATGTATTACCTTAGTGGGATATTCAAACACACTCAGCCTTGACTATTACAAAAGCTTTACATCAGTGCTAAGTACATTTGAAAATCTTTACAAAATCATAAAGAAATATGGCTTTTTGAGTGATATGCTGAAAGAAAAATCATAATAAAACTGACAGAAATATTTTAATATCTCAGTAAACTGGGGTGTGTGTTTATTTTTAGGTGTGTTAAGTGTGATGTGGCATAAAGGCAATTCTACCACTTATAGAGCATCACCCACACAGGCATCTCTGGAACAAAACAATGCTGCTAAGACCTTTCTACCTATGCTCCCTTTGTTGGTTTTGTGTTATTATATGACAGTGAAGGCACTTAGAGCAAGTATAGACCAACTACATTGGCTGCTCTTTTATGGTTGAATTTTAATATGCAGCTTTAGCATCACACTTGAGACAGTTTTTGACATCAGTTCTGCAAGAACAACTGACCACTGACACAATTTGTGACACCAGTTGGGTTAGAAAGCAGCTGAAATCAAACTACATTTTTACAAACCATCCCTTTTCATTTGAAAAGGAAATTGCATTTGGGAGAACTACAGAACTAATGCTGATTGGCAGCACGAAGGGAGGTCAGGATAGGAGACAATTACTTAACCTAGAACAGCAGCAGAAGCCCTTCTGTGACTGTGTCTGACTGGGCACTTTGGAGAAATGTCATGTTAAGATTTAATGGCAATAGTTAGACAGTAGTCAATGGCAGTGCTGGTTCCTTTTCTCACTTCAGCTAGAATTGGGTTTTGTCCATTGAGGGTTTTGGTTTGTTTGTTTGTTTACTTGTCTGTTACTGTTTACCCTCCATTTCTAGTATTCCCCCTAAAAAAAAATACAATGTATTTGAGATTATTATGTATTGGCATGGGTTCTTCCGGGATCTACCTGGTATCCATGAGATTACCAAAGGGATATGATCTGACAGCAGACCAGTCCAAATTTCCTTTGGTTTGACCTCTAACACCTCAGCAGTGCTCCGAAGACATTCAGGAAAGGTAYGGAAAGTTTCTGCTGTCATTAAGGGAGATGGCTTAATAAATTATTTAAAACATATAAACAGCATWAAAAAAAAGGGCAACCTAGTGGAACAGCATCTGCCACCTCAGAATACCCTTTACATTTTTTGGTTAATGACAGGAAAATTTTACAACAAAACTTCAAATGTTATTTTACTGTTATTAGCATTAGATTTTTCTAATAACTCTGAGTATGAATATATCAGATTATGTTTTTATGTGACAATAGTTAAGTTTGATTGCATTCATTGCCTCCAAGCAGAATATCACAGTATTAAACTCAGGGTATTAAAACTGGGAGTTCTGCATAAGAGAGGTCCTATGTATTTTCAATATACTAAGAAATGTATTTTTTAGAATATTTTATGTTAACAGAGTTTATTCAATAACAAGCAATTTAATTTTTAAAATATCTAATATTTAATATATTTGATAGTGTGTATGCATCCAGCACAATAGCTGCTGGGTTGTACAGTATAATGGACACTTCAAATATTTGATTATATCAGCATAGGACAACATGAATTATCTGCAAAAATAGTCTGCTACTGTTAGGCAAATAGCACATTACACTTCTTTTCATATTACCATGATGCACAGAGAAGAAAAGAGATTCTTTAGCATTTCTGCTCTTGTAAAACTGAGACAACGTTTTCAAGTTAATAGTAAACCACAAGAAACAGAGTCAAGGGTGATCTTTAAGTCAAAAGAAGATATGGAAAAGAAACTAAAGTAACATAATACTGACTCAAGTGCTGTAGCCCTGAGAAAGACTGGAAATTTAACTATCCTATTTAGTCCTAAAACCAAATAACTCAAATGATTGTATCATTTAGCACAAGAATATAAAATGTTTTGTTACGTTTATTTATACTTGCTTGAACTTAATAACTTCTTTAAGCATGCATGTATTACAGCAACAAGCAGAAATCTGTCATAGCCGAGAGACTTGCAGAAGTGGAAAAATGCCAGGCAGACGGTGCTGACAAATTCTTGCAGCTGATGAGACTCTGTGCCCTTGTGATGCAGCAGCTCACACAGAACATCTGACTCCTACAGCAACCTTTTGTTCCATGGGTGGCTGGGACTCTGAGAGCAAGACCCCATGTACTTTTGTACTGCTTTTTTTATAGTAAAAGGACTTCTCAGCAACTGGAAAAGCTTATGCTGGAGTATTTGATTCAGTATTTTTACACTGGGGACTCATTCCGAAAATTCTTGGTTGCACCTTTAGCAAAATCATGTCAATCGCTCCTTAGCATTAACTGGAACTGAAGATACTTCCAGCAATCATCAGAAGAGTTTAGCACTTACTTTTGAGAAAATCAGTAAAGTTTGGACTTAGTGTTTCTCACATTTACGCATGTAAATATGGTGGTAAGATTTGTTTCAGTTTTACACAGTGATAACTCAGTGAATGGATTTAGAATTGCAGGAAGGAAATTTTAATGGCAGAGTGGGATTTTGGAGGACACGTAGCTTGTATGCTTCAACACATTGCATTCTCTAACTTTTTAATTTCTTTCAGGCTTGACTTGAAGTCTGAATTTCTTGTTTCTCATTGTAGGAGTGATTTTTCTGTTTTTCTATGTTTTAATAATGGCAATTAAAAAGACCTGGAACCTGTTGTTATTTTTTAAAATATTTTGAACTGCACCTTATGAGTATGATTGGTATGATGATACTGTTTCCTATTTAGCAGAGTTTAGCATTACAGACACCATTAGGATTATTTGTTACTTCTTTCTAAAAGTTTCCTTTACTGCACAGTCTCTGTTACATTACCCAGCTTGCCTTTGTAGTACCAAGCGACAGAACTTGTGTCATTCCTCTTGTATACAGCATAACACACATCACTGACAGAAAGATTTTGCTACAAAACATAAATTTTCCCTTCTGAGTTTTGCCCCTTCACTTCTCTGTGTTGAACAAATTCTACCCTCCCTTTTTTGGTGTTTAAGCTCTTCAGTTATCTATTCAGTAGGCCATTATCCTGTCTCTCTTTTTTCATCTCTTATCCAAGCTAAGCATATGTTAGTTCTTTTAATCTTTCCTTACAACTTGGAATTCCTAGACCCAAGGCAGTTTTTCTTGCWTTCCTGTAAACTTCTCTAACTTTTTTATATTTATCTAGTGACATGATGCCCAGGACAAAATTCTGTTGTAGAGGTGTCATATTCTCAACATCCAGAGAAGAAGAATACGCAGCGATCTAATAATTTCCAGCCACAGCACATGATTATTCTACTAATAAAAATGTCTTTGTGCTTTCAGGTAGTCAAATCACACCTAAAATCTCATTTATGTTCTTCCAATCCTTCACCTCTTTTGCCACTCCTGCTTTAACGTTTCTTTCATCTATTTAATTATATATGTATTGGAATTACAAAAAATTTCAACTGATCACAATACCCAATTGAATCCTATTAGCCTTCATGTATGTTTCTAATGTTTTTAGGTTACCAGTTATTATTTCTGATATAATGGGTGGTATTTAACTATCCCAAGTTGGCATGGACTCTGAATTTCATTTACCTGCAGTTTAATATTTAAATAAAACTTAAAGTGAATGCAGTTTAAACAATTTAAGATTACACACACAAATAGTGATCTATCACATTAYAGAATATTGTTATTTCATCCCTCACCTTTCTTTGCAATATTGTTCTTAAAAAAAGCCAGTGTTCTGAGTCACTAGTCACTAGGTCACTAGCAATGTGCTTTACATCAGCARACTATGATTTAAGACAAGTTGAGGTATTTTTATAAAGCACCTCTATCAACCAGGTTATTTCTCCCACTCAAACTAAAAAAATCAGTTGGAGTTTTTGAGATGTTTATTGAGCACATAGGCACAATGATCAGATGCCATTAACCTTCAAATGCCTAATTTTGGTTGTGCTGAGCTTATATTGCCACTTCTTTTTTAACTTGAGGATACTCCCTGCAATGAGACCCCAAGTAATTTTATAAGAAAAAGAGGAATCACTTAAGCCTGTATCTTTTCAAGTCAGTCTCTTAGCTATCTTTAAGAATCTTGGCCAGTAGATCTCATAATTTGTATGATCTTCACTTACAGGAGAGAAATCACCAGGATATTTTATCCTTTGAAAATCAGCTTTAACTTTGCCTTATGTTTGTTTTTCCCATTTCTTCCCATGATCTTTCTCCTTCAAACCAGAAAAAGTCTGGTTTTCTGTAAATTCTTTCATTCCCTTAATCGTTTAAGTTTCATAGTCCAGAGTAGCTAATTTGCAAATATTACATTTCATACATATTACTCATTTTCTCCTTATCAACAGAACTATTTTCAGTAGCAATKCTCTCAAAGCAGTCAATCTGAAACCTCTGAAGTGGATAATATTAAACCAAATTCAAACACCAAAATGCACCAATCATTCAGCCTGGACTGAGAAAGTTGCCTTTACCTCTGTTGATGGAGTTGCTGAAATTGAGACTTGCATCACAATCATTGCCTCAAATGTGTTCAGGGTGACAGATGAAGTCTCTGAGGGCTTCAGGTACCCCCTCCTCCCACCCCTGACCATTCACAGGGGCTTTCCACAGTGACTGGGCAAGGATAAAGTTCTTAGGGAAGATCAGAAGGGACTGGCGACACAACAGAAGTGAAATTAAACTTAAGAGCTCAGTCATTCAAGAAACTACAGAAAGGAAGGATTTTTCCTCTTTCCAATTTCATTCACTTAGAGGGAAAGGTATTAAGTAAATACTTGAAGCTGGAAAAAATAATGGGTGGAAAAGGATAGCTGAGAGCATATTTTTGTCTTAGAAATGATACTTCTTTTTATCCCACTGCATCAAGAATTTTCTTACATCTAAGAAGCTTTATTCCAAGTTCTTGGGTTTGACAAACTTTAGCTGAAGTAATAAGATGCTTTCTAAACTTGGATTGACAGCCAAATCATTCAGAGCTTAAAATTAATGATTTGTGATTTCCTAGATTCACCATCTGGATCTGCTTAAGGTACAATTTCACAACAGCATTTGAAATACAGACAAGAATATTTATGCTGGTGTAAAACAGATGATGTGGGACAACTCTACCAAACATAAAAGTTGAAGGAATGTCCCCTCTCTATTTTTTTTTCATTTTCTTCTTTTAGGAGGCCGGTTGCATTTACTGATCACCATTTATTGTACAATAAAACAATAAGGAAAGCCAGTAATTAAATATTAAATGTGTTTACACTCATCGAATTGTATGACTCCTTTTCATTTTCATGCCAATTCCAATCGAATAATGTGCTTTACTCCTTCGGAGGAATTTCTGTACGCATTCTGTTGCTGCAGGAGTAAGTTTGGACTGAGTACCTTTAGCATAACAGCATCTCTAGGGACATGATCCRTGCTTCCTTTCCCCGCTTGCTATACAAACAGGGTGTCTTTGCTGTTACTTTCAGCAGCTTGGGCAGGTCAGAGCTCTTCTCATGCTTACCATCACTGCATCTTACCTCTTGCCTGTGTTTTAGCACTCTTTAAGGTCAGTCCTTGAGTTTTACTTGTTTGGCATTTGGCCTCAATCCTCCCAGCRTAGCTTTGAAGTAATCTTCTCTTCCTCTAAAACACACACATTTTTGTATGTCTTACCGTGCTCATTTCCTGGCTTAAATTGCATGATCATGATATCATGAACAAGGTTTAAGAACTGCATATTCCATTTCAGATATTCAGAGTTTAGCCATGTCATGAAGGGCTCCAACTATTCATCTTTCACGTCCAGTATCAGAAAGAAAACTTYTGAAAACAAATACTTTTTCTCCAGATTCATAAGTCCCCTTGTGTCTCGCTGGCAGTGATATGGCAGTTCAAAACAAAACACAAGACTGTTCCCGCTTGCACTCTTTATGTGTTGTGGGTGTTTATGGGCAAGGTATTGTGAGTCTGCCCAACTTTTTAGACTCTGAGACCTTTCAGCCTAGAATTATGTCAAAGCAGCTTCTCTGAGACATGGATGGATGTAGCTGTCAGCTACATGAGCACTTAAGCAAGAATAACTGCACTGAGGTGCCTCTGGATTAGGCAATGCACAAGAGATCACTTAGACCTTGATGTGACTCAGCTTTCACCATATCAACATTGTGCAACTGACATTTTTCTGGTACCTCGATTCCCTGTAAGTTTTACTTTCTCTGTGTTTATGACATATTCTTCAGAAAACCTGAGAGTGCTGGGAACAGCTGATGAAATCCCGACTAACGGCCAATGCATTGGCACGCAGATGTATACTTTGTGTTCTATTTAACCATCAAAGAGGAAAAAAAAAAGAAAAAAAAAAAGATGGTAAAAATATGGTGTAAGGTGCTACATGCTATTATATGATTCCTCTGTTGCATTGTGTCACTGCTGTTGTCACTATCAGGACAGAACAACAAAGAAAGACTTTGACAAGGTTTATAAACTTTTGGTGAGGATGTACCCTCACTGTTGACAAGACAGTGTTGCCTGTGGTAGTCACGAGAAGTCTTCCTCTCCACATCTTTAAGACCAAAACTTACACCCCAAATCCTAAACTTCACAGCCTCCTTAGCACCCTGCCACCTCCCATCCCATCTGAGCATGCTGTCACGCAGGTTTCTCTGGCAGCACAGGACAGCTGTCCCGTTCTTTTATTCATGGTATTACAGTCTGAAGCAACTACAGTTGTCTGCTCGATGGCTCAGAGTTCCTGTTATCCTCACGAGGATGACTTGCTGTCACTCATGTATTCAATAGCACTCCATCAAGCACTCTGCCATCTTCTGTGCTGCAGCAAGAGTCAGCACAGTCTTCCTCATTGTCCTCCACTCTTTGAAAGGAGATGAGCCCTCTTCCATGGGAGTGTTCTGTGAGACCGCATGTGGGACACACAACCTGACCAAGGTTTAGCCAAGGTGAATGCCCATAACTSTTGAAGCTCCTAAGAAGGCAGCGTGGACTCTGGATGAATCAGAGGCTTGAATCTTATAATTTTATAGACCAAATATTTCCATTCTGTCTCTTCTATACTGCATGATGTACAAATGCAGCTATTCTTGAGAAAACTCAGACAATGTTAGCAAAGATATATCCTTCCACACTCTCCCTGCCTTTAATAACATAATCTGGAATACACTTTTCTGCTGGGAAGAATATTCAGGGAGACATATAATTCAAAACTTCTTCCCTGTCAGTGAATATGAACTATATCAATGTCTGGTACTGAGAGCTGCCAGGCAGGCCTGTTCAGGGGCTTCTGAAAAATAATACTGCTTTGTCCTATGTCAACAACTAAGTTCTCCCTAACTTTTCAAGGAGGGAAATGCCTCTTAGGATTAGTGCACTTAGCCAGGATCTGTCTTGCAGGCACTCTGAGCAGTCAAATAAACCAACCTCAGTTGCTTCAAACTGATAGACCATGACTGGAAGATCTAGACAGCTGTCCTAATGCCAGTATTTCAACAGTGTTCCTGTGTGTATCCCAATCTAACAAGAAATGTCAGGCTTTATGTCCCAGATACCTGGGTTTGTCTCTGGAAAGCTACTGATTTTTCTAGTTGGAGGCCTTTTTCCCATTTCTTCTCTTCTTGAAAGCATTTTATTTCCACGTTAAGGTCAGAGTTCAGGCAATACTATTGGCCTTAGGAAGAGATTAGCTGTTACTGTCCTACTTACAAAACATCTCACACTGAGCATCAGAGTGTGTGAAAAAGTGCCTTCGGGCTGTGAAAGGAAACGACATGTTCTTAGGGCCTTTGCCAAAAGTGACCTCCCATTGGGATGTCTCAAAAAATTTCCGTTTCAAGACCACATAGATSAGGTTCCATTCACTATTTTCTTAAGCTTTATAGACACTGAAGTATCTGGGAGCAATTCTCTGTCCAGAAGAGCTGCTTGTAAGAGGGTTTTCTGCTAGGTATGTTTTCATGGGTACTATACATGGAGAACTGATGAAAGGAGGAAGAATGGATGCTTGTTTGTAGATTTCCTGTAAAGTTATATGTTTTAGGCAATACATCTTCAATAATTCCTCCTACACCTTTCTCTTCTGTAGTCTAATTGAATATGTAGATTCTTAAAATGAGAGGAGCTGAAACAACAGGCTCTTACATGCCTAATTTGAGCATATGTGCAGCACATGGAGAGAGAAGGAAAGGATGTCTTTAAAGATAATGCAAAAATTAAAATAAGTGAATAAAAATACAGACAAGGCTAACAGTGATGACATAATAGTTTCCACAGTGTTAACACAGGTGAAGGCAATAAATTTGGAACTGCTACAGTTCTGTTTTTATAAAACAGTTCAATTCCCACAGATCCCTTTTCCATGGAAGCCACAAAAAATTCTGTCATAAGTATAAGCAGGAGTAGTGCTAGTCTTGCAGTGCTTACTGTGAACTTTGATCCTGCTGATGCTTATGTTTAGGAACAGGCATACTGGGCCTGTGTATGAAGTTAATCACCTGTGTGAATGCTTCCAGATAGACTATCAGATTCTTATCCTACAAATATTCATGCTTGAACTTCACTTCAAACACAACAGTGTTCATACTTAATATGTTTTCTGTAGTTTCAAAGCCTCCTGGTGAAGGAGGCCATCACCTACACTGTGCTTTGAATTAAGGCCTGTACTTTCTTCCCTGGCTCATACTGCGATGTGCAGGGTACTTAGGCAAATTTAATCTTCCTAAGGGGAAATAAAAGCCAAGTTACTTTCTCATGCTTTGAACTCATTTATTTGTGTGTTGCCGCATATTTAATTTTGGAAGAAATTATAATTTATTAAACATGCAAAGCCTGACAGAGTAATTTTGCTGTTCCTGAGAGAGTATCTTAGGGTAATGATATTTCTAATAAATGGCTTATATGTTTTTCATAAATTTTATGTCAAGCAAATTTTGAACAAAGAAATTGAAATTACAAAAGTGGGTAGACAATATTATCATATTCAAGAAAATGTGCCTGCTCAACTGTGTAAAAGGATACATGCTGCCTTTAGCAAACCATTTCTGAGGCTTTTCAATTAAGGTTGTAAACTGGTAATGATGCCTGTCAATTGATGAAATAACCTATTTCATCTACAGATAGGACTTCTTTTGTGATTTTGACTGAACAAAAAGTCTCCAAAGTGGCTTTTTTACTATTCAAGTCTTCCAGAGCTACTGGCATTCTTGAGTACCAATCAGAGATATTTTCTTTGGGAATATGACATATATCCCTTTCTACCATTGCTTCCTTCTAAAGATGTAAACAAGCACAGTGTTTATCATTACATTCCCTATATATTAAATACATAAATAACTCTAATCAAAGAAGGAAATAGCAGCTTTTCTTTTTATTCTCACTGGTTTGCATGCAATGAGGTGTCTTAGGAATGGTTCTCTAGGCTTTATGATCTTCTAAATGTACTTGTTGTTGAGTGCCATTTTGTTCTTATTGCCTACTGCTCACAAACAGCTTTCTCAATTTCATCCTGCCTGGTTTTTGAGAAACACCATCAAGGTATGAAGAGACTAACAATGAACAGGAAATTAGTAGCTGACGGCAATTGCATCAGAAAAAATAGTATTCTGTTATGACTACAAACAGTGGCTTCAAAATAGACTTTCAAATTAATTAGCATTTAAGGGAAATGGGTTTGGGATAGTTATCACATTGCTTTTAAGCAGCTATGTTTACAAGTGCATCTCTGCTTTCTATTCCTCGCTAGAGAAAAATATAAAATAAGTAAACATTTCTGGTTTTAGATCTGTTCTACATTTATACTTCTTGACAAATGAAGGCTCAGAAAAAAAACCCAAAAAACAAAAGAAAACAATGGTATTGCCCTGTTCCTCACAGGTCCAGTGAAAAGCACCTATTCTTCACAAAGGCAAAGAGCTCTTTATTCATCCTATATACGTGTGGGAATAAGCATACTATTTTCCATCTCTCTTGCTCTTACCCTGGCAAGATCCTTTAGGACACCTCTTTGCAAGCCAGTGAGGCTATGTCTAGCCTACTGCAGCTACAAATGGATGTAAAGAGGCCAGATCTGGTACACTCTTCATCATCACCATCCATACCTCAAACTCTATTTCACATACCTTTTCTCTTTTTCCCTCTAAGCCTATGTAGTGCTTTCCAAAGCGGGTGGTATAAGTAATCAGGGTCACAGAAGATGTGCTTCCACTTCTTGGAACTTTAAGGTTTTCAAATAATCTGAACACCAGAAGTACTAAATCTTTTATTATATTCCATTTCCCCTTGAGCATTCCAACTCTGCAAAAAAAGAAATAAACAAGTCATTCTTTATTGTCTTCTTCCTGCAAGGATGGTAATAGCTGTGAAGAGAAAAATAACAAAACTTGAGGCGGCTACACTGCTGCTATGATAAATGAATAATCTTTGCACATTTGCATCTACTTTCTTTAATATTTTTCACATACAGATACTTCATCGATTGGAAGAATGATGTGGACAGCTACTTTACAATAGATGCTACTGAAGGAACCATTGCTACTAATGAATTACTGGACAGAGAAAGCACATCACAATACAATTTCTCTATAATTGCAAGTAAAGTTAGTAAGTATGACACAAACTGAATTAATATGCTAATGTGGTATTTTTCTCAGAATGTAATGCTCAGGTATAAAAATAATGTGAAGAGTGGTTGAATTGCCAAGAGTTTATTTAAGAGGGTTCAATAAATATTTTGCCAGACTCATTGTGAGGAAAAGTGTGATATTCAATCAGCCCTGTACAGCAAAGTTTTCCTAGGAGACCTCATGTAAGCACAGTTCTTTAAGAAGCTGAAAAACATTTTTTTCATCATGAAGAGCAAGAGGAGCTGTATGGAAGCCTTCCAGTTCTGATTCCTGATTTTGTAATTCACTCCCTATGAAATTAGGTTAGTCAAATAACAGATCTGTCAATGAAGGCAGAAAAATTTAAAGAGTCATTTGATTCTCAGACAAAATTACACTAAAATTGAGTCAAGATTTAATGCCCCAAATGAACTAATTTGTGTGCTGCATCTCTGCTGGTCTCCTCTCTGCCCAAGATTTTATGCCTAAACCCTTGTATTCTTTTCCTATGGGATTTGTGGTGAAATAATTTAATTTCTTGTCTTTGTGTCTTCTGCATAGCCTTTTTTTTATAGCAGAAGAAGTCCCTTCTTCTGCTTTATTATGTAGCCGCAACTTTCTTCATTACCATCCTTCTGTTTGGCATTTCTCATTCATGGTCTTATCAAACTGTAACTCTCATAGRTGTATCCCACCCTTTGAATACAAGTCTTTTGGTCACTTAGCAGTTGAGCAAAGGCTGCAGAATTCCTTCTGTTGACATCAACAGGCTGTAGAAGAGGATCCTGCTGTATTTCTTATTCATTCTCTGCTGTTTATGTGTCCAAAAATGAAAGTTCCTGTAGCAAAAAACTGTTTTCCTTAATGTATTGCTTGGCTGAGTCTTCAAAAGGTAATACATGCTACTAACAGGAAGAGGGAGATTTTGAAAGCAGAGAAGCTATATATTATTTCAGATTAAAAAAAAAATTCTCAGTTTTAGTTTTCTCAAAAAGAACCACAGGCTCACTCCCTGGAACCTGAAAATATAATGAGAAGACCAGTCAAATGAGCACTTGARTTTTATCCATAGATTGGAAAAGACATACACTAACAGAGGAGACTAAACTGTCACAAGTAATTGAGTTCATGAAGGTACATGTACCTGTGTATATTCACAGAAAATCCAGCAGAACCGTAATTTGTCTCCAGAGAAACAGAAAGGCAGGTAGATGCAGAAAGAAGGTCTCAGTGTCTATGCTTCAGTAAAGCTTAACTGTTTAGATTTAGTGGTGTAAATTTTTTTCCTGCAGTAAGGAAGCAGTTTTAGTAAACTTGACTTAAATCTGTGTATTACTCCCAAGAGTAATTAAATATGTCTAAAACTCTGAAGTTTATTTGTCTGTGCTCCTTCCTGGCACATACATGTAACAGTATCATATTTAAGCAGAGCTGCAGCAAGTAGTATATATTATGAAATCCCCAGTTTTATCAACTGCCTTGTTAAGAATCTGCATCTAAAATATCTGTGCTTCATTGCAGCATACCTCAAAATATTTATACATTGACCATTATCTATAGCATTAAAAACAATTGCCATGTCTGTACTATACCAGTAATTGGCAAAATTTTGGAGGATTTGAGGTAGAGTAACTGTCAAAACATTATGTGCAGTTGTCTGACTGAGAGCATAGAAATAAAGGCTGAGGTTTGAGGGATGACACACTGCACAAAAGCAAAAAATAATGGTTAAAGAGAAAAAAAAAAAAATTTGAAGAAAAAGACTGAGGGGAAACTACTATATTTGAAGAATTTTTTGATATAAAAAGTTGCTGTCCAGTGCTGACATAGAAACTGAAACTGTCATTCCTTGTTATGGAAAAACCACACTGAGCAGTGCCTTGACATATACACGACTATGTAAGGAAGGTGGCCCAGTATTGAAATCAGTTGCATAAACTTTCTTCAGGAAAGGACAGACAGTATTGYTACCAAAGTATTTTCACTTCCCTGTGACCTTATCTCCATATAAGGATATATATAATATATTTTTATATAATAAGGATAAATAAGTGGACTCAAAACTAGTAGTAGTCATATTAGATTATGTTATTTAAAAACTTTATTGCTAAAATATGTATTTTGTTTTCTCATTGTGAGAGAATAGCAACAACAATCTCTCCCACACCTTTTAGGCACATCTTAATGGTCATTCTGTAAATTATCTTTTTTTGAATTGGCCAATTATAAACAAAGCCCACAAGCTTTATCCCAATCAAGTCAGAGAGAAAAATAAATTAAACTGGCATTGCCATCATTCTCTTATATGTGGAAAGTGATGCCAAGGTCATCTGCAGGCTTGCATGGACTCTCTGCATGTGAATCACAGATGATTCTTGTGTTACATTTTTTTTATTACAGACACTAAAGTCTTGAAGCAATATTATGAATTTTGAGCAATCAATTTACCTTTCAAGGAATGGCATAAATGGCCTGCAGTTTAGATAGCTAAAGATAGCAGCAAGCAATTGATAAATGCAAATATAGATATAGATGTACCATTTAGACTTTTCTTAGAAGCTAATGTGACTATTATCAGCAYGAAAACACCAGAAGGTGTCATTTTTAAAGGAGCAGTTTGCAAAAATGGGGCCAAAGATATTTACCTTGTATTTATTAAAATTACCTTTGCTGACATTGGCTATTACTGGGTAGGTGGAGGAAAGCCATGTTCAGAAGCCTGGTTGTTTGGGAATTTGTAAATAGTTTCACGTCCAGTGTCCTCACTTTGGACTTCGACACACACACACACATATGTGTGTGTGTGTATGTGTGTGTGTGTGTATATATACACACATATATATACACCCATACATACATACATATGAGAATATTCTTCCTTAAACTCCAGGTCCTGCCCCTTCATCCTTGCTTAAACCAGATATGGTGCAGGTTGGAAGCTTGAAGAGAGACAGAACTTGGTTTCTTAGCAAATGATTAATTATGAAATCTGCTTGTCCCAGGCATGCTTGTGTCAACAGGTACACTCACAGCCAGGGAAGTCCTCATTGCTCAGCAGTAACACAGTGTATCTTACATATGGACAGTAGTTACTGGTTCCACATAGGGAACTGGGATAAGGAAAATTATTCCACTCAAGTTATGCAATGATCGACTCTGGTCATGAGTCATTATACTGTGATCTTTATTTCTAACCATGAAAAAATTCCAAGCATCTGATCTAAACTCTGTCTCGGTATTTGTCTCCAAATAGCAGCACAAGTGACTCTTGGGAACACCCCAGAGCTGTACCCAGCTTGGAGTGATGGATAGCTTACTGTTATATTCAACACAAGGCACCATAACTTTATTCTTGCCCCTGTTAAAGAAGCCTGTCCCTAAATAGAGATGTTTTTAAGCAGGAGGTGGATGATTGCTCTGCAAACATGCTGATGATGAGGCAGATATGAAGGCAGCTGAATGCAGAACRTCCCTTACTCATCCATGAAAATATAATTCGGCTTTTATATAGAAGAAAATACATGAGCAGGTACAGGATGTTTCAGACTCACATTGTTTTCCCCCATTTCATTTTCCAATTTCTCTGTACTTCATTTCATTACCTGACTATATTTCATTGTAGCTTGTTGTTTTGCTTTTTTCTTCTCAGAGCAAATCAACACCCTAGCAGCCTGCATGGTTGCTGTTTCTAAACATTTTTGATGCCACAGAATCTATCCAAACTAATAAATTAAACATGGCTCGCATTCATTTCAAGCACAAAGAYTAGCTTGCACCAAGTAGCTTATTTCTATTCCTTCTTGCCTTCCAAACAGGGTGCCCACATGTAAATCAATCCTTTAGGACTGGTCCCTTGCTCTTACTAACTCCCAGCACATACATGTGAATTGTCCACAAGACCACAAGTTGCCCCAGGCCAAAATTGTGCCAAGGGCTGCTATAAGAGCATAATGGCATAAAAAAATCACAGTCCAGTGCTCAAAAAGTTCCCCCATATGCTGCCTTATTGCCTAATATGGAAGTGGTTTTTCCRTCTTACAAGGGGAGATAGATAAAATGCATAAGATCTTATTTTTGCTTTCCTGTCCCCAAGGATAAATTAAGGGTAAAAATAAAGTAATAATCCTTCCTGCTCAAGCCATCTTCCCAACTCAACTACATCTAGGCCCAAATTTTGAGAATATTAAAGAAACCTCATGTTGAATCTCAAGATGGAGTTAATCTTCTTCTGCATACCATAACAAGGATTAAGGAATCAGCAGTACTCCTCAATAGTCAGTATCTATTTTCTCAGATATCTTGGATTTTCACAAGTTCATTATTCAAAGAATTTTACACTTTTTCTACTGCTGTAATATCCTTGAACCATTAAGATGTTGACAAATTATGGTAATCAAGCAAAAAAAGGAAGCAGGATGGTCACTGTCTTACAGAAAAGAAAAATGAGGAAAGATGAAGTCAACTAATTAATTAAATTGATGAAATAAAGTTAATGAAGTTAATTCATTTTCCTGTGTCTTACAGGCAGAATTGAAACAAGAAATCAGTTTCTTAATGCCTAGGCTAATGATTTAACCAATTTGTCTTCTCATCTGTGTAATCTGGGTTTAAAAGGCATAAGCAGATGTCTGTAGTGACTCACTCACTGATACCACCATGTACGTCACTATTGTGTTCACAGGGTGCAAAAAGACTTGATTTTGAGAGAAACAGCAACCAAAAACCAGAGAAAATGGAGGTCAAGTCTGCAAAGCAGTATTTTAAATGCAATTCTTCATGCTTGTTCACATCAAGTATTACAGGTCTTTGCAACATGAATACGAATTCAAAGCTGTACACAATATTCTTGCAGTCTTCATTTATATACATGAGTAGTTAAACTGATATCAGTTAAAACCAGAAAGAAAATCATATAAACAAAATGAAAACCTGAAATAGGTCCATCTTAGGCTTTGGTAATTCTGTTTACTTTCATATTTGACTTTTTCAGACCATTTRTGGAAGGTAACATTCTACTTTGCTGAAATACTTAGGAAGAGAAGATTTTGGCCTCTAATGTATCTTTCAAAGAATCAGAGAGCATAAATCACAGACCATCAGTAAGAAATAAATGTAAAAAGTATACTCATATTCGTGTATACTTCCAAAGCATGCTATCCTGTGGTGATTTTGAGGGAGGGCAAGACATCAAATCCTTTTGTTAATTTTAAAGATATAAGCCACATAGCACTTAAACTGTTTCAAAAAAGAGAAAAAAGTAATTTATATAAGTTACTTCACAAAAATATGGCACAAAAGACTTCTTAAAGAAACTGACCCATCTAATAGAAATTATCAAAATCAGCTAATATTTCCATGTACATGATGCATAAATTTTGAATACATTCATTGTTTTATTGAAAAAGCATTTTGAACATATTCCTAAAGGGAAATGAACTAACATCTATGCCTGTACTTTGGTGGCAACACATTAATCTCTAATCTGTTTGAAGAATGTCTGCTGAACCCCTGTTGCTCAGTGCCATGTCTTAGAATTAATGCACAAAAACTAAAGAAAAACCTGAGTTACTCCGTGTGAGTGGATGTGTCCTTTCCAGTGAGTACTGCTAGGAGAGAAGTTTCAAGTTAGATTGTTTCTGCCACTTAAATGTGTGAAGTTGACCTGTTCAGGGATTTTCTGATCTCTCTATAGAGGTCCTGCCCTCTACTGAATAAAATAACTTCTTAATGKTTTTTTTTTGTTTCATATTATACAAAGGAACCAATCCAACTGTGAGCAAGCAATCTAGATTTCTTCCAGCTCTTTGGGCATCTAAAGAATCAGTGCCTAATTCCTGACTTCTGGACCAAACTCTGTCTTCGTTTGCACTGCACAATGCCTTTCTCCACAGAGACATTCCGCAAATAGGGATGATGCTGAACTGGAAATGAATGAGGATTCAATAAATAGATGTATTCATAGGAGGGAATATATATATATTATATAGGTATATAGAATATATTCATAGGAAGGACCTACAAATGTTGTGTGGTCTGGATAGGGGACTTTTGTTTTCTTCCAAATTACAAGCTGTGTTATAGTATGGTCAGTCTATCTACTACTTGTCAACAGATAAAGCAAAGCCAATCTTGCAGCTAGGCCTATGTAACTAGGAAATCATTAGGGAATACCTTTTGGGTTTGACAGAGATCTCCTGAAAACACTGAGTTTAGTGGTTTCTAAGAATAAAAAAGAAATGCAAAATTTCTCCAGTGCCTACATGAAGAGACTTTGTTGCTGTGTTAGTTATAAACAAAAGAAGTGCCAAGGTTTACACAAACTGCAGAGCAAGTGCCTAATGCAAATAATTTGAAGGATCCATTGAGGGCCATGAAGATGATCAGAGGGTTGGAGCACCTCTCCTGTGAGGACACAGGCTGAGAGAGTTGGGCTTATACAGCCTGGAGAAGAGAAAGTTCTGGGATAACCGAATTGTGGCCTTCCAGTACCGGAAGGGGGCCTACAAGAAAGCTGGAGAGGGACTTTTGACACGGGCATGTGGTGATAGGACAAGAGGGAATGGCTTCAAACTGAAAGAGGGTAGATTTGATTGGATTTGAGGAAGAAATTCTTTACTATGAGGGTGCTGTGTCACTGGAACAGGTTGGCCAGAAGAGTTGTGGATGCCCCATTGCTGGAAATGTTCAACACCAGGCTGGATGGGGCTTTGAGCAATCTGGTGTAGTGGAAGATGTCTCTGCATGTGGCAGGGGGCTTTGAACTAGATGATCTTTAAAGTTCCTTCCCACCCAAGCCATTTTATAATTCTGTGATTTATTCCTGAAGATTCAAGACAACTCCTCTTGTACTTAAACATGGCCCCATGCTGTCATTCCTACACCACCCTGAGTCATAGCATAGATTTCTTGAATAGTTAACTGTTTCTGACATTCATTTTAAGTGAAAAAGGATAAAATAATTCCAGCTATACTATTTTTCATGTATTTGCTATCTTGCAGGAGGTTTTAGCATAAAGTAAATGACAATATTTTCCACTTTTTACTGAAATAGTGTCTCCTTTTTGTCAGACATTGCATTTGCAAGGAAACTTGTTGAACAAATGCATCCAGTGACTGATGAAGATTATTTCCATAGGAAGAACAATGGAAAGAAACATGATATATACTGTTGTTTAGCATTTCTTTTGCACGAAAGTATATGTTGCCTGAAACCACTTTTGCAGTTAAAGAAATACCTTTTAGAACATGGTCAAATGATTTAACCAAAAGCTGAATGCTAGGTGTGCGTGCTTCACTGCTAAATTTAACACTGACTCTGTCTGGCTTACAGCAAGATTTTTTTTTTTCACATCTTTCTCTCTTACTTTCTCCATCTTCTAAATTGGTATGTTCTGCTTGCCTTCTTAATATCTCCMAAATGTAAACAATGCCTAGGCAATAAATATTGATTTTCTGCATTCAGTTGTGGAAAACAGAATTCAGTTTTAATCATTAGAAGTGTTTTCCACAGACTTCATGAAAAATGGTCTGAGAAAAGTTTACATCTTTTGAAACAGGTACAACTTCACTTTGTTTTCCTCTGATATTTATGCTCTGATAAACATAATGATGCTGATTGATTCCTTAACCCATGAAGAGTAATGGATCAAAGTCAGGTACAAATTGATAAGAAGTTTGCTTCTGTTTTCTTCTTATAATCAAAAATAAATGGAAGTCAAGGGCTTTTGGGAGTCACAGAATTAAGAACAAAAGTTTATGACAGCTTATGAAGACTGGTGACGACAATAAACATAACGTTTTTCTCCTAAAAATTATTTATAGGTAACCCACTATTAACCAGCAAAGTCAATGTTATAATAAATGTCCTGGATGTCAACGAGTTTCCTCCTGAAATTTCAGTTCCATATGAGACATCTGTATGTGAAAATGCCAAGCCAGGACAGGTAATTCAAATCTGTAATGCTTGCTATTTTGCTTTTTCTTTGCTTATTATTTATAGCAGTAGAAATTTCTGGGTTTAAAAATGACATCATAATCAGAATTCTTTTACAAACAAAGTGTCTGTGTTGGAAATACATACTGGAATTCTGTTTGTTGACTTTTATGATTTATTTACAGTCTTTTTTTTTATTTCCTCTGATTATACGGGCCTGAGCCACCTTTTACTGTGCATTTAATAGCTATGAGAGGATAAACAGCTATGAAAGGAGAAAGAATCCCTTCCTTAAAGGGTTGTAACAGTGACAGAAGTAGAAGCAGAAGCAGATAAAGTGAAGTATAACCACTCAACTGAAAGCAATCACTAGCATTTTAATACAAACAATAAAGATTAAATACCATGACTATAGGGTAAATCTTTTGGATTTCCATCAGATATGTCAAAGCAAGACCTTCTGAGACATCATGAGCTCTCTGGCAGTTACAGTATTCAGACTTCTTGCCTCCACTGTCCAGCGTATTCAGGGAATGACAGTAATCCAGCAGGATTTCACTTTCAATAGTTTCATTTGATGTTCACTTCGCACTTCTACAGAACTGCTTCTTTTAGAAGAGTGAATTGACTTCAGAATTAATCTGGTTTCAGGTGATACAGACCATCACTGCAGCAGACAAAGATTTGTCACCAGCTGGGCAAAGGTTTTCCTTCAAACTGTCGTCTGAGGCTTCCAACAAACCAAATTTCACAGTTCATGACTACAGAAGTAAGTTGGTTATCCATATCTCTCTTTCAGAGCAGCAGACTGTGGTTATAATGACAAATATGTTTTCTTTGAATTACAGTTGTGTGTACAGACCTAACTTTTTTTATTTGACATTTCTAATTGCTAAACTATCTGGGACATATATTAATATAAATTCAGGTCTTGCACCTTTTCTTATTTTTAGGGGCAGGAATTGTCAGAACATCAAAGGCTGAGATTTCCCTACAGGCCTTCAAAAACACTGCTACCTGTTTTATTTTCTTCCTTTTATCATTCAGTATCTCAGGAAGAATCCATATGCCAATGCAGGTATACCTTTAAACAAGGCACTATTGCTGTCTTGTTTAAATACTATGACTTTGTTAACCATTTTCAAAGTACCCAGATATTGTGCTTTCTTGAAGATTCATAGTCCTGCAGAAGATTTAGTTCTAAATATGGATAGTGCTGCTGCAGTATGCCATCCCAAAACACCCTTAATAATTTGGAGATTAATACGATTGACATCCCTGACTTTTCTTCCAATTTTTGTCATAACCGAATATCTTTTTTTTTTTTTCTTATTAACTTAAACTCTTTTGGTAGATGGCAAAGAACAAACCAAAGCAAAAAAATGGATTTTTTTTCTACTGTAAGCATCTTCAAGGATGTAGTCTTGTGAACAGACACAACTAAAACATAATAAACTGTAGTAAATTTGCACCACTATCTACTTTAATCAAATAAGAATAAAAAAGTTTTTCAGCTGTTAGATGATCTTTGCATAACTGTGATAAGCTTCTAATAAAAAAGGATTTACATTACACTTCAAAGAAAGAACATCTAAAGCCATCCAAYAAAGTTCAGAATTATTCCTTTGCCTATTCAACTGTGCAGGTTATAAGTATTACTATGAAAAAAGTATATAATTCTTAATTTTTTAAATTTATTTATTACATAAATGGCTTTTTTCAATTTAAATTTGAGATTACACTGATTGTGATGTAAAGGTTCTTTTCTTGAGAATTACGCGATCCAATCCCTAAAAAGTGCTAGAAATTAAAAATACACCAGTCAAAATAAAATTGCAGAAGCCACTTGTTAAGCCTTTTAAAAATACGTATATAAAATTATGTATATGTCCCACCTTATTTTTGAAGCCAATTGACAATGTTATGCAATAGAAAATTAAAGCCAACAAAATAAGCACAACTATTAAACCTGAACAAATTTCAGGAAGAAGTAAATTTCTTTACTGCTGTGCTTATTTGTTTTTTATGTACAGCTCTCTTGTGAAGCTGATACAATGAAAATGGTTTATTCCCAGACTTGTTAGTGACTTATATCTTTGTGTGTCATAGATAGTTAAAAAGATTGAACAGATGAGCAAAGGATTTCACGTAAGGATTTGTAAATAGAGTAGACAGTGAAACCATAATAATTCATAATATTGCAGACATGAATAATAGTATCTTATAAAAACAAAACTATTTAGATCTAAAGCATCTTATCAGAGGGCATTCAAACAGTTTGCTTGAGACAGACAGCTCTATGAATATGAAGGACAACCTAACAATGGATTCAAGTTCTCTTACTTCTGTTCTTGGAAGATTGAGCCTAAGTACTCCTCTCTGGAAGTACTTAGTCCAAATAGTTTGGTTTTCACAAGCACTAGTATTTGAAAATACTGTGGCATTTTAATGTCTAAATACAATTATGCCAAGCGAGATTTAAATGCCTTACATCTGTGTCCCACTGGACTTAAAATTTTGGATAATGCTTAACTTAGTTTCCTGTTAATGCCAAACTGAAAATTCTGTTAAGTGTCTGTTCCCTACTTCACTGTCGGTAGTGTTTCCTTTAAAAAATCATCATGATAAACTTAGCTAAAGATTACAATTAAAAAGAAAAAAGGAATGTTCTCTGTATCTTAGCAGATGAAGGAAAATATACCTCTTTAGAGCCTTCTTGTATTTTACAAGAATTTCTTTCAACTTTCCACTTGTCAACATATTTCAAGGCCCATATGCGTAGTATCTTCACAATTACATAGACTTAGAATACGAATACTATGCATTTTTAAATATCTTTGATTTTTTTKGTCAAGATTTCTTTAAAGTAAGAGCTTTAATTTCTTTTTTTTTCTGTCTGTTTCCTAAAATATCCTTTAACTTCATTAAGATTTTTTTTTTCAAATAATTACAAACTTTTGTTTAAATRGAAGTCTTCCAGGTCTTCTCAGGTAATTTAAATGATTTAATTAATCAAAAGAATCTTTAAACTTAGTAAGTCTATACAGTAATTACAGCTTTTGTAAAGCATGCTTAACATATGAGTTTGGTGAGGAAATTGTTCAAATATTATTAGATAATTGAATTTCCCTGTTTAAACCAGTAGTGTTGACTCTGAGATGACTTTAGACCTCAGAAATCTGTTAATGAAGTTTCACTACTCTATAAAAGMAAGTGCAATATTCCCATAAAAAGTGGAATTAGAAACCACCAAGATACATACTCTTCAAAGCATTTCATTACAGTTACAAAAAAAAAAAAAAGGGGGAAGAAAGAAGTACAGTATTTGTAAGGAACAAATAAAAATCATAAAAACCTTTTTTCATTATCGATGATTTACAGAGCTATTAGAAAAAAMTCTGTGCAAACAGAAACCCTGTTTTGCAATATCTTCTGCCTTTTTTTTGCTAAAAAGGTGGAGGAATGTTTGCTGTGTGAACAATTTAGAGGTATAATAACATAACCTTATTTTCACTACAGAAACCTTTTAAAAGCAAATACCATTTTCTTTCAMGTTAGAAATTATGTTAGCAACAAGCAGATACTTTGTGAAAGGAATTTTTATCTTTTTTGAGGAAACAGTCTTGCTCACTGTGCTACGATTAATGCTTTCACAAGTAAAAGTGGCATTTAACATTTTTAAATACACCAAGAAGCCCTAATCCCAGTGCTGTTCTACACAACTAAAAATCATGGGTGGTCTGATACTTCAGGAGGTGTAACGTGCTTGTGGTGCACCCAAGAGAACCCAGTCCCCATACTTCAGAATATAACTTAATGAGGACTGGAGCAAGACAGAAGCTCAAGGTTGCCTTTCAGCAGCGCTGAGACCAATACACCATGTTAATAGAAGTGATGCCCTGGCAGAGGTGGAGTGCTTGCAGATGGACTGCAAATCTCCCTTTCTGCTTTACTGGCCTCACTCTGCTCTCTAGAGGGCAACTTCCATATGGAGTACACTCCTTTGTTCATGTAAGAGACAGAATTTCCTTTTCTCCAGACTGTCACACATATCCTATAAATGAATTTATTGCCAACAGACTGAAGAACCAGAAGCTATCTCAGCTTCTCCAGGCTATTCCATGTATAGTTCAAACACCTGCCTGTGTTCATATTTTCAAAACAACTTTGAACAATTGAAAGGGGTCATAAAAGAGCAACAAAAATTGTTCAAAGTCAAAGAATTAAGAGGTTGATCTGATTGATTCTTCTCAAAGGAGAATGGAAAGTCATTTAGTTGCATTGTAAGCTATTAAAGTGATCTTCAATGTTGCAAGTAGAAGAAAAAAGAAAAATAATATAAATAATTCTAATAATAGAAATATGAGAAAAATAATAGAAATAAGATTAAACTGAATGTCTTCAAATTAGTACTTAGACTTTTTATACAGGGCAGGTGATTAATCATAGAGAGAAAGAACAAGCTGATGATGGAAGTTGGTTTGATTCAAACTATTTTGAGACACTTTTCCCATCTCAAAACTAAGTGTAACTGAACTTGACCTGTCCATGTTTGAGATTGACAAAAAGATGTCCAAAGCATTTTGTCAGTCATGCACCTTCTCAGTGGTGTCTAATCATAACATACCAGATTTTGGATATTTAGGGTTCCTTCTTATTGTCCTTAATCAGAACATTCACACAAGTATTTGAGTGTGGAATTGAGAGCCCTTAATCCTTTTACCTAGTAACAATACTCCAAGGGATGAAGGCCATCACATGACATCTAAAAACATAATAAAGAATAGGGGTGATATGGAAAAATGGTAACTGCTGCAGGTTACCTTCATTCAGATCTGTCATCTCATTAATTCTCTGCAAATTTAATTTTGGTTTTCCTTTTAATGCAATTCTTTTAATCTGTACATCATTTCCTTGCTATTCTGTTTGATTCAGGAAAAGCAGCAATAACTAAATACCTACCAGGAAGAAATGACAAAACATAACTTCTAGGAGTTGACTAATTGGTGGAAACTGTACTGATTTTCAAGTACTTGGTTAATTTCTTTGGTTATTTTTAATGGGGCAGGAAATCTTAAGTGATTGCATATTGTCTAGGTATATTAGTTTGAGTTTTTAAGGGAAATTAATTAATTGAGACACGATTCTAAATCCATGTTCAATCAAAGTCCTTTGGACCAGAGGCTTGGAATGTAAGGACACAAAGAGAAAAGAAAAGCTGAAAAGCCTTCTGAATTTTATATCTGTAATGTTTTGTTTGGGAGTTTAGAATTATTATTATTATTATATTCTTTGAAATTTCAGCTGTTAACAGGTTTACAAGAAAAGGAATATTGTTTAATGCTTTGCAAAACATAACTGTACCAGTCAGAATACAATATCTTTGGTAATGATAAAGCAAGGCAATTTCATAATGCAAGTCATTCACCAAGATTCAAATATGAAATAGCAGCCTATTACTAAAGGTGATACAAACTACAATACAAATTGAAGTACACAATAAAAATCTGCTAATGACTGTCGTGTTTTACAGACAACACAGCTGGGATTGAAACCAGGAGAAATGGCTACAGTAGAAGGCAGCAAGAGCTATACTTTCTTCCCATAGTAATAGAAGACAGCAGTTACCCTGTCCAGACCAGCACAAACACATTGACTATCCGTGTTTGCAGATGTGATTCCGATGGCACCATCCAGTCCTGCAATGTGGAAGCAATCTTCTTACCAGTCGGCCTCAGCACAGGAGCACTGATTGCAATCTTGTTGTGTATTGTTATACTTCTAGGTTAGTTCCTATTAAATCCTCTAAAGTGTATTATTCTGATTATTCATTAGCTTCACTTAGTGTTTAACAAAAGCCATTGAAAATGTGTGGCAGTTTACTCCCAGAAAAATATCCCAAAGCACTGACCATGAYCATGAATCTGCCAACCCGTGCAATATTTCTTGTTGCATGAAGAGAACCAGTTTTCAGTGGAACCCAAGCCATAATTTTTTCTTTGAAATAGCTTTAAATATCTTTTTTTGAAAGATTTTTTTTACATTATTACTAGGGTAGACAAGTTGTACTGACAGCAACAGCAGTAAGGACTTAGTAAAGCCTTTATTTAATTCTTCATGCTAACTTGAGCAAAAGGAAAATGAAGAAATGGAAGGGAAGGAAATAATTGTAACGTAGGCTGCGACTGGCCATATCCATTTAAAGCTTCACAGGAAGATTTTTATTTCAAGCAGGTGTGGATTTCAGAAGGTGGCATTGTTATTTGTTCTACCTTGTATGTAAATACTGCCTTATTTACAGCATATTCAAGGCAGTCAATACTCATGTGCATCTTACTCATAATATAGCCTTAATCAACTGATAATGAAATAAAACCAACTTCATAGCTTACACAGGCACAATGTGGGCTTCAGAAAGCAGACTGAGTCTTACAGATGCTGGCCTATGCCTCTTCTTCATACTAGTGGGCTTCCTAGATCCCATGATAGGTCTAATGCATGTCCAAAAATAGCTCCTGACACAGAATATAACATATGGATACCTCTTTGAATTTAGAAGATACAGTAGTTTACCACTTAAGTAAATTACTAAASACTCAGGATTACATAAATAGCTTCTGAGTAGCAGTGGGTAAAAGTCAGAATTTCTGCTCTGTGTCAAAAAAATTATGTTCTAAGAAAAATGTTTCAAATCAGAACAAGAATGGCAAATGGTCACACTTCCCATGGAGTAGCAGCTAAAATCACAAATACACTCATTATGAAGAATTTGAAACAACAAAAAAATCAACTAAACAAACTAACTTAGGTCAGTTTTTTTGAAGCAAGAAGAATGCTGTCTCCTTTGCCACAATTACAGTTAGAGCAAGATGGATACCCTACAACTTCTCAGGGCAACATATTATTCCACTGCTTGACATCCTGGTGATAAAGAAGCTTTTTTTCTTATATTTTAATAGAATTTCCTGCATTTCAGTTTGTGCACATTGCCTCTTGTCCTGTGACAGGGCACCAGTCAGAACAGCCTGGCTCCATCTTTACTTCCATCCATCAGGTATTTATTCACATTGATAAGGTCGCCCTGAACCTTCTCTTCTCCAGAATGAACAGTCCTGGCTCTCTTAGCCTCTCCTTGTATGGTAGATGGTCCAATCCCTTAATCATTTTTGTGGCTGTACATTGGACTCACTCCAGGGAGTCCATGTCTGTCTTGAAGTGAGGAGCCTAGAACTGGACCCAGAACTCCAAGTGTGCATAAACAGAGCTGAGCAGAGGGCAATGATCATCTCACTAGACCTGCTAATAGTTTCTCCTAATGCAGTCCCAAGTGCTGTTGATCTTCTTTGACACAAGAGCACATTGACGGCTCATGGTGAACTTATTGTCAACTGGGACCATAAGGCCTCATCTATCAAGCTGCTTTCTGGTCAGTCAGTCAACAGCATCTACAGTATGCAGCTACTCCTCTCCATGTGTGGGACTTGGAATTTCCATTTGCTAAACATTATGGAATTCCTTTTGGCTCACTCCCCCAGTGTGATGAGGTCCCTTTGAATGGTGGCACAGCCGCTCTTTTTTATTGCCTGCAAACCTGCTGAGGGTGCACTCAGTCTCATGATCCAGGCTATTTATGAAAATATTAAAGAAAAGCAGTCCCAGTATCAATTCCTGGGGTACTTTATTAGTGACTGGCTTCCATCTGGTCTTTGAAATGTTGATCACAACCTTTACAGTCTGGCAGTTTGGACAGCTTTGCCATCCACCTCACCATCTGCTTGTATAGTCCACACTTTCTCAGGTTTTCTGAAAAGATTGTTATGGCAGATAACATCAAAAGTTTTGTTAAAGGTAGGCACTTTTCTCCCTTCATCCACCAGTSACCTCATTGTAGAAGGCTATCAAGTGAGTTAAGCACAATTTCACCATCATAAATTCATGCCTGCTAGTCTTATGGCTCTTCTTAGTTTCCAGAATTATTTTCTCCATCACTTTCCTCAGAGTCAAGGCGAGGCTGACAGACTTGTGGTTCCCTCCCTTGTTCTTCTTGCCCTTCTTGAAGATAGCAGTGACACTTGCTTCGGTCCTCAGAAACCTCTCCCAGTCCCCATGACCTTTCAAAACTTATCACAAATAGCCTCACAATGACATCAGCTACACATTTATGTGTGTATCTCACCAGGTCTCATGTAGTTGTGTGTCCAGTTTGTTTAAGTATTCCCTAACCTGATCCTCTTCCCCCAAGGATAAGTCTTTCTTGTACCAGACTTACCCTCTGATCTCAGAGACCTGGAATTACTGAAGGATAATTTTACCAAAAAAGACAGAGGCAAAGAAGCTGCTGACTAGGTTGGCCTTTTCCATGTCATTTGTCAACAGCTCCCCTGCCCCATTCAGCAGTGGGCCCACTTTTACTCTACCTATTTTTTTATTTCTGTCTTACTTGTACAAGCTGAAAGGCAGCAAGAAGGGCTTGTGAGACAGCACCATATGGGTTTTGTCTTTCCTAACTGCATTCCTGCGTGTTCAGACTGTCACTGTATATTCCTCCCAGCTCACCTGTCTCTGTTTTCAACTCTGAGATGCCTCTTTTTTTATCCCTGAGTTTAGTCAAGAGCTTCTTATTCATCAGTGCAGGCCTCCTGCTGCCTTTGCTTGATTTCCTGCTCCTCAGGTTGGACCACTGTTGAGTTTGGAGGAGGTGATACTTGAAAATCAACCAGCTCTCCTGGACCCCTCTTCTCTCCAGAACCTTATAACAGATGATTTTTGAAGCAGATCCCTGAAGAGCTCAAAATGTACTGTATAAAAAAGCAAAAGTAGGATTATTTTTTTCTGCATTTTGAAAATTTCAAATTTAAAATTATTCAAATTATTTATTATTCAAAATTCCAAATTATTTCTTTTCTCTACAATACTCTGTGGGTTTGATTTTGCATTTTTGTTGGGCTTTTTTTCTTGTTTTTAACATGGAAATTTAGGGTTTTTTTCTCTATTTTGCTATGGAAGGCATTTAAAAAAACATCACATCTCTGTCTCTGAACTGAAAAGCTGAAGTCCTGTCGAATTCTATTTGCTTGCAAAGCAGGCCAGTAGGAAAATTATTTGTTACTTCCTCCAGCAGTACAGCAAGCACTTAGAAAAGTTAGACTCATATGTTGAACAGCAAATGATTTTTCGTTGGCTAGAGCACTGCTCTTTTCTAAGGAGAAAAGTCCCTTTGATTGCTGGTAGCTTTCAAAGAAAGATATAATGATGTGTCATCAGAGTACCAAATGATTTCTGTGCATGTCTTAACTTCAGTTGTCTCTCGTTACAGTCATTGTGGTTCTGTATGTAGCACTACGGAGGCAGAAGAAAAAGGACACCCTGATGACCTCTAAGGAAGACATCAGAGATAATGTTATCCATTATGATGATGAAGGAGGGGGAGAAGAGGACACCCAGGCTTTTGACATAGGTGCCCTGAGGAATCCCAAAGTGATTGAAGATAACAAAATACGCAGGGACATTAAACCAGACACCTTGCGTTTTCCGCGCCACAGACCACCAGCGGAAGATAACACAGACATAAGAGATTTCATTAATCAAAGGCTGCAGGAAAATGACGTAGATCCATCTGCACCCCCTTATGACTCCTTGGCAACCTATGCTTATGAAGGAAATGGATCTGTTGCAGATTCTCTCAGCTCTATAGACTCCCTCACCACAGAGGCAGATCAGGATTATGACTATCTGAGTGACTGGGGACCTCGCTTTAAGATCTTGGCCGATATGTTTGGAGAAGAAGAAAGTTATAACCCTGACAAAGTCACTTAAGTACAACTACAACAGTGAAATAAAAAGAAAAGCAAACCAACAACAAATTTAAAAGATAAACCTAAGCTTTATAGAGGACACAATTCCTTTGATTATAAAAGACAGCAATTGTTTCCAGCAAGTTACTACATTTATCATACTGTCAGTTTTGGTTTGATTTGCGAAAGAATGATAAATCCTGTAACATACAGAGGTTTTTGTTGTTGTTATTTTGTTACTCTGGAATTACACTGAGACAAGCTCAGGCCTACGAGGTGCAGTTTACTGACCCGACTTAGAAAGAAGATAGCTTTCTGGCATCACGGTGGAAGAGTGGTAGCTTTTTCGTAATTCCACTAAAGTGCCTATTGAAACTTTTATCATTTAAGTGGTAAAAAGTCTGCTGTGATGGTGTTACAAAACTGAATGGTAAATCAGACACAAACTTTAAGACAAGAAGCAATAGCAACATGCTGACTTCTTTTAGAAAAAAAATGGAGATCTCTTCCTGGAGTATATCTAATGACTAAAACTGCAAGGGGGGGGGGGGGGGGGGGGGGGSGGCGTGTACATTGTGTTTGGGGGTTATGTTTGTTGTCTTTTTTTAAAGAAAACAGTATGTCAAGACATCATATTTCTTCTTCCAAAGTTTCACTGAAAATTTAAATTCAAAATGCTATTGCTCACTCTGAAGATGTAAATCCCAAATTAAAAAGGAAAAGAGCATACATGAATGAATATTTAAAATGTTCATACAAATATTACATTTTTCCAAAATAATAAAAAGATGAAAGCAGCTATTCCTTTATGTGAAGGAAATTTCCCTTGTGTCTCCCTCTTCTTTTGAAGTGAGACTGTTATTAGAACATAAAAGTGGAGAGGGCTTTTAAAGAGTATAATTGTATTTTTAGTACGAGGACACCTTTTCCCTTGTAAGTATCACTAAAGAAGTACATGTAAAGAACTCCACACCACTTTTCTTTGCAATTAGATTGTTACTCTGTAGGCACCATATGCATATATGTTATAAATATAGTTATTTTTCCACTGATCGTCTGCTACAGTTCAGCTTATCACTGTATTTCACTGCCACACCCACAGGAAACATTTTAGATAGCCTATTGAGGTTGGACACTTTATTAATTTTGTTCTTGACAAAATTTAAACAGAGGCAGAATAAAAATCTAAAACAGTACATTTGTCCACTCTTTATGTACTACCCATGCCTAAATGTAGCTGTGCAGATGACAGCAGTTCAGATATGCACAAGGCATTTTGCTTTGGAAGATCTCTTGCAAAACTATTCTATGTGACTTTTTCTGATGATCTAAGGCATAGACATTTTGTAAGACAATGGTTTATGGCCCCCAAAGTGCATATAACCTTATATTCTCCTTCCAAAGTCTCTGCAGTACTATACAATCTGCTTGAGCTCTACTGATGATTAATGGTACTACCAAGGTCAACCTGTGTCTTTCTGGAACCAGAAATCTTTTATTCACCAGGTCTACAGCTTGCTTTTGTGTACCTAAACAATTAATAACTATCAGATATACTTAGCTCACAAGTCTGATATTAACATGCACAAATTTCCCTTTGCCCCCTTGGAAAAATGTAGAGATATTTCAACGTTATATAAATTAATCTCCCAATGAGACTTTGAAAGGTGTGTATTAAGTACAATTGGACTGGGCTACATCAAAAGCATGACTGGCACAGCTTCTACCAGCAGACTGCTGAGGAAGACACACAGCATATAGCAGCGAGAAAGTTTTGTGGCTTTTATCGGTATCAGGAAAGGTATCCTGTGTTCCCTGAAAGACAGACTAAACCAATAAAAGCTCTCTCCTCATAGGACAGGAAAGCAGATGAAGTGATGGAGCCCATTTACCAGCATAGAAATTTTTGTGTGGAAGATTGTGTTTTAAATTTTCACACATCTTGACAAGCAAGGCAACCTGATACTGCAGAGCGGGCCTAAAACAGAAAACTGGAAAAAAGGACAAATATTTATATTTTCTACTAGTCACAACTGAGACTTGATTCATACAAGATTCACACTTCTGGAAGTAATTAGCAATTCATGTAGCTTAATCATGTAGTGTATGCATGGCAATGCTTCCTACCCTGTTGCCACAACTGCAACAAACATCTGACACTGCTCATTTACAGATGTGCAGTCCTGTAGCCAAACTCAGCTCTTAGCAACTGCATTAGTCCTTTATATGCATTTCACTAGCAAAGCCAACTTAAGTGAGAGCAGTGTTTGACTTCTTGACATCATGTGACCTGCTTGCCCCTGAGGAAACGCTATGTATTTGTAGCAGATACTGGGTTAACAGCTGCCCTCTCGAATAGTAATTTGTTCTAMCCTGGACAGTCTGTATATGAGCCTGACTTCCAAAATGGGTAGATAGAAAATGTGGTCTTTAACATGCTGCTCCACRCACTCTGTATGTGAGAGTGAGTTGCTGTATGTTAAATTAATACTAAATTGAATATCAAGTGTATATTTTTGACATTTGAGAGGTTTGTAGCTGAGATGTTTGTATCACATAATTAACACACATCCAGGAAAATTTTAGAAAAAAACCTCATAGTATGTAATTACTAACAAAATTGTCCTAAATACTCATCATTAAAATATTTTAAGATCATTTTTGAAGAGTGAGCAAACAATTTAAAATTAATAATGTGTACTTTTTTGTAAACAGCTCTATAGAACTAAGGAAAAGGATTGATTTTCATTTATGCATAACCTGGGATCCAGGAAATTTGTGTTTAATTTCATGTTCTTTCACGTCCTTTTTAGAAGATGCTTGTCAGGTTTTTAACACCTTATTTTTTAAAAGGTAATTAGAGAAATATGAATATTACAAGAACGGAAATATGTCAAGGCATCTGAGATGACATGAAGTCAATAGGATTAGGGAGCCCCAGTGTACTTATAAATTGTATCAGTTAATTACTTCTGGTTTTAAATATTATGTCTTAAAAAATCTCTACAAACCCTTGCACAGTTAAGATGTTAAAGTGGATGTCTGTCTTTCTGCCAAAACCTCAAATGCTATCACAGCGTCAAGAAGCTAAGATAACACTTAAAAGGCACAGAACTGAGAGAACTTTTTTGTTTAAATTTCCAAACATAAGGGACTGGTGTACACACATTTAGCATCACCTCAAATGTCCCAACAGTGCACCCCCTTAAAATCACATTCTCTAAAACACACTCTGTGCATGATGTCATTGAAATACTTCACTGGCACAAACTATTCCATTCTTTCAGTTAAAATATTTATGACATACATACACTATTGGTGCTGAAATAAAAATATAAGTGTAAAGCATTCAGCTAACAGTGGAAGTATCTAAGGAAATTCAACTATGAAACTTACATCATAGACATACAGAACTTAAGACAAATTTATAACAGAACATCTGAAGGGAATTTCAGGGAAGAAGGAAAAACTCTTCCGTACCCTCTCAAAAAAACTGCAAATGCCAATACTTAGGGAAGGCTATACAATATCTCTGTGGGGTCAGACTATAAAAGATTGCTAATATTTGGATTTAAGATCTCTACCACACAAATCTGAAATTACTGCTGTTCTTGTAATGTAGATTTGCAAAAATGTCAGAGAGTCAAAGAACAAGGATTTGGAAAGCAATGGCAGTAGATTATATCTCCTGCACAAAGWTATGGTTGAATATTTATACTTTCATGATTTTATAAATTAAAATACAAAATACAATCACAGCTACTGAGGATTTACTCTAGGTTTTGGAAGCAGAGTTCATTATAGAGCAAAGACCAAAAAATGGCTCAACAGATTATTGATAATATTATCCGAGAGACTACCTTCAAAATATTCTTGCCTTAACAATAAGATTTCCGTATCAACATAAACACAACCTATCCTTTGGACTGCTAAAAATGTGGTTCTGCAGATGCTATATTCATACTAGATTTACCTCCATTCATGATATGAAAGAGTTCTTAAGTCTGTGTTGCTATGGAATAACAAATCTCTGCTGAATGAATACAGGAAGAAAAATTAATAATTCAGTGGGTTAAAGGCATTTAATATTACATTAATGACTGCATTTTAGTTGCTGAAATTTGGGATTGTACTTTTTTTGCAGTTACATTATTATTATTATTATTATTATTATTATTATTATTATTATTATTAGCATAGACATTCAAATCCTGTGTGTATAAAAACATCTTTGACCTTTGCAAAACTTCATGAAAGCGAATAATGAAATGACCCCCCAATAATAACCCTACTGAGGTGACATTTAAGTGTGAATTAAAATCAAAGTTTATATTACACCCATTCACAACCTTTTTGTAATGGAAAATCTGTAATAATCTGTATCCTTTTCTGTTCTTATTGAAATCAAGAATCAGATAACTTGTCAGAATGCCAGCAACCATTGCTATTTTGAGGAAAACTAAGATAAGCTCCTGGAGTTTTTTGGTGTGTCTTTGAGGTTTTTTTTAACCTATGTATTTAATTAATAGACTTCCTTTATTCAACTCTAGTTTGCAACTAAAATACCCAGATGATTTTTTTTGTCTTACTTTCATTGCTGCCTTCTCAATGAAATTGCTTCTTCGAACTCAGGGAAATCTTATCAATCTGTGTAGATACCTGATGGATGGAAGTAAACAAGGTAGAGCAAGGTATTCCTCAGCACTGCCCAGTGACAGGACAAGAGTCAATGGACTCCAACTGAAATGCATGAAATTCCATTAAAATGCAAGAAAAAAGGTTCTTTACTGTCAGGCTGTTGAGCAGTTGATCATGTTGACATGAGAAGTTGTGGTATATCCAACCTTAGAGATATTCAAAACCCAAATGGATTTGTTCCTGAGAAACCTGCTGTAATTGACCCTGCTGCAACCAGGTAGGCTGGACCAGATGATCTTCAGAAGTATCTTCCAACCTCATGCATTCTGTGACTTATGATAAAACCATCCTGTGTACTTAGGCTCCTTAGCTCTAGTAACTACATAAGCAGAGTAGAATCAGAGAACCACACAATGGTTTGTGTTGGAAGGGACCTCAAAGATCATCCAGTTCCAACCCCTGCCATGGGCAGAGACACCTCCCACTAGACCAGGTTTCTCAAAGCTCCATCCATAGTAACTATGACTTGTTTTAGTGAGATAGCTGAGGTAGGAGAGAAGGCATAGGCTAGCAACCTATACAATTACTAGCAATGTGGATAGGGTGGAGACAAATAAATTGCTTTCCATAATTTCTGGTAGAAGAAGTAAGGGACATCACACGAAACTAGAAGATGTAAGGGTGAAAATTAAAAAAAACAAACCAGATGTGGTTCTTCCCTTGATGAGTAACTGAGATAGTCATGGAGGCTCAGATTTTAAACAAGTTGAAAAAGAGGCTGGACAAACTCCTGAAAAACTAATAGTTCACRGGTTTCCTAATACAGAGGAATCACATCAGGCTGAAGGTGTCCTTGAATAGTGCTGGATTAGCATCTGGGGAAGTCACATAACCTCGTCTGTTCCTAAGTGTTTTGCTAGGATCTCAGCTGCTGCCGGTGCTGGAAAAATCTACTACACAAGTTTGACAAACCTCATTTTCTTATTACAATTTTATTTTAAATTTACTTGATCTTCAAATCAACATTCCCTCAGTTCTAATTTTCCAGACTGCATAGATAAGACCAGTTTTTCTCTTTTATTACATATCACACGTATATATGCATGCATATTTTATAATTTCCTTCCAATTTTAACCATTGTAATTGTCATATTTCCTTCAGTTCTGCACACCTTTACATAGTGCTTACACTCTTTTGTCTTTAACAGGGACACTAACACTGATTGCTGTCAGGGCTGATGACACAGTTTGGCTTAGTCTAGATCTGAAAAAAAAAATCATTACTGCATAAAGATGATAACTTCTATAATACATGTCATCTTTTGCACGTGTTTCACTTTGTTAGCTGTCTTGGTTACTTCTCTGTTTTCCAAGAACACCTGAAGAAAGAGAAGGGAGAGTGTAGTGGCTGGCTGTACAAGGGGCCAATGTTAGTCCACTATTCAGGAATGCAGGCTACTGCTGTCCTGCTATGTGTTGTAATATTAGAAGTGATTTATTGCTCTCACTTGTTGAATATATTGCATTTACTACTGAAATGCATGTTTTTCTACTATATGCCTCTGTCAGAAAGCACAATTCAAGAAGCATTCACAAAAAGGTGTATGGGGAGGAAATGAAATCATATTAAGAGGGATCACAAATAAATACGCCTTAAAAGCTTCTCTTATATTATTTGGTCACATGAATGCAGTAAATAGTAATAATTTTAATTTTGTATTTTTAATTTTGTTCTTTTGTCCTTAATTTTTTTTCACTGCAGCAAGTGAAGTACATTTAATACTATTAATTGCCTGCAACCCCTGCTGCTTTAGATTGTTTGGGTTACTTTGAAGTTTGATTTTTATCCCCTTGTGTGTTCATTATGTTCCCCATTACGTGGGTCTTGCTCTATATCTGACTACAGCTGAAGTTTCACAGTAGAAACATCTGACCAAAAAATACATGACACAGGAGACAGGTGCAGAACTGTAGTTTGGGTTTGCATAAGATGTTTTAGAATGAACAGATATCAATGTAATGTTCTGTAAATCGACATAGGCAAAAATCAGACTATGAACATAAAAAGGAAAAAACTAATTGCGGCATCAAAACCTGTAGCACATTTTCTCCCGTTCTACTACAGTATGTAACAGACCTGCTCTCTGTGAAGGGAAAGAGATGTAAAGAGCAGGAGGTGAAAGACTGTAGGGTTGGGGTTTTTTCTGCTATTTGTATGTAACATCCTTTTGTATATATAAATACCAAGCTAACATTTCTTAGCTCAATTCTGTTTCTTTGCCTTAAATTAGGAAAAATACAGTCTATGAAATGAAGGGGGATTTGTCAATGGGAAATGAAATACAAATGTTTCAAACATAGTACAGCAAGACATTAATCTTCAATTCTTGAAAGGAGAAATTTGAGAACAGAAATTCAGTTTATCTTTTTTCAGGTTTGATGAATTTGACTCACCAATGAACTATTATTGCTTCTAGTAATGCTGTCCCACAATTGGTAAGTGCTGCATTTTTCTTTCTAGGACTACTATTTATAATTGCAATCCTGTTTATTTAAACTAATTTTTTTCATATCCCATACATTAGTTTTTGTGCTTGGTCCAAATGATGTGATTGAAAATGCTAAATATATATAGTTGAGAAAGCATGGTAAGTAAATTCAGAAAAATTATTTAATGAAGGTATTTGCTGACCAGAGATGTTCAAGGACAGATACTGAGCACAGGGATTTGTCTAAATTGCTGCCTGTCTGGAAGATAGTGCTTTGTTACCTAAGCTGACAGCAGTGCTTGAGTTCTCTCTTGATGGTTATGGAGAGGAGAATGCCCTGCCACGGCTCAGATTTTATGCAACAGTGTTTTGACTTGACAACCCATCCAGGTAATAGCTCTAGAAAACTGTAGCCACGAGCAGAGTGAGGACCCCATTTCAAACACTCAGCAGCAGAGGAAACTTGAGTAGGCGGGAAAAGCTAAGCAGGACCATTCTTCCCATTGAAATGATCTGTAAAGGACTGTAGGGCAGAACGGCCTTTTTAGATATAGCCACCAGTACTGTTGTGTAATTCAGAAACCGGGTAGGCATTTGAACCTAAGCACTGCAGGATTAAATGAAACAGTGTAGCATGGATCAGACAAGATGTTACAAACCATAACTGTTCTCCCCATTTTGTTAGATGTTTCTGAGCTGGCCAGGCTCTGTCCTGCATATTATTTTCTCTGTATATGGAAATCTGCCCTTTTTTCTGCACGTGACTCAGCTCCTGTGTTGGATAAGCCCCAGCCAGTAGCTAAGCACCACACAGCCACTCGCTCACTCCCCACCCCCGCGGGCTGGGAGACAGAACAGGCAGAGTGAAACTCAGATAACTCACGGAACAAGATAAAGACAGTTTAATAAGAGAAAGGAAGAGGAAGGGGTGGAAAAAACGTATACCAATGCCAAGTGATGGACTCACCACCTCCTCCTACAATGCTCAGCCAGTCTGCAAAACAAGACTGCCTCCCAAGAAAAACYCTCCCCTCCAGCTTTATTGCTGAGCATGACACCATATGGTATGGAATATCCCTTTCATCAGTTGGGGTCATCTGGTCTGGCTGTCATCTGGTCTTCTCCCAGTGTCTCCAATGTCTTGTGCACCCCCAGCTTCGTCACTGGAGTGGCAGAGTGGGGAAAATAAAGCCTTGACTGCTCAGCAACAGCCGGAATATTGGTGTTTATCAGTGCTGCTTTGYTCACAGATGCAAAGGGTTGCTATGAAGAAAACTAACTCCATCCCAGCTAGGCCCAGTACAGCCTCCAAAGGGGCATTGAAGAACAAGTAATCTGAAACTTCTCACAGACACCTTAATACCATGCATGGCCTCACTTACACACAATTGAAAACATGCCTGGAAGGGTACTTTTCCTCCCAAGATTGTGCCAGGTTCTTAGAGGAGAAGTTGTCCATAAGCTTTCTTTACTAACCAGGGTAAATTTTCTGTGGAGAATTTTCAGGTAACGTAGAAAGCCAGTGAGAGTGCCAACATATCTACATTCTGCTGAAATGCAAAAGGAAATCCTCCTTTTTCTAAAACATCAGCTGGAATCCTATTTACCACAGCCCTAGTGTAACACACAGGGTGCAAAAGTCACTTGCAGAAATCAATCAAAACTAAAGAAAAAACTAAACTTGCCAATGATAAGAAACTTCCCTCTCTCCCATGCAATAGCTCAGCAGTTTAAGCATGCACACAATACTGAAGAGCCAAATTTTAATACACTCCAAAGGTTACAGCAAGTAAAGCATCTTGCTTCCCACAATAGCACATTCAGGCCACTATTGTGCTCCTCACACTATCAGCTGAAACGATATAAAAATTGTGTGCAAAACAGTACATAATTTATTAAGCCAAACCTAGAAAACATAACCCACATGCTCCATATGAAAGGTTAGGCTCACAAGCAAGGAACTCTGCTCTCTGGGCTCTTCTCTCACAGCTAATCATTGCCTTTTATGGGCTCAAATCCCTGGCAAATTCTTCTTCCCTGCGTGAAGAAAAAACAACATTTCATTCATTACATTCCTTCCAGGAACTTTTCTTCCTTCATCATGAAGACTGAAATATCTATTTTATAAGAAGATTGGATTCGATTAATCAAGAAGAAATACAGACTGGTCTTTGAATGCTTCTTAGGACTGAAAATGCTCCAGGTGATAAGGACAGTAGAACCGAACAGCATTTTACTCTGATAAGGACAGTAGAACCAAACAGCACAGCCTTTGAGAAACAAGTAAAGGATGTAACTTAGGCAAACAGGATGCCAGCTCAGCTCTGCAAGGCTTACAAAGCAGAAGTTATGCAAAATAATAGTATTGTGCTTACTCAAGAGCTGGGGTCAAGGAATGGCAAAATATTACGACATGGGACACTGAAGACCACAAAAGAAGACCCCAAAAGGCCATATAAGGACTTCTGATAAGGAGTGAAACTATGTAAATTTAGTAATACATATGCATCAAGTAAGCAGGGATAGCTAATGAATATGTAATTAGTGTGTAGGATAAAATCTCTGTTTGCTTGCTGCACTCAGCTACAGGAAGGCTCCTCCGAGTGGCCAGCGTGCTGCAATTACATGAATGCCTGCTTTCCAACACTCTTAACTGTGTTAGAGTCTTTCCATCTGACCRACTTGGGGATCCCAGCTGGGTCTAGTCAGGTACATGCTGATCCCCCTCAGTGTTTGTCTAATGCATTGCCTGCTCTGACTCACCTTTCTGAAGCATACAGAGAACCCAGACACAGCTAACCTTGAACTACCATGTTGACTTTTTTYCTGGCCTAAGTTGTTTTCTGTAACCATCCACTAAAAGAAAATATAAAATTTTTTTCTAGGCGTGCAACAGCTCTTCTTTTTGTCTGTGCTGCACTTGCTGAATCTGCAATATTTAACATGACTGAAGAACTTTGTTCTATTTATGAAATGAGAAAAACTTGTAAAAGAGACTACTGCACATAATATTTTTTAAAAATATGCAGAGGAAACTTTTGTTCCTTTCTCCTGCAATGTTCCAGATACCAAGAGCTTTAGAAGTAAAATTTAGGACAAAAAAAGTATATCTTCATGAAAAATCCATGTAAAAGCAGTAAGCAATACTTACTGAGATATCAGAACACTATTTTTCCTGTATGTGACAAGACATCTGGATATTCTACATAACTGCTTAAAGGTTCAAACATTTTTAAACAATAAAACTTAATTTTGTTTTAATTTATATAATTTTGTCATAGGATGTCTTCTGAATGCTTGAATTTGTATGTCTTCCCTTTTTTACAATAACGTAACACCATGAACTCTACTAGAAATACTCCTGATTCACAGTGACACAAGCCTTGTAAATGAAAATAATAGCTATTTTGAGTTGCAAAGTGTGTTCTGGTGTACAGAACAAGTTTACACTGAAAACATGTTTATTTCATTATGTCAGTTACTTTTTATCCATGAAATTTCATTTAAAAATTATATAAAAGTGAAGTAGACTAGTTTGGCATTTCTAGGCCTAACAGGAGATTTCCTACTTTCAACACGAAATATGTTTAAAATAAGTACATGAACTTCCTCAAGCATGGCCTTAAAGAATTTCAGAAAATTTTGGTATGTTTCACAGATGAAATATAAGTAAAGAAGCCACCAAAATAAATGAGGTACAGCCTACTAGAAAAAAAAAAAAAAAAGACTATTTTTTTTTAGTACAAGTCAACATCTTTCAAAATAAATCACATTAAACATAGAAAAATGTAATGAATATTTTAAAGAATATTGTGTATCTAGACAATAACACCCCTTTTCCTAACCCCAGATTTCTTACATTGAAACAATTTTTATTTTTCCTTTTGCAGTCAGGCTGATACATTTAGGACTACACATGAAAAAACTTTACTTATCTGGATGTGGTTGTGTCTAATTTTACTTATTACATTGCATTTAAACAGTTTGATGATTTTTTTACTTCTACCCAGTCATCATGAAGTTATTAAAAATATTTAAACAAGTTTGGTAATATTTTAATTCTAAATCACTAAGTTTAAAATCAAATGCTGACCATTTTCAATGAGTATTGAAAATGTTTGAAGCAATTTTTTTTTTAATGATTAATACATTTCAATCCATTGATTTCTAAGCATATGAAGGAGTTTAAGCAAATGAGATCATCATCAATCTGCCAATTCTAATAGGACGAATCATTCTGGTATAAAGACTCAGACTGAGATAATTTAGTTTGCTGAGATGAAGCAAAATCAGCAGTACCGTGTTGGAGACATCTAAAAATGAGGCTAAAAGGAATAAGAAGGAATTTGTGAAGACTTCAAAGCCCTTGGTGGTTTAAAGCCTCTGTTAGCACCACAAAGGAATCTATCACCGAGTATTTCACAGGAGTCAGGCACAACATCTTCCAGCAATGCCTGACTGGCTGAGTCAGCATGGCTGACTGAAAAATGTTATACTGCTAGGAAATTATGGTAATGGCATGCAAATAGGTTGGAAAATAAACACAGATCCAGGGTTAATATACAGCTAGAGTTAGTTTCACCTTCCAGACCTAAGGTTCAGTTTATTTCACTAACCTATTTAAAATGTCCTCTCTAGAATAATTTCCACTTTTATGGCAAATTGGTCAATGGATCATTTAGGTACCGAAGCTTCTTTTGATCTATGGGCAGTGATATGTCATCATTTCTATAGGAGGTGGCCACTTATATCCTGAATTACTATTATATTGACCTGTTCTGAAATGTAAGGAGGATTACTCATATGCTGGTAATCTTGATCACTTAAAGGGTGATCATTCTCTCTCAAATATAACCCCCACACCCCAAAAAATATCGTTAATTTCTTGCCTGTCCACTAACTCCCATTTTTTGCAACAATTTGCTGAAGCACTCACAATAGTCCTGCAATCATTACAAATCTTGATGTACAATCAATATGCTCCTTACCATCACTGCTTTGTGGTGTACTCCACTCATGCTGCAGGTACTCCCAGGCACTGAGATCCTCTTTTGCTCTAACTGTATCAGAGACACTCTCCTTTGCCTCCCTCCTGTTGCTTGATATGCTCTGTATTAGGGGAAGAATGTTTACAGGTGTTTCATTTGTTCTGAGAAACTTCTGAAAAGGACTTTGCTAGAGCAGAACGCAAAGACATATCTGAAAAACACCAGTTGCTGATAAGAAATCAGTCTTTCATCTCTGAGACAGGTCACACATATGCCTATGCCTCAAATGCAGTGCGACAGTTATGCAGTCCTTTCCACAGAAAAAGGGTGGGATGCAGTTTTAGAGATGGTGTGACCCACACATATATTAAACGCCGAAGGAGTTCTTTACTGCAAGAACTTGATTCCCTCACTCAACAGAGCACCTGAGGAGAGCTCCTTAGAGTATCCCAGCATGTGCAAGGTAACAGTAGTGTAAGCAAAAATCCAAATTGCTACTTGCTTTAAAGACTGGATTCTCGTTCTGATCAATGGGAGCTGGGAGTTAATGGGTAGGGCAAGGATAGTATGAAAGAGCGATGTCTGCCAGTGATCTCTACTTGCACTGTTTGAGCATCAGTGTCACAGTCACTTGGTAAAAAGTTTATGTTAACATTAACAAAAATAAAAAAGTAATGATATTTGACTTTTCATCTCTACCAGGATAACAATGGAAAACTAAGGTGATCACCATGATCTGTTTCTTTTTCCATGTGAAATGAGACCAAGTTTCATTCCTGAGAAAGCTCAGATTCTCCTACTACAAATATTTAATTGTTCAAGTGATGTTCATATTTGTCAGCACTAAGATTTCAGAAAATGGAACTATTCTGGTTGACAAATACTGAGTCAAAAATCTTGAAGTATGTGAATTTCATCAACATTCTAACAACAGCTGCGTAGTACCAGTGCCATAACAAACCACAGAGCCGGTAGGTTTTAGGATTTTAATTTGCAACAAAAGCTTTACATTTCAAAGATACTTGTCTCAATTTTCAGACATTTTGACTTGTTTCACTACATTTAGTTGAGAAATGTTCTGTTTAGTACAAAGCAAGAGGGCTGCAGGCCATTCATGCTTATTAGCCTGAATTTTATGCATTTCTATTTCTTTTTATGTTTATTCTCTGGTAAGTAGAACACTACAAAGTAAAAATACAGAAATCGGAAATGTGTACTCCTGCCATTTAAGCTAAGTTTGTACTGAAAAAGCAATTGATAGAGGGGGGTTCTCTTGGCTCAGATTACCTAAAGTTTCCATTGTGAATTTATAGAACATTGAAACAATTACAAAGATCAGGATACTCAGATGCTTTGTAATCAGTGTGACAGAAAAAGCAGCTGTGAAAATGAACACCAAAGTGACTCAACGAAGAAATAGCACTCAAAAGAAAAATATTACTAAAGCAGTGCACCACAGAAAAATTTTCCATTTTCTGTACCTTAGGAACAAAAGAGAAGAGTTCTGCTTTTAAGGTCAGGATTCAGTTCCTCTCACCCATAGTGTGGATAAAGCAGGCTCTATAAATCTGCTTTGGGATTCCAAAGTAATGTTGGAGGTTCTTATCGAAAGCCGTTGAACCTTCCTCATGGCAAGAGAGTGACATCATTTATGTCCAGTGATTTCTAAAAGACTGCAGTGATGGACTTTCTACCATCACTGTTATGATCTTCTTAAAATTTATCTGGGAAAAGCAAAAAGGAAGTAGGAGAATCAAGAAGCCACTGGCATGTTCAGTTCTGTCAATGGCTCACGCAACCCACCTTTAGAGTTTGGGTCTTTGCTGCCCTCATGTGGCTCGTGGGTTTCAGAGTCCTTCCAAGGCAGGAAAGGGGACTCGGTGTGTTCACACTGGACGAGTGTCCTTTTGTTACAGTACATTCAAACTTTGCGGGATCTGAAGGGATGGGATTGCACTTAGAAACAGTAAGAAACATAAAGAAACAAATTACAGTGGGTAGTATTAGGGATTCCTATTTGACTTCTTATTTATATTTGTTAAGACCTATTACCACGATATAGCATGCTTGCATGTTTATTTTTTTATGTTTTCATCAAAAAAATAATATTGGACGTTGTCAATTAGTCCTGAAGTAGTAAAGCTAATTGCTACTACCAGTAACAAAATTTTCTTATGTGTATAAAGAAATGAGATATAAAAATGGCAATGTAACTGCAACTACATTAGTTTTTCTTCTTATTTTTTTGTTTTTAATTTGAAAAGATCACAGAAACAAAGGCTGAAATGCAGATTACCTTATTGTCAACAGTGACATTTCCATGAACTCTAGAAAATACCTATATATATATAAGTACAGATATATATATAGATATATACACTAACATCAGAGATAATGGTTCCTTCTATAATGTAGCCATTTCAGCTTGCCCAAAGCTTCACAGAAATAGCAATAAAACAATTTGACAGYCAAATACTAGCTAACAGAAATCAACAGGCCTGGATCTCTTTTCGGGAGTATCACTGACTGAGAGGAGAAGCTTGAATCCTACCAAAACAACACTGTCTGATGCATATTGACACTCTGGAGAGCTCTGTGCACTTCAAAAACACAAATTAATAGCAAGTACCCGACAATGGCTCTCCACAGTTCCTGCATTTAGTGTAAAGCTTCTCCTGCTAAGTGCTCGCAACTTTATTAAGAGCAATGAACCGAATTCGGCTAAGAAAAAAAGCTCTGAACCTTCCAATTCAGCAAGCGTTGTGCCAGYTTACTTATGAAACAGATTTAACTGTACACTTACTGGGTTTGCATGGACAGGTTTAGGTAGCGGGAGGACTCCCGTGGTACTTTCTGTGAGAAGCCGCCAGAAACTTCCCCCGTACCTGACAGAGCCAATGCCAGCGGGATCTGAGACAGACCCGCTGCTGGCCAGGGCCAAGCACATCAGTGATGGTGACAGCACCTCTAGGGTAGCACACTCGAGAAGGGAACAAGTTACTGCACAGCAGCAACTGCAGACAGAGAGGAGAGAGAGTGTGTGAGCGGGACAGCCTTACAGACACCAAGGGCGGTGAAGAAAGAGGGAGGGGAGGTGCTCCAGGCGCCGGAGCCGAGATTCCTCTGCAGCCCATGGAGGTCCATGGAGGAATAGAGATCTGTCTGCAGCACATGGAGGACTCCATGCCGGAATGGGTGGATATCTGAGGGAAGCTGTGACCCTGTGGGAAGCCTGTGCTGGAGCAGGGGAGAGAAGAGCCTGTAGCAGAACAAGTTTGCGGACAGGAGCTGTGACCCTGTGGGGTACCCACACTGGAGCAGGCTGTTCCTGAGGGACTGCACCCCAAGGAAAGGGACCCATGCTAGGGCAGTTTATGAAGAATTGAAGCCCATGGGAGGGATCCCAGGCTGGAGCAGGTGAAGAGTGAGGARTCCTCCCCCTGACCAGGAAGGAGCAGCAGAGGCAATTTGTGATGAACTGACCGCAGTCCTCATTCCCTGTCCCCCTGCCCCTCTGCAGGAGACAAGGTAGAGAATTCAGGAATGAAGCTAAGCTTGGGAAGAAGAGGAGGGGCARCGTGTTTTTAAGTTTTGGTTTATTTCTCATTCCTACACTGGTTTGATTGGTAATAAATTAAAATAATTTTCCCAAATCAAGTCTCTTGCCCCTGACAGCATTTGGTGAGTGATCTCTCCCCGTCCTTAGCTCTCCCCTGTCCAGCTGGGGGGAGGACTGATAGGGTGGCTTTGATGGGCAGCTGGTGTCCAGCCAGGGTAAAATCACCGCATATACTTATGACACATGATCCGATTTAGAGTTCCAACCACCAGAGTTCTTTGAGTTAAAACCGATTTTCTATTCAGACTTAGAGAACACAGATTTTAGTTATAAAGTGTAATGCAATTGATGGACAGCTCTCACAATACTTTATTGTGTATAGCAGGAACTTTCCAAAACTATGTTTTTTTAAGTCCTAAGGGAAAGTTTTGTGAATTTGGAAAAGGGCAAAACATTTGATTTTATAGGAARGAAAAACAACAAAAAAAATATAGGAAGACATTATTTTACAGAGATACCCTCTATACAGCAATATCAAAAGCAGTCTGTCTTTCTCACCCAGCCCCTCTTTCACTTTTTTGCCAGTTAAACCGGTCTTTTTCATGCCAGTTTCCTCAAAAATATTGCATGAGCTCAATGAATCAATATGTGAAGACATTTAAAATGTCCTTAAATCATTAACATATTATGTGCAAATAATAGTATTTATTGAGTTCTGTGAAATGGACATAGAAACTGTTAAAACTCTGTGTATTCTTCAGTGTGTTAACACAGGAAAATGAAATTTCATCATAACTCCTGCTAAAGAAATACAAATATGAAGAGGTTCCAAGAGAAATAATTAAAATTATTTACATTAGTAATATTTTCAGTATGTGATGATAATTTTTAATGAGAAATCTTATGTTATTTAACTTGTGTCTTAAAGCTTTGTATATATAAAAGAACCTAAATGAGCAGAGTCACTGCAGAATATTTTTTCCCCGCTTCTTGAAAAGCAACAAGGAAAAGTCATCCAATGATTTTGATGATAACTCCTGTTACTTGCTCTGTAATTTTTCCTACCATGAATAAACAAAGGATCTAGTCTAAGCAGTTTAGATGAATTTTTAATTTGTCTAAAACAATCCCTGCAATTATAAGCAATTTTTGTAAATGTAACAAATAACAGTGACATGGCATCTGCTGTTCTTATTGGATTTTGTAGATGAGCTTGGTTTGAGYGCCCTCTGCTCTGGCCAAAATCCATGAGAATGTAATTTGTTTTGGCTCATTATGGATCTGAGTTTAAGAACACTGTGTAAGAATTTATCTGGGAACCCATGAAAACCCAATGGAGGTATCAGTCCACAGGTTTTATATGCTTTCTAATAGGAACTGAAGTTGCCAGGCAGGTATATCCTTCACCTCTGACTTCCAACTGGGTTGTTTTATGCAGCTGCTAATAATACGTATCAATAGCCTGCAGTGAGAAAGGCAGAGATGGCTGCTGCTGGTAACAATACTGCTACTGTAACGATTTGTAAGAGCAAAGAAAAGCTTTTGTAAACTTCCATTTTGGCTTGATTTTGTAAAGTGCTTTCATGCAAACTTTTTAGGTACATCAATAATCTGTTCAATTCTCCAAGACAAAATCAGGTTGTTAAAGGTGGGAATTTGTCCATACTGAAGTGAGGCCATGAATGGATGGCAAACACAGATCAAAACAACCCTTCTCACGCTCTCACAAAATTTAACTGTTTTCCATTTACCCGACTGATAAGTTGGGCTCCATTTTAGAAGTCCCACTGACTACTGTGAGACTATGCACAATAGACCAGCAATCAGCGGCTCCACGTGGGAAGACAAGCTTTTGACAGATTTTGGTACATTAGAAAATCTCTCCTGCTGCCTGTTTTAACATGAAGGACAGGGAACTATAAGGATTAACAGCCCGAATTGAATTGCTCAGACTTTTTTGAGCACTCTAGGCAGAAAGAATCCAGTTKTATAAACCAGCTGGAGTTTTCACCATTGTACAAGCAATTATCAATGAGTCTACATCTTCTGCATCAGAAATTATTATGTGTGAAAAAACAAGAATATTCTATTTGTTGCACCATAGTAAACACTTAAAAATTATAAAAGAACTGTTATGGATATGTTATAAAACTGTATTTATATAAGTATTTCTATCTTCTTCTTGTTGAACAAGAACTGTTTCATACCYTACCTCAGAAATTAATGAATCCTTGATAAAACTGTTTCTCAGTGGGAAAGAAGTTCATCAATACGCCAAAATGATGAATAAAGAATAACGACATGCAGACTTTAAAAACACAGAAGAGAAGCTGGACAAGAGGGAAAAAAAAAAAAGGTGGGGGTATTTAATTACATATACTGCTGTCCTCTATGGCTCTGGTTTCTCAGGATGATTTAGTCTCCTTCTCTGCTCTGAAATAAGTCAGGATTTTCCAGTGAGTACTGCAGCCTCATCTTAGTCCAGCTATTTTTGTTGATTATGGAGGGAATCTGAAGTGAGTAGGTGGCTATCTTAGTTGTCACAGTTCAGTGTTTTAAGTTAAGTGGAATAATTCTAGATTTCTGGGAATATTTTCAAAGGTTCATTAGCAGCTAAATAGCAACACCCAAAAGAAAATTCAATTGCCTTAATCCCTCTTAAAATTCTCTATCTACGTTGCAATTCCCTCATCAGTATGACAGAAATAATCCCACTAGTGCTCAGAGCATTTTTTATTATTTTTTAATTTACTGGTATGAGCATGCATAGCATCCCCTACCATATGTACAATTCTGACAGCTCTGGTTCTACAGCTGTAACCATGAAATTCAGACAATCCATTCCTTTGTTAGTTACTCAATACTGCAAATCACTGAGACACTGCTTCTCCTTTCAAGATGAGAAAAGTAATACCATCCTTCTTCAGAGGAGGAAGGAAAAATGTTATTAATTTTTAGGAAGCACTTACCTTTCAAAGTGAGTGAGAAAATAAAAGAGTGTAAACAAAGTGAATCTGTGCTACTCATCAGTGGAAGTATATTTTTCAAATCTATTTTTCTTCAGCTTTTCCTGATCAGTAATCCCTATTTTTTAGTACAAATTATTGAATCAATTCTGTAAACAAAGAAAAAGATGAACTGAAAATAAGTGTTGTCCAATTTCAGAAGAATACTATGGTTATTCAAATTATTTGTTTGGAATGTTTTAATTACAAATGTAACTACTCTCTGCCCTTCCTGCTCACTTTGAAGATAAACATATAAACAAGCGTTTTTTTCCCTCAGTTTTTTCAGACAAAGCTTTTAGGTAAACAAGCACAAAATTTCATTTTAAAGCAACAGAAATACCTGTATTTTTAAAAGCAGGGTTCCTACAACATACATAGGCTATCTGTCTCTGCATGAAAGCAAAAAGTACATGTGTATATACACATGCAAAAACCATAAAATACTTGTTTTGATGAATCCAGGAAAGAATATCACACGTGTTCTGGGCTTAATCTAGACAGGCATAGTTTAGTGTATACTTATAACAAAATACAGTGGTCTAGAAAAACTTTTACAATCTCAGATTTCAGTCTAATTCCAAAAATCTTAAACATTTTTAAAAGCAGCTTACAAAGTAATTTTAAATGTACTTCTGAAATTAAGACACAAGGCTACAATTACACAATGTGCTTCTTACACTGCAGTTTCTCTAAGGAACAAAGCTTCAGCTATCAATATTTCTACAGGAATGAGGAAGAGGATACGGTTTTGCTTGTAATTTGCATTTCATTTCTCTTAGCTTGTTAATTAGACAAACATTTTTTCTCTTCATTAAGTGTTAATTCAATCACGTGTCTATACCATGACTCACTTAAATGTGTACATCTTTAACAGGAAAATGTTAGCAGTGAGAAATAGATAACAAAATCTTGTGTCTGCATTATTGTCAATTCTTTTAACATACTTTTAATAAGTTTTATGTATTTAAAGTGTGAAGGCCAGTAAAGAAAAAGGTGAAGATATTTCAGCTTCCAGAAACTATTCAGCAGTAGGTCCTCACAATCACAATATATTTGAGAAGAAATGTTTAAGGTATATGCGGAAGGCAAACAGTTTCTTTAACTGAGTTTAAGGATTATTTGTTAGTTTAATCTGTATATSGAAATTCCCTGTATATTTTATATATAAACCCATTTCTTCCAGGAAGTGATGAAGACTGGGCTATGTACATTCTGTAGTACAGTTTCATTTAGGTACTTTATTTCTGCACAGCAAATACTGATAAGCCTGCCTTAAGAGGCTTGAAGCCACACATATTGCTGTGTATGGCATCTACTTTTGAGGAGTTATTTCTTTTTCAATGGTTGCATAGGATCATTCCCTTTTCTATTTTGCTAATTGAAGAAGAATACATCTATTTTGGGTGCATTTATTTCCATCAGTTCTTAAAAATTGGAGTAATAGTGTCAAAGATTTAATACTGCTTCCAAACCTCACTAATCAGACCTTAGTTAGGTAGGCACTAAGAACCAACTTTTCAGAAAGTGTTAATTTTGCTATCTATTAGGCCCCTAAATTCTTATATGGTGATTTTAAATCCCATCCTGTATTTTGGTTTCTGATCTTGGTGATAGCAGATTTTGAATAAAGCATCATGGGGTTTAATTTTTTAATACTGCATATTTTTAAGGCAGCATTGTAAATCCTCATTTAATTCAAAGAATTCCATCARTGTACCTACCTGTTTATTAAGCAGATATATATGTATTAGTCCTCTTCTTCTCCCGCTAGCATTACTGTCACATGCATGTTATAGATGAAATAACACAGTCTTCAGAGTGTAAAACCTCTCTACCCACAGTATAATTAGATTTCACTCTAGATTGGGGGGRGGTGTTTTTTGGGAGGGGGCAGGGGAAAGTAAGAATGTTTTGATATTATGTGATTCTTTTCTAATAGGAAAACTGAAGAAATTGGGTAGAAAACATGGCCAGGAGATTCTGTGTACATCCCTGTATGAAAACCTTTGTCAATATTAGGACTCCATGAGGATGCTGATGTGGCTTATGAGCTCAACAAAAATAATTACCTGTATTCAGATTCATGCATGAAGTAATTTTCTGAGTGGTTTTGTTCTGTTTTAAATAGTTCCTCTTCTTCTTGGCATGTTAAGTTCTAAAAGCAAAAGAGATAAATTTGCCCATTTACTTATGATCACTAATAACTATGAAACACTTATTTGGAAATCACAATACTCAACATTTGTGTTAAGAATTAACTTAATATGCTTCTAGCAAACAACAGTCTGATAGTCAACAAAATGCTAGATGAAAACATGATCTCACCCTTAGCTAATGCACAGCTATGAAGCACCAGAAGGGTGCAAATTAATTTCTCCACTACATATCACTTTATGGCATATAGACAGTACCAGCAATATTGGCTCTTTGATGATGGCATGAAATAATTATAATTAATAAATAAATAAATAAAGGAAAAATCAGCAATACTGTATTCTTTGATTTTAGGAGAGTGATGTAGTCATTTGATTACTGTGTCCCTCAGCAGCTTGGGAGAGATCTGAAAGCAACTCTATTGCTAAGTGGTTTCTTTGGTTCTTTCTTTAGGTTAATGAAGAAAACAATAGGGATTGGGAGTGTTCCTGCCATGACTAAAATACGCTTTATCATTTGTCTATCTGAGAATTACAGACAAAAAATTAAACGAACAGATTTTTAACTGTGCTACTTTCTACTCTCACTCTTCATGCCAACTTTTCTTACGAGCCAGCTCCCAGCCTAGACTCAGGACAATCTTTTCAAGATCTCCCATTCTTAATTACATTTTTGGAGAGTTTTACAAAGCAATGCCCTTTCYCCAGTGTGTTTGGGGACTGTAAGTAAAGAGTATATACATCAGCCTTTTCCACATTTCACCAAACTGTTTGAAGACCCTGTGGAGATACCTGACAGCTGATAAAGCTTGCTTTTGGGAATGTTCTAGCTTATAGCTAGACTTGGGACTGTGCCACTTGATGGCAAGTCTGAAGAATGACAGGTACTTTTTTCCCCCTTGTCCCCAGATTCCTATTAGCATTTTTCAAACATATCACTGAGGGCAGCATGATATCATACAAGGATATAAAGTCCTAAGTGAGTATAGTATATTGCTTCTAATAAAGTACTATGAAAGGTGATAGTCCCATGTAAACTATCCCATTACTTCAGAGTACTGACCTGTAGTTATCTGGTAAAGTAAAAGATAGAAATGCTGGTATTTCTCTTGTGTAGATGGAAACTTGTATCCACAAAGAAAGCTGCCATTAAGTTCTAGTCAGCATTCAAACCAATACTCATTCATTTTACTATTAACACTTTAGATAAACATAATTGTATGTTTACTTAACTAATAACCCAAGGCAATCTACTTAAGCTGAAGAATGCAGCACTAAATTATTCCCAATTATTCTTGATAGAAGAAGTARAAGCCATTCACCTCTGCTAGAATGAACAGACTTTCAGAGGGAAAGATGCTGAGAAAACTAACAGCTTAGAAGTGTGTAGATCTACAGCCCCATAACAGAAGACCTAATCTCATTTACCAGCTAACCTTCAGTCTGCAGTTATTGATTTGACTGCTGGGATGCACCATGTTATTCCTCTAGGGATTAATCAGCCTTGTCCCAGCAATAATATGGTCAACTTCACATGAAAAGTTGCTGGATAATGAAAAAGATCACAGCAAGGCATTCAGCAAACCTGAAGAGAAAAAAATGTAAACTCGACATGACTTTCACCTTTACAGAATGTTAATCTAAACAAACAATTAATTGAAAAAGGTAATAATTCTGTTCAAACATAGTTATCTTGGCATTTACTAYGTACTTTAGTTGTCATTATTCTTAAGATAGCACTTGGCACAGATTTTTAACAATGTAAAAAAAGAGAAAAGAAAATTTCCTTATTATGTGACAACTCTGAAAATTATTTCCATCTTAAATTGGTGGGAGTAGTTTAAAAAATTTTGTAAGGGGTCCCTGACATCAACAATAATTAATTCAGGAAAGAAACCTGAGAAGTTWCCTATGCTTCATTTAGATTACTGAAATGAGTTTCTACAACATATTACAGATAAATTACATTTTCTAAACAAAAATTCTTATTTAGTGAAAAAGAAAAAAATAAAATTAATGACAAAGGCAAATTTTCCAACTATATGAAAGCACTGGTTTCCAACTAGAAACTGAATTGACAATTTTACTCAAAAATTTTGTTTCAGCATATATATTCCAAGATAACCAAAACAAGTAGAGGAATCTGGCAGTGGAGGGCAAAGGGACCTTCCCCACAATATCTCAAACAGATACAACTAGGAGTTAGTAAACCAACACATTTGCCAAAGTTATGTAAAACATTGTGGAATAGAACCTTAGCTGAGTAGCAAATCAATTCTTCAAGACACTGTGGGAATTGTGGAGGAGAACAAGTGTCCCAGCAGAAGTCCCATGGTGAGCAGTGGGGTTTGCACCAACTACAGTGGGAAATGAAACCCTGCATGCATTTCCTTTTGCAAATCAGGGAAATGAAAAAAACCTGTATGACCAACAGATGGAAAAGGTCATCCTATTTCCTACTCTCCTTGTGCACTCCCAGCTGGAAACAGCCCCATGCAGCTGTTCGCTCACTCCTCCATGGTGGGATGGGACAGAAAATCATACAGGTAAAAGGTAGAAAACTCATGGGTTGAGATAAAAACAGTTAAGTAGGGAAAGCAAAATTCATGCACACAAGCAAAGCAAAACAAGGAGTTAATTCACTGCTTCCCATGGGCAGGCAGGTGTTCAGCCATCTCCAGGACAGCAGGGACTCAGCACGTGTAATGGTGACTCGGGAAGACAAATGCCATCACTCCAAATACCTCCCTTTCCTTTTTCTTTCCCCTAAGTTTATATGCTGAGAACAATGCCATATGGCCTGAAATATCCTTTTGGTCAGTTGGGATCAGCTGTCCCCACTGTGTCCCCTCTCGACTTCTTGCTCACCCCCAGCCTCCTCTCTGGCGGGGTTGCATGAGAGGCAGAAAAGGCCTTGATGCTGTTCAATCTCTGCTCAGCAGTAACAAAAACATGCCTGTGCCATCAACACTGCTTCCTGCACAAATCCAAAACATAATCCCATACAAGATATTATGAAGAAAATAAACTCTATCCCAGCAATGGCCTGCATACCTTTACAGGAAATATTATCCTTAAATAAAGCATTCATGACTCACCTCATGACAACTAATCACAGTACCTGTTTTACTGTCATTCAAAACTGCCAAACAAAACCTCAGTTTTGACAATACTTCAGTGCAGCATTTGTTAACTTAAGGCTTCTGTCATCACTTTGTTGTGAAGACAGATCGTGTCTGGAAAGGGGTTTTCAGAACAGAAAAGTACTTAGAAAAGCACAGGAAAGAACCCTGGTTCTTTCCTATTCTCCTGGGACAAAACAGCAAGTACAGGAGAAAGGGAACGACCAGATCACTGCCTCATTCTCCTTGGGGCATTATTCTAATTGTGTGAGAGATCATGTGTGAAGAAGATCATGTATGAGGAAGAAGTAGACAGGCCACCTCTGGATACCTAGAGAGATCCAGAGTCAGATGGATTGGGAAAAACAGAGCCACTTATGCCTCTCTACTGCTAATTCAGCACTAGGTTGGACTCCAAGCAGTGAAGCAACAAGTGGACTATGCAGACACATCAACTCTCTGTAAGTTTCCTTCTAGATTGCCTTTGTGAAAAATGATTATTTTTTTATCCACATCCAAATTATTAAAGCAGTGGGAGTTAGCATGATGAGGTGACTCTATGCAGAAACTGTCTTAAGGCAACAATTTTCAATAGCGTTTCTCAGGTGGATAAAACTGCCAACTGAAATTCCAAGATTTTGTGTCCATATAAATTTATGTAGTTTCATAATAATTTATAKTTTTAACAATTACAGCAAAGACAGCCTGAAGCCAAGCAAGGCTTTCCCTTGTGCCTCAGACTTCAAGCTGAATATTTCATTTATGTGACATAACTGGCTATGAAAACTACTGTTCTGGCATTACAAACAAAATCACCTTTAATACTTTTTTATAGATTATTTAGCAGGAAAAAGTTTATGGCACAGTCTCATTCTGAATTAATTTTGTTGCCAGAACCATGATACATATAACTAGCTGGCTAGCTTTTTGTGCTGTACTTCATAACCAAGCCGGTCTGTATCCTTAATTATATAAAGAACTTGATCAAGCTAAATTCCAGATGCCACATTTTATTTCACCGTTGCTACCCAGATCAATTTTGTGTTCTTTGGTGTTATTAAGGATAATGTAACAAAATGTTGCTTCTGACCAAAACCCAGGACCTTTGCACCTCACATGCCCTGCATCTCATCTGRAGGCCACAGTACTAAAGACAGTTTCACCAGATGATAACTTTAATTGCAATACATTTCTGCAAGACTAAGCAATGTAGTTACATAAATTTATGTCTACAGTAAATTACAAAATTTACTAAAAATAACTACACTGTGCTATTTAGGAAGAAAGAGCTTCCAGTGTTAGGATTACAAAATTAATTTTTCAAGTAAAGCTGTGAAAATAACTGATTGTGTTGATATGTCTGTGCCCCAAAACCAATGAAAAAGTATTAGTATTTAGGGCAGATAGAAAAATAAAGAATTTCTGCTTATTTACATTTGCCCTATCCCCTCAAGATATAATTCTCAAAGTAAACACAGTCTATTGGAGTTTAAAAAATAAACTTCTGTGTTGTTTTCTTCTTGGCCATTTTTGGGGGTGTGTGTCTATTTTGGTTATTGTGTTTTGTTTCTTTTAATGTAACCAAATTCAYGGGTGAGACTTCATTTTGAAACTGGAAGTGTCAAAATGAAGCATTTTGGGGTTTCACACACACACACAGACACACCCTGTTCTCTTCCTTCTTCCCATCGTTCTTCTCCCTGTCCTCACCACAGATTGTTCAGTGAGCCTGGCCATAACTCAAGGCATGAGCTCTGTCTCAGACCAAGATCTCAGGCTGTAAAGGCAAGTAAAACAAATCAAGTCCACAATCTTCACTTTTTTTTTTCCCCCCAGGCTGAGCATTCCATAATCATTCTCAGTAAAATTGCCACGTATACACGACTGCATGAACAGATATGCAGTCAGAGCAGTTCACCCTTCCTCCACCATCCAGTTAAAGGCAGCTTTCTGAACAGTTGTTATATCAGTGCACAAACTCTGCAGCCAGAAAGAGAATGGAGAAGAAGGTCTGTATACAGTATCTATATGAGACTGCAAAGTCCAAAGGACAAAGGATTCTGCAAGAAAAAGAAGTTAAATAGAAAAGCGATAATTTACCCATAAAATAGTAGAGAAACAAAATTCTAAATTAACATTAATTTGTGAAATTATACCATATATATGTTCTGTCTCAAATTCAGCCAGTTTACGACTCTCTCTGTTTTCTTCCACCAGCTTTCAACCCTTCTTCTCTTTCCCCAAGTCATTTTTGAGTGTGTAGCAATTTAAATGCTCTAAGTACAAGAATTTAGTATAGACATTAATATTTGTTGCACACTAGGAGTGCAACATTAACAAATGTTGCATCATTAAAACTTTACAGAAAAGCGTATAGATCAAAGGCAAGAAACGGCTTGGAAATACTWAAACTCTTATAATTGAACTAAACTGATTCTTGAGAACTGAAGGAGTGTTAAGCATTATATAGGATCTTTTTTATTAAGTAATCAAAAATTGTACTTTAAGAAATTCCTAATGTATTTGTACTCTAGCTACAGGTTTGTACTCTGGCCTGTGCTGAATCCTGAACCCTGTTCACATAATTGGTTGTGACATCAAGGTCATTTTGTGGTGTTTGTTTAAAGCATAAGATAAAAGGTAGTGTAGAAATCACATTACAGCAAGAAACGTTCTGAAGGTCTCAGCATTTTGTCTTGTAAAACATGCCCCAATATTTGCAGGGGTTCCATTTGCAGTGCTGTCTTCTGAAGTGTTAAATAATACTTGTTATCCAGCAATTTAGAAAGAGTAGGCCCTTCTTGTGCTTTGCATATCCCATCCACTTGGCCCTTCCAGGAAGCAATGAAAAGTAGCACCAGTGGTTCCCTGCGTGTCTTGTCCTTCTTTCGAACTGAAAGCAGACAAATGTGGGGGGAACTGTGTACATCTGCCTGAACAAGAAGCAATAAAGAACTTAATACTCAAGTCTRGGTCATGCCAAACAATACAGAGGACAAAATAAAAGAGCCTTTTCTTCCCCGAGATGTCCATTTGGTTTTACACTATTGTGTTCAGCTGTGACATTAATTAAAGCCAGTGCTGCTTTGAATCATTATAGGTTGTGGGGTTATTTTTTTCTCTAAATGCCCTCCATCTCAATCCTTCTGGGCACACAACATGTTTGTTTTGTCTATTTAGCTTAACCAAATATATCTTCAGTTATCTGTCCTCATCCTCATTACTGCATGTTGCAGTGAGATCTTATTGCCTTATGAATATTTTCCATAAATATTTCTTAGCTAGAAGAGAGTTTCCTGTCAGAACACTTACAAGTTCCTTGCAAATTTCATTTCTAAATGAAAGAAAAAACAAGAGAGTTTGTTTTGCTTTGCTATGAACTTTTCTAATTCCATTGACTTTTCAAGAAGCACACCTGATAAAGACCAGCCTACTTCAGGAGGCAAAAGACAAAAATCAATCTACTTATTAAATCRTTAGAAACTCAGCCAGAGAGTAGTGAAAGAATGCTGTGAGTGGAAAAAGCAGAAAGTCCATCTGAGTGAACTTTAATATACTTCACCATTTTTTCTATGTTTAAAATTGTCACCAAGTTATTCAATACTGCATACTATCATCTAATGTTATTTAAATTTCCATTCCTGTATATTTGAGTAAAGAGTTTTTAGCATTGTCCTCTGACACAGTGGATGGTTTGCTACATCTGGTGAGAACTGAAGGCAGCATCTTTTCAGAGGAACTAGGGGATTTACACATTTACTTTTATTCTTTCACAGTATGAAAGCAGTCCGAGCAGGCCCCCAGGCATTAAAAACTTCCACGCATTTCTAGACATGCTGTTTTGAAAAATAATGGGACAGTCTGATCTTGAGAATGGTTGCAATGAGTTTTATAAGGAATTTTAGGTGAATACTTTTGTTATTAATACAATGCATCTTTGAAAAACAAACCACAGGGATACACTGAAAAAACACATCTCTCCCTTTAACCCAAGGGTATACTAATTCCCCATGCAAATGTTTAAAATATATTTGTATTTTTCTCCTTAGATTAGTTGTCACTTCTATAATGATAGTTGAGAAATCTAGTTTCTGCCTCTCCCATTGTGTCAGGATTTGAACCTCTGATTTAAATGGATAGTCATCATCCTCAGCTTAGCCCTTCCAAACATGATGTGGGTGAAATGCATGGCTACTTAGGATCTCAGAAAACAGTCTAATATTGACCTCTTCGCCTGAACAAATTCTCTGCTCAGATTCATTGTATCTTTCTTCAGGTCATCAAAACACACTTCTTTAGGCTAAATTGTTCTTATCCCCAAAGTTGGCCTAAAAAGAGTCTCTCCCAGCCTTAATTTCAATAAATGACGCCATTGAACAAATAATCTTTTCTCTGTTTGCCCAGTAATTCCAAAATTATGTACCAGCAGGATACTGGGCCTGGGCTCTCCCTCTTCTCTGTGAGTTGACTAATGATGCTGGTAAGACACTAAACAAATCCCTACAGTGTAGTAGATGTTTGCAGCCATAAAGCCTTTTCTGCTCCATAAAGGATGGAGCAGGATGATGTGATTCCACACAGCCCTTAGCACACCCTGTCCTGAAGTGACACTGCTGAGCCATTTGCGCACAGCAAGAAGTATGAATCTATCTAAATGACTGTTATTAAAAGTACAATGTTGTTTCATGAAAACAGTAGTTTCACTCCACATGAAAACAGCTCTCCATAACGCAAAGAAAAATAAAAGTAATGGGGACTATTAATGGGGTAAAAAACACTCAGATCATTTCTCTCTTGGCTATGTAAAGCCAAATTACCCTATCACAATAAAAACATGATGCTATTTGCAATAAGTATGCAACTTCAAAATTACCTTGCACCTGTAGACTAGTTTAACATCAAAATTAAGACTACACAGTTTCTCCCTTCTTTTCTCATGTAAAGTCACCTTATATTGAAAACAAAACAAAACAAAACAAAAACACCTCGAGTATTTACAAATCACAATTATCAATCTTTAAGTTTGCTTTCTCATATGAAATTAAAGTTTTGATCATACTATCCCACATAATAAATGCTCTAGTTTAGTTCTGCCAACAGGATAATTTTGCCTGGCACGATACAGGATTTGTTAGGCAGGAATTAATTTCTACACACCCTCCTCATTCTAATAATTAAAAAATGCTCTATTAAATGTTTGCAACCTGCATTTTCTTCCTGCCAGAAATTCACTTCCCATCTTTCTCTTGTCAGTCAGCACATAAACATAAACTGGTCATCCACCAGGCATCTAAAATTTGTTGTTCTCTAATGAATTTTGCCCAAATTAACTTTAYAGAACTGCACCTGGAATTCACTTCTTGCCAGAAATACACAGTTTGTATTTTCTCAGAAGTAAATGCAAACTGGATAGAACAAAGTTTCTCTTAGGAGTATTCAGCTTGTGCAACTAGAGACCACATTTGTGAGATTTATCTTAATAAAAATGTATTTATAATATGAAAAAACCCTTACCATTTTCAAAGTATGGTACAAAACCACAAAAATGTAATCTTGTTCTGCAGCACACACTGTATTTGTGATTCAGCTTGTTTTCTGTCATAGAAGAGTCAGAACACAGTGAGCAATATCAATAACTTAATCTTTCCCAGTACCCATTTCCCTTTTTGTCCTAGTAGGAAAACCAATATGCGGAAGGAAAAAAAAAAAGAAAAAAAAAAAAATGTGTGCAATTCCAAGGGTAGAGTATCCAATTATCAAGACAAAAAAGGTCAGTGTTACCAAAACTAAGTAACACCAGAACATAAGACACTGCAGGAAAAGTATGTAATCAGAAATGATGGTTGGAAACATCAGTCTGATCAATCATTTGTAATTGTGGACACAGATTGCCTGATAAYACCATAGAAAGGTTTTGTTCCACTGGACAAACTGAAGTAGACTATGCAAATTACTATGGAAGACTACAAAGAATGTAATGAAACAAAAATGAAAGGTTATAAATTCCTAATAACAAAAATCTAGTAGGACGCTGTTAGAGAGAGAAGAAACATTTTTTAGAACGTTTTTGCTGCATGTAGTTGTGTCATATGATTTAATATCTTTGTCTCAGTTATTCCTGGCAGGTATTTTTTTTTTTTTAAAGATTGCTTACCGTTCTTACAGTACAAATCAATGCTGTACTTTATATAACAAGTTTATAAATATAATTAATACATATTTTTATTTATTTACCCAAAATCACAGAACCATTTAGGCTGGAAGAGAATTCTTGAGATGACATAGTCAAATCCTGTTGCTCAAGCAGGGTCAGCTACAGCACRTTGTCCAGGTCTTTGTCCAAGCAGRTTTTCAATACCTCCACACAGAAAAATGCCACAAAAATTCTGGGCAACTTGATCTAGTGTTACCTGACAATTTGACCTATTTCTGATCCCCAGCTATCAGAATCACAGAATGGGTCAGGTTGGAAGGTACCACAGTGGGTCATCTGGTCCAATCTCCCTGCTCAAGCAGGGTTATCCTAGTGCACATTGCACAAGATTGTGTCCAGATGGTTCTTGAATATCTCCAGTAAGGGAGACTCCACAGCCTCTCTGGGCAATCTGCTCCAGTGCTCGGTCACTGAACAGTAAAGAAGTTCTTCCTCATATTCAGGTAGAACTTCCTGTGCATCATCTTCTGACTGTTGCCTCGTGTGCTGTTGCTTGACACCATCAAGGAGAGCCTGGCTTCATCCTCTTGAAAGCTCGACAGCTGCGTACGTTTTGYTTTCTTGCTGCCTTCCCAGACCCAACATATCTAACAAACTTCACTTAACTTTATTCCACTCTCAATATGCACAAAACATAATGCTTGTACCATCAATGAGTATCACTAACAGGGTTGCAGTCTGCATTGTTTTATGTATATGCTGCAAAAAATTCTCACACACTTTGAAAGCATCTAACTGCACCGTGAGCAAATTGTGACTGAACTGTATAAAGGCATTTTACAATATTTGCTTATTATGTGTAATGTAATTTCCAGCATGATGTGTAAAAATGCACAGAAAATTGGGAGAGATAGAGTGGGAAAACTTGCAACTTTAATTTCACTCATAAAATTTTATATTTTCCTGTATGTCAGAACAAAATCTATCCATCAGTGAAATTCTTCACATACAAATGCAGATGAGAAAGCCTAGAAGTAAATGCCTTCTTTAGCTAAGGCTCTACAAAAATTAATTTTTTTCTCTTCCAAACCTTTGTTTCTTCCATTAAACAGAACTATATTTTATCTTAATATGGTTTATTATTGCTAGAGATTCTGTGGAAGAATAGAACAATAAAATCATAAGGGGCTGATACACAAGCTGTATACTGTAGACAGCTGCATAATAGTTATCTTTAAAGAAGTGTGACAATTTTAAATGTCTAAGCAAGTCTTTCTGAACACTACAGCTGATGTTCTGTCAGGTAATTGTTCTGGCATGGTATAAAGGCACTCAGTGCTTTCTCATCCAGGTATTATTTGTGATTTTCCCTTTACTCTGTGCTTTCTTTTGTTTAAATTTGAATTCTTGCCTATTGAAAACACAAGCATAAATGGAAACAATACTGCACATCTTTGCCAGCCTTCCATAACTAAGAAATAAAAAAGCAAAAGAGGCAGAAAGAGGACAATATGCTGACATGCAACCTAAGTCTCATGAATCTCCCTGCTTTCCGATGAACACAAAAACAAGATCAAGAGGCAACGCTTCCAGTATTAAGAAAAGCCATTACAAATTCACCCCTTCTTTGTAAGGCACAGAAGGAGGAAATGATGCAAGCAAATTTTTCAGTCATTTATTATTAAAGGTAAGTACTTCAGTGCAATAGTGGTCAGTGACTTTTTTTGCATTATGTAGTCTTCTTCAAGGCAAGAGTGTATGCTTATCTTGTGCAGCAAAGAGGTATCAAGTTTTAAACTGATGTAAAGGCTACAAGCTTTGATATTTTGAAAGTGCTGATTTTGCAGACCCTTACGTTAAAACCTGAGCTCTCCAGGTGTTCCACCCAGCCACTTTCCACACTGGTTTCTCATGGTTAATACAGCAAGAATCTTCAAAAGCTTTTAATTACAACACTAAATTCACACTTGTCCTCTCATCCCATATGCCTTCATTTGTTTCAGGGCTTATGAGCTCTCTCCTCCCTCCTTTGGTCTACAAAGATGACTGCTACGAAGTGTCTCTGATTATTTTCTGTTTATTTTTTTTCCAAGACCTCTGATTCTAGCTGGAATTTTTGTACAAATACAGTCCTGCTGGTTGAAGTGTGAAAAGAAGACAAGTTTTATAAATTTTATGGGTTTAACACCGATAATTTAATAAAATATATATTTTAACAAAGAGCAGCATTTTTGAGGTTATGATGGATGAACTGTGGATCACAAGCAAGACTTGTGATTCTCCAAGGGTGTTCTAGAACATGTCAGAAGACACAAGTGGAAAAGATTTGAAGCAGTTAATGCTCATTCCATCATTTAAGTACAAGGATAAAAAAATGTTTACCATTAAAAAAAAATCTACATTTATGTATATTATAAATGTTAATTCAGTTCTTTTCAGTTATACCTCAACTATGATTTCTTATTTTTTCTCAACTAATATTTCTTATTTCTTATTTTGCCAGAAAACTGCCAGGTGAAATTCACCGAAGAATCAAACACCACAGAACTGAAATTTGAAGATGTTGGGTTTTGCAATTTAATTATAGGTTCCCAAAGCATGAAAGATGCATGTTGAGCCAAAATCTCTTATCAGGGTACTTTAGAAGGTCTCATTGCCAAGGACACATATTAATGAAGGAACCCAGTGTCAGATCCAGCTGACAGTACTGCCAGTGAATCTGGAATTTATCTGTTTAAACAGCTGGAGTTGCTCTGCAGTTGCATCTTCTCATTTCACAGCAGCATCTGCCACTGTAATATACCATAACTCAGGGTTCTGTTTGTTTTAAACTTCATTGTATTTTTCCACCTATAAAGAACTACTTCATATTATTCGTCCTGGGTTTAAACTAGAACCACCCTTGACTTCTCAAACTTAAACAGAATATTTCCCTGACCCTGAAGAAGCCATAATTTTCTCACTCTGTGAAATTACTGAGTAGAAATTGTTGTCAGTTTTGATTTCCTAGGGAAGATAATGAATCAGAATGTAAAATACCATTCAGAAAAATCTTTAAAGGAATTAATCTTTCATGCTCAATAACATGAWATGAAGTGCAAATACTTGCAATGCAGAAGAAATATAAAATATGGATACTCTTCAGYGGATGAGGAGGCCCTTGTCTCAGTCACTGCCCATGGGCGCATGATGTGCACTGCTAATTAGGAACCTGAGACTTCAAAAGCAAGTGAGAACAAGCTGGCTATCAAACCAAACTTGTTTCCCTTTAACTGATGACATAAGAAGTCTCTTGATGAAAGAAGTACAGTTTTGTGAATACAGCAGGGTTTTTTTATATTATTCGGAGGATTATTTTGATATATTTACAAATTCAATGTTTAATTGATACTGTTTTGGAACTCAAAGCAGTAGTGCCATGTAATTTTCAGTTTTGTGACAGGTAGTAGCGGGTTTATCCTGGCTGGACACCACGTGTCCACCAAAAGTGTTCCATCACTCTCTTCCTCAGCTGGATAGGGGAGAAAAAGCATAACAAAAAACCTACGGATCGAGTTAAGGACAGGGAGAGATCACTCACCAATTACTGTCATGGGCAAAACAGACTTGATTTGGGGAAATTAACCAAATTTATTACCAATCAGAGTAGGCTAACAAGAAACAATACCAAAATCTTAAAACACCTTCTCCCACATCTCCTTTCTTCCCAGACTTAACTATATTCCTGGATTCTCTACCTCCTCTCCCACAGGGTTGCAGCAGGTTGTGGGATTGGAGTTTTGGTCAGCTCATCACACGTCTCTGCCACTCCTTTCTGCTCAGGGGAGGGAGGATTTCTCACACTCTTACCCCTGCTTCAGCATGCGGTCCCTCCCATGGGAGGCAGTATTGCATGAAATTCTGCCATGTGAGTCCTTCCCATGGGCTACATTTCTTCACAAACTACACCAGCGTTGGTCCCTTCCAAGGGTGCAGTCCTTCAGGCACAGCCTGCCCTAGTGTGGGTCTCCCACAGGGTCACAAGTCCTGCTGGAAAATCTGCTCTAACATGGGTTCCTCTATCCATGGGTCCATAGATCCTACCAGCRGCCTACTCTAGAACACCCTGATACACGGTCACAGCCTTCTTGGAGCATCCACCTGTTCTGGCTTGGGGTCTTCCATGGCCTGCAGGTGGACCTCTGCTTCCCCATGAACCTCCATGAGCTGCTTCACCATGGTCCAGACCATGACTGCAGGGGAATCTCAGCTCTGACACCTGGAGCACCTCTTACTCATCCTCCTCCACTGCCCTTGATGTCTGCAGAGCTGTTTCTCTCACATACTTTCACTCYTCTGGCTTCAGTTGCACAGCTTTTCCSTTATTCTAAAATATGCTATCCCAGAGTCACCACCATTGTTGCTGCTGGACTTGGCCTTGGCCAGYGGCGGGTCCATCCTGGACCAGGCTGGCATTGGCCCTGTCAGACARCAGGAAGCTTCCAGAAGCTTCTCACAGAAGCCACCCCTGTAATCCCTCTGCTACCAAACCTGACCACACAAAGCCAGTGTGACACCAGCCACTGACATAACTGGGCAATACTAGACCTTGGCTCTGGATCCCAAAGTAGCAGATCTGTGCAGAACTGCCGTGCTCTGTTTTGTGCAGATGTAACAGCTTGTCTGAAGAGAAGTTCAGCATCAGTCTACCAGGCAAGTATGTCCTAAGACTCTGTTTATCAGTTTATCAGTTCTRCAACAAAGATATTAAAAGTATATTCTGCTACTTATGGAAAACTGAGTAGTTTCCCCACAACAGAGTACATTTTAGCTGCATTTAGTTCATAACTATTTTTTAATCATCATGACATGGACATAATAATATAAAAAGTAATGTAAACTAATGGGATAAATTTAGACACATGTATTTGCTGAGCATTTCTGGATTTGCAACAAAGAGTTACTAATTTGGAGACCTCCTAATTTATCTGGCAATGTATCGGTTTCTAACTGCTAATAAATTCAAGGCTGTAATTGACTTTTCTCTGCCKCACGAATCTGTAAAACTACTTTAAAGTGCTTCAGCTAGATGATAAAGCTCAAAAATGAGAAAGCTGTGCCCATCTAATAAGTTCTCAAAGGCTCATAAGGTTTATCTACAGGTTCCTAGAAAATACATGTTCAATTTCTGTGGAAACGATTTTTCACTTGCATTCCCCAAGGTCAGTAAAACTCTTTGAATGCAATTGCAGAGTATAAATGCAATACTTTGAGCAACTTTCCATTATGCTGATTCACATTTTAAAATTTGCATTCCATCTATCCAGCAAAAGAAGTGACAGAATATACCAGAGGTTAAGCATGAAGTTAACTACAAAATTACAATTATGGTTATGAAAAGGAAGGCATGCATCTGATTTGTAGAGGTCAAGTCATGATTTGTGTGGGCATCTCAAGTGGCAGCTAAGGCTCTACACTGCTCCCGTAGGAACACACCTTGCTGTACTATTTTTACAGCTTCTGATAAGTCTGCAACTAACATGGATATCTTTTATACATTTAAAATTTCTGCCTCCAATTTAGTTTTAAAAAMTATTAATATTTACAAACTGATTTAAAACATCTTGACAGGAAATGTCAGCATTAACGAACCTTCTCCAAATACTGAGTGTAGCAGTTCCCTTAAAAATGTAAGGATCAAAGAGTTTGATGAGAAAGTACCTTAATTTTCCAAGTTATTTCCTTATTAGTAGAATTTATCATTATACRAATTTGTCTTTCATTCTTCAATTCATATAAATAGTAATTGAGCTGATGCATGCTGCAATACCAGAAAGTGTTAAACCCAAACTAGCCTCATCAAATTCCTCACAGTCAAAGCAAGAAAGCTCAGGACCACACCGATTATACCATCGAAAATCCCTGTCCTCTGAGCAAGGTTAATCTAAATCTTAAAATCCTAACCTTCAAATCCTGAGAAAGTAAATGACTAAAACCCGCCACTCCAATGTCACCACACTGGTTTCCCTAAGGAGAGGTAATGAATTGCTACTTACTTTCAAGCCTGGGAATCATGGAACTCTTAACACTAAATCAACTTACAAAGGCTTTCCCAYTGAATAGAAAGTAAAGAGAAATCAATAATATGATCCTTCGACATTAAGATTTAAAGAGACTCTGAAAGTTTAATTGTTGTAAATCAAATTAAAGGATTAAAGGTGTTAGAGGAACTTAAATCTCTTTATTTTTGTGCCCAAAAATTATCTCTCTGAGGGTCTCCATAATAATCAATTTAACATAAATACTATGTTTTAGTGACAGTGGTAAAATATGACCTTTTAAAACCACTGAAATGGCTTCTTATTTTTAACTATCCACATCAAAAGAGGCATTAGACCTTTCCCACTTTTTATTTCCCTTTTAAGTTTACAAAGAGCAAAGTATAAYGGAGTCCTACAGGATATTAGACTCAATGTTTCTTTTTAAGAGCAATGCAATTTCCCATCTATCCTTATCTTCTGGTTCCCTTTCATCAACAAAAAAATATTAAAATTTAAATTAAAAATGCTGGTTCTCTCTTGACTTTTTTTTTTTTTTTTTAATTGAGTTAAGTGGGAGATTGTTGCATTAATAGTATGGAAATTTGGYAGAAAATACCCACCCCTGCATTCTAGCTGGTCCTCAGATATTAGAGGGGCTGGATGTGGCTAGGTTTAATTTCCAATTAGAACCGATTCGGAACTGTAAACGTGGTTGTGTTCAATAAGACCCAAAATGCATAAATAATATGGGCTACACTCTTTGTCTGGTCTCATTCATTATTACAAATTCACAAATAGTGCATTTTATTGGAGAAACAGATTATAGATTCTTTTAGATTGTCAGTGATAAATTCACCAAACCTGCAAAGTAAAAGTGTAGCATTATGTACCRGTTCCTGGGTATAATCTGATACAGTAGGAAGTACAAATCTTACCAAAGAGGTGCCCCTGTTTTGGAGGGGAGAGAGGAGCAAGCCTGTTGACTTGTCTACAAGGTGTTCGTATTCTCATTGTCTACCACTAAGGATTTCAAATGCCAAATTTTATGTTCGAGAGAAATGGAGGACTCAAATATTCTGCTACTGCTGTCATAAATATGGCGGGGGGGTGTCGCTCTGGGTTTTGCAGTTCCTCAATGTTTTTCACTTTTGTAACAGAGTTCCCATACTCATTCTATAAACCTAGCCATGTTTTGCTAACCGTATTTTATTGTTTATATTTCATTCTGCTAGGCAGAGATGTTTGATGGATTTTTCCTTTGACCAGTGTGATTGAGAAGTGGTAACCTCAACCTCCAATCCACGGTGGTTTCTAAGAACATATAAATAAACGAACTCGGGGTCGTCTTGCCCCCTTCTTGCTCCTTCTTGACAGAGCTGAGTCTGTGTGGTTTCTTTTGTGTCCAAGTGTGACAGGGGGGAATCCTCCTTATATGTTATTGAGGGGTAATAAGATTTACATAGAGAAAGATTACAAAGACTGTGGGTCTTATGCAAGGGCAGAACAGAACTGTGACACCTTGGTATCACTCCTTCTTCCACCTGCCTGATTGCAGCAATAAATGTCATTCAGCCTCTGCCTGACAACCTGCTACCCCCTCAGCACACCATCATGCCCACAGAAATCCCATCACCCATCTCATGGTCTATCCTGTGGAACTTCCTTTGCCACATACCTCATGGCTGTAGGCCTCATTCCTATAGAAATGCACACTTACAAAATTACCAAATAGAGAGCATTGTGTTTTAGTTTATATGAAGAAGCAATACATTGTCCATTTCAATCCCATGCAGTATATCAGAGCTCTTAAATGAAATTTCTGACATAACTACATCATCTTAATTTAATGTTAAAACTTTCTTATTAAAAGATAGGAAAATGTGGAGATAGTAGAAAGAAGAATAAAAGAGCAATGCTCACTTCTGCTTTGCAAAGCAGAAGGGAGTTGGACAGCTCTAGCTGGCAGAAAAGGAAGAGAAGGACCAAAATTTTCTGTTTCCCACAAGTTTTAATGATGTTATGAGCATATTTTATCTGAAAATCCCCATCATGTAGGCTCCAGGATGAACAGTTTTTCTTGCACATGTTGGATGGTGACAGATCAACTCTCAGTGCCTGGTACTGGAACAAATTCCCTTTGTGATCTTAAACACATTGACAGATCATGAGGTTGTCTGACTTCTATAGTGGATGAGTTATGCTCGGTTTTTAGACCAAGGTCTTAATTTCTGAGATGTCACTTTCCTAATTTTCAGATCTCTGGGATTTCACTTTTCCCATGTTTCTTTGAATCTTCCTTCTTTATACTACATCTCAGGTAGTAATTGGTTCTTACTATAATGCAGAAAGGATAAAGTACTGCAAAAGCTGARCAATAATTGTTCAGACTCTCTACCATAATACAGATAAGAGAAAATATTACATTCTAATATTTCTGTCCCTAATTCCTTGCTAAAAATCTGAAAGGGTTTTAATCATATCATTTCTGTTCATAGAAAAAGAGAGTTACAAAACAACAGACATTAAAAGAAAAATCCAGATAAGGCATCACTAGCTTTTCCCTCAGATTTTGCTTCTGCTATACTTACGACATTGAAACATAAATAGTGCTTATGACAAGAAATTGATTAGACCCAAATCTGGTGGAAAATGAAAAGAAAGAAGCTTGTTAAGGAATTCAGTGTGTTATCATTTTCCCCCTCCTGTTCTAAATGCCTCAAAATAAATTCTTTGGGTTTTTTTTTTTGGTTGGTTGGTTTTTTGCTTTTTGCTGTTCTTTTCATACTAGCCTTCCCATATTTTCAAGAGAAAGTAACAAAGCCATTGCTGATAATTTTTTTTCTGCTCTGTTTCTGAACTTCTCCAATGCTAAAAGGAAGAAAAGATGGAAGACTAATCCTGAAAGAAGGCTGAAGAGTACCTCCCTCATTCATAAAAAATAAAAACTCTAAATTTTAAAGCTTTCATTTCCTCTCTGCTTAGGGAAAAAGTAAGACGAGTTTCCAATGGTCTTCTGATAATTAGATTTTATGACATAATTGAAAGACAACATATGGTGAATAATTTAGCAATTATTCAGGTCAGGGAGAGCTACTAAAATAATTCAAAAATTCTATTTGGACTGCTACAGAGCTTTTAGAACACTGTATTTAAGTGAATAAAAGGCATTTGTTTGATGAACATTGACTGTATTTATCTAATATTAAATGGATCAAAATTCCATTTAATTTCTAACTATAAATTTTAGTTTAATTTTATTCTCTGGCATTTCAGAGTAAATCCAAGATAGATTCCTTTCTTTGTGCAATATATTGTGTTTGCAAGAATAAATGAAGAAGGAACATAGCCAACTGTGATACTCTGTAAGATTTGCTCCGTATTCAACAAAATGACAACAAAAAGGTTAAAGCATTCTGAAATCTTTCGAGGTTTTGTTGGGTTATTTATTTTCCTCCCTGAGCGTGTGAGGAAACAAAACAAAAAATAGAACAAAAAAAAAATAAAGAAAAAAACAAAACAAAAAAAAAATCCACAAAAGGAAAGAATTTCTACCTGCTAATGAAAGAATTTACCAAGATCTAAAATGCACTCTCTAACAACCAGTTAGAGGAGGTAAAATCACCTACCTTCCTTTTTCTCCGAATACTGTCCAGCAGAGTAAGTGTTGAAATCAATGGATTTACACCTTGTACATAGTACTATTTATACTATGATAAATAGTATTGGAATAAAAAGATAATTGAATACTGAAAGAGAAACAAACAAAAGAACAAAAAATAACCACAAAAAACTCACTGCCAAAACATTAATTGGAACAGCAGCCTTCAATCATCAGACAATGAAAACCAAAATATGTAAAGCAATATATGTTTTTTAATGTGATTTTTGGCATTTCTAATTTTTCCTGGCTTGGACACTTGAAAACACTTTGGTTACAGAAAAAAGACAAAACTATTCAAATGAAAACCCTCTTGTCGGCTAAATTCCAGCAAGAGATAGAAGCTACCAAGCTAAACAAAAATCACAACGAATCTATCCAATCTGAATGACAAAGAGGGCCTAATTTTCTATTGGGGATAAACACAATGATGAGGATAAACACACGATTAAAAATATGCTACTTTAATTTGGAAAAAAAACCCAACAAAAAGCTCTGAGGGCCACTATCCTACTGACATCTGGATAGTTGTTTCTAAGAAAACATGAACAACTTATCAATGAAATAAAACTCACGCTGTAAAACACTGACAAAAAAGTAGCTCCTTCTAGCATAAAGTGATGTAGACTTCATAGTCCTAGAGAGGAAAATAACCTGACAGCCTGTCAAAAGTGTTGCTTTTACCACTCTTCTGCCTTTGCCCCTCTTGAGTTTAATCTCAGGCTGTTTGCAGATCTACCACTTCCAGAAATGCAAACAATCTAGGTGACAGGAAGTGGCTTCATTTATCTTATGATACTGAACATATAATACACATTTTAGGACTGCTCAATAACTAGAGTAATTTCTGTATTTATTTCCAAATCATGTCTCCTGAATATTGACTATGGACCCATGTCTATATGGATCACAGAAGCATATCACAGATACTTCAAGTTACATCTCAGAGAGGCAGTATATTCACAGAGCACAAAAGAGCACAGTACTGCTCTGAACCCAGAATGCAGAACATACACATTAGCCTGGCACAGGGATTGTTAGTAAGTCTGTCTCAAGAGAAATTAGTTCAGGCTCAGGACCATATAGTAATAGCATTTTTGTAATGCTCTGTAAACATTAGATTTTCTCTTTTCAGCACATAGAAAGTAACTGTGAAACAAGAAAGACCAGAGACAACTGACTGTTCATACACCAGTACCCATATGACCTGTTAGTCACAGGGCACATGTGAGTTCACATGACAGAATGCCTTAACAAAAAAAAGCCCAAATACCCTGAAACTTGAATAGAACCCCAAAATTGTGAAGCATCAATAATGCAAAAAAGGACTGGAACACTGAGAAACACTGGCAGACCAGTATGTCTCAGAAATTAGATGTCTAAGAGGAGAAAAAGCACATGTCCAGAAGAAGGCCACAACATATTTCAGCTGTGTCCTGGGTATGGATGACTAAGGATACAGAATTGCCAGGTACCTGTTTACAGAGTAAATATAACCCTCTGAAAATCTGAAGAATGAATGCATACACAGAATTTTCCTAAGATTTTATTCCAACATCTCATCTGGTCTAGTAAAAGGCATTCCTTCTCTCTGGAAGCCTCGTCCATCTTTTGTGAGTACATAAATGACAGGACCAAGCTAACTAGCAGTGGCATAGGCACAAAGCATACAAAACCTCAAAATCTCTCAGTTCAGCAACCCAAAGTGAGAGATTCCAAACAATTCTCCTTGGGGAATTATAGGATGAGGACTGGGAGTGAACTTGTAGGACGCAGACTGATAAATTTGTGAATTGGTACAGAACTGCTTTCTGCAAGAGCAGCAGACTGCATTTCATAGCACAGAGATGGAAAGACTCTGCTATACAACACATGGCCAAAACATATTTTCCAGGATCAGACACATGGACACATTTGTATACCTTGAACAGATCACGCAACTGACATATTTTCAGGAAAAGGCATTGCATCTAAATTTCCATGGAAGTCTTTCAATATAAAAGATGGCAAAAAACCAATCTATCCCCATTTTTTTGTAGATAGCAACCAGCAAAGAGAAAAAAATCTCTGTAAAGCTATTTAAACCAGCTGTAGAGGAAATGGTTTTATTTTATTCCAAAAATGGCAATATGAGTATTTTATGTTGCAACCACTACGAGTAGTTAATCTCCTTTCATGAATTCACAGGATTGTTTTCTTTCTGCTGAATGTTACGTAAAGAGCCTCACACCTCAGTCATATCTGCTTCAAAACAGAGAACACAAAAGTGTATTTTATTCTAATTTATCGCCTGCAGTGAGCCACATATTACTCTCTGGAAGAATCTAGTCCAGTCTGGCCTCCGTTTATCTTCTTCCTACTAGCCTAGAAGAGATAGAAAGAAACCAGGGAGACTTCTTCCCTTCCAAATGTAGCATAAATGGTAGTAATGTCCTTGCACTGCAGTACAGCACTGTCAACAGTTTTAACCCCAAACACCACAAAAGGACATGCAGCAATCTTGCTCGCTTTGGAAAAAAATATCGGGAGTGATAGAGTAGCCACCAAGACAAAACTTTGTTATATCTGCACTTTGGATATACTTTGTCTAAGGATTAATAGTTCTTGTGTTATACAGCATGCAAGTAGTTTCAGAGTTAGTTTTGTATTTACACAACTGCAATTGCACACTAAATCTACTGTCCAGATTGCACTAAGTTACTAATGCATTTCAGTAAATTCTTAATACTGTAATACTGATCTGTTAATACTGGCCATYGGAATCTGTAGCTCTATTATAAAAGCCATAACCACAGTGTATTTTACCATAGCAGATAACCCACATACACTTGGTTGCATTGCATCACATGACAGAGGGCCAAAGGCTAAGACTTATATGCTAGAGAAATAAAGGAATTTGTGCAAAAAAATGTTTTGAGTGTTACTACTTTTGGAGATGTCTAGTTGCTTTAGATTTTTTTCTGTTGCTCATGAAACACTCATTAAGTCAGATTCTACCTTTTATTAAGATTAACTGTATTTATTGGAAGGCTGCTTTACATGAACAAACTATCGAAGTAGCATCTTTCTCATCTAAGGTGTAAGGCCAGATTCAACTGCCTGGTAGTGTTACTATAGATTAAAAATTGTGGAAAAAACCCGGAGCATCCTTTCAGATGACAGAGAAGAGCATAAACTAGGAAAAAACAGTGAAAACATACTAGTGAAGAACAGCATGATACAGCCATGCATCTCTGCACTGATGCCCCCTTCATATCTTGTTGAGAATCATTATTCTGCTCTAGGTCACTGTAGAAAGATTCCTGCATATTGCTTACCCCACAATTCTGAAAGATATTTCTGTATAAATAAAATATGTTTGCACCACATGAAAGAAGTACTGAGTATACAACAGGATCCTCACCATACTTTACTGCAGGAAGGATAAAATATTTTATTACAATACTTGCCTGGGATTTTAGAGCTGATGTTTTTCTGACTGAGGAATTATAGAAATGAATAGCAGATCCCCCACAGGTTTGTAGAATCACGCATGTAGGACCTGCAGAGATCTAAGCTACATTTCCAGCTCTCCCATGAGTTTGCTCACACTATTCTTGGTAATTTATGTGACTTCACTGCCTCCCTGATAAGGTGCATTATGCAGGAAATCATGTGCTGGTGTTCATGTACCTTTCTTCCACTTGGATGAAAAGGACAGAATATTATTGACGTTAAATAATGTACGGGTTTCAAGAATTTTGAAATAGATAATAGGCTTGTTTTTCAAAATGTTCATCTATTAAAAATATTTTTATCAGCAACTTTAGAAAGATCAAAAGGAAAAGATGTCATATTTTTCTATGATTCTGCAGGTTTTTTTCTGTGAAGAGAAATATTTCAATACTGATGTATCTAAATTTACAGTTATTGTACTTTTTCACAAAAAAGGTCATTAGTATATGACAATATGATTTGCAGTATGTCACACTTGCATATTCCTGTGTGTGACTGCTACTTCCTTTCATCTACTGAAGAATGGGCATAAATTTAACGTGTAGTTTAATTTTACTCTGACCAGAAATGGTGAAACAGATCGTTAATTTTTTTCCCCACCCTTCAGATTATCTGGTGGTTCATCAACTCTTATACAACCCCTGTACAGTGGCTGTAACTACGAATGTGAATATGATATAATGATTGACTGGAAGAACAGAAAGTAGAGATCTCCAGTTAGGTAATATATGTCATCCAAAGTCATATGGATATTATTATTTCACAGAATTATCATGCAACTTATGTGATCATTTCATAAAATAATAAGCTATAACAACAATTTAAATCTGATTTTTTTTTTCTCAGTTGCAATGGTAGTGATCTGAAACAGACCTCCTGTAACCTCTGAAAGATTCTTTAGCAGAAAGTAATAGTATGGTATAACTCAGCTACTGACTTTTTTGCACTGCAGGTACAAATGGAGTAATTTGGAGTCAGTTTAAGTATGTTTATTTAAGATCTGATATGGCTAAGAGGTAAATTTCAAAAGTACCAAAGGAGAAACTTCCCAGCTATGACTACAGCTCACTTCTAATAAGCCAAGCAACACTTTATAAATTACCACTTCACTCAAAAAGTTTATTAAATTTACTGGGTAACAAACACACAAAGGTATTCTTGTATCAAACACACACACGTATTCACGTGTAAGTACATGCACATGTATAAACAGAAAGCTTATTTTTTTGTACCTCTTAAATGTGTGGGTTAAGAAGTCGCTTAATTTGCTCATGCTTACTCATCACTCAAAGCAGAAAGCAGTAGAATGCAGGCATACATATGTACCCTGTCAAAGGGTTAATCTGAAATCAAACCCTTTATTTGAGCACAAAGAGTAGTATCACAGAATCACTGATATTCTGAGTTGGAAGAAAAATTTTAAATTAGCTCATTTAAAATTAGCTCATTAGCCAGACTTGAAGCGGAGGCCAAAACATCTCATCATTGAAATATTTGATAGTGTATGCATCACTTTAAATTAATATCAAACTGAAATGATGCTTTTTGGAAGTTACAGATGCAATGAAAAATTAATTTTTTATTTGGGACCATTTCCTATGGATTATTAAAATGGACACAAGTATAGTTTCTGCTGATCTTGAAAGTTGTACAACAGAATGCCACAGTAAACTCCACCCAAACAAATACCTGACATAAAAAAAAGATAAGCTTATTTTTTTTGTCATTTGATCCACAATTTTTTTTTTTAAATTTGCAGTAGCAAATCTCTACTGAAAAAAAGTACAGGTTGCTCAGACTTAGAATAGCTAAAGTATCAAATAATTACTATTTATCTTTTATAATGTTCATTGTTTAAACTCATTGGTCTGACAATTACAATCAGTTAATATTCTTTCAGCTGAAATCTTGCAGGTCTTGCTAAGATTTTAGAATGATTCATAATAAACTGAACTGAATGAATAATTAAACAGCTATCATTACTTCCTTTATGCAGGATATTAATTGTGGTCAAAGGTCACTTAGAGCACAGTTACTAGACTATGTATGTATTAAACAGAAAGGATAGAAAAATATGCTTTGATAGTCTAACAGATATGTAACAGCTGCAAAGAGATAATTGTGGAAATCCTTAAATTACTCCTATGAAAGTTTTTTGAAACAGATCATGTTATTCATGGGTTTCATGGAGCCATGATATTCCGCCAACACTTCCATCATCCTAATATTTGCTGGAAGCACATTAGGGCTGGGTACATACATCCAGGAGATATATGGAGTGTCCTGACAATATGTCCTGAACAAATGTCTTGATTCATGTGACCCATAAATCAAAATCAGGAGATGCTGTTCTGAATTGGATAATCCCAAAGGAAGAAGAACTGGCCAAGTTGTGAAAGCCAGTAGCAAATGTCAACAGCAGTGGTGAAGAACTTAAAGCCCCGAAAGAAGACAGCAACACAAATAGTGGAGTAGTATCCATCAGAATGATCCAACTGCAGAACTGAAGCTTTCCAGAAAACTATAGCTTCAACACTGTTTTAGGCCTTTTGCTACTTCAGTGTTTTAATTCCACTCCTCAGCATTTTCTTATTTATAATTTAAGGCTAGACAAGGAATAGCTTGCACCTCCTCTAACTAACTGAGATGTCAACATACACTTGGACAAAAGTTTGTCAACTGTGTGGAGAAAAGAAATTATACATTTTCTTTTACTTCAAAACCTGTTAGTCCTACAGTTAGAATGTCTATCTAAGTTATAAAAGCCCCATTAACTTACACAACTATTCTGTCACACAGAAAGGCAGGCTTTGAAAAGCAAGTTCTCATGCTAATCCCGTGACCCACTGGAATTTCTAAATTACTGCCTTAGTCGTTCCCACATATCTTTCTACTTTGTATTAAAAATATCCACTGAATCCAACAGAGATGACAGGGATGGCTGAAGGACCTGATGGGAAGGTAAAGATAAGATACCAGAACAAGGACTTAAATAAGTACCTGAAGTATAGACTTCAGTACTTAACTATCACTTGACTGTTCTGCAAAATGATTTTTCGTTATTTGTGATTTTGATTAGATATTCTCCATTGAATCCCAGGAATCTCTCTCAGGCTAGATTCTGTTCAAAGCAGTATAACCATGTGAAAAGCATTTCTGAGCCCACCTAACTGAATTTGGTATCTAGCTTTACTGGAAATTGGAGTTCACAGAACTACTGAAAAGAAGATTCTAGGGTTTAAAATGTTTGGTGGGGGTTTTGTTTTTTTTTATTTTGGTCTGTTTCTTTTTAATAAAATTGTTAAGAGATCATCTACAAGGTGATCTCTCTAATCTTGCCCAAACAGCATTTAAAATACTGGCCTTACTTCAGACCTAGGGGTGTCTTGTGATAGTACTTACATACTTAAAGTTAAGAAGATGCTTTTTTGGTTGAACAAACTCAAAGCAGTTACATTTCACACTTTCAGAAGTGTATAGAGTGTCCCCTGAAGGTACTAGTTGCTATGCTGTGAATATGACATAGGATTTCTCGGCAAAATTGAGTTGTCCTTGAACACAGAGAAAAAAAATAACATAAAGTGCCAAATGACACAGGGAAGACAAAAGATTAAGGAAAGATTAATGAAACAAAAAATACTGGTATTTTCACTGAGATTCTAGTATAAATATATATAACCTATTTACATCTTCTTTATAAGAGGCAACTGTTTTCAGAAAATTTTAATATCAGAACAGTTTTCAGCTCACAATTTACTGTTTAGTTAAAGTAAACATGTATTTAGGTTTTGAAACAGATATCAAGAGGAAATATATCATCAAAATAACCTCTCATTCCCATACATAAAAGTTCCTAGTTTATGTGTCAGTTTACTTAGCCATTATAACAGTTAGGGGGTTTACAGCACAAAAATTTTAAGGAAGTTTCACATTTAAGGCATTTCACATTTAAAGTATTGTTGTGCACAGCTATAAACTCTGTTTCCAGCAGGCCCTATATATAATAATTCTAAAGAATGCTTTTATTTGTAAAGATATATTAGACTGTAAATTTCCCTTAAGAGAGACAGATAGGGTGTTTTTTTAATGATCTATAGTAATTTTAAAAGTTTGCATATATTTAAGGCCCAACAATGTTTTGGCAAGAGTCCTCTAGTTCAATGCTTTGAATTTCGATTTCTCTGGATAATTAAAAAAGAAAAAGAAGACCAACATCCTCTGAAACAAGTACTCCAGCTAATCTTACAAAACATTCTTCCCCCTTTTAGAGGTTCCCCCTGGAATCATGCTGTTTCTCTAAAAGCATCTGACTTCTCAGGAATATTCATAGGTTCCCCATTATAAAAGTAACTTAAGATAATATGCTTCAGCTGCTGCTATTAAAAGGGAATGGTTTACACAATGAGAAATTCATATTTTGCTTCATGTTTTCACATGCAAAATAGATAATTCAAATTATTTCCAAAATATGTCAGTGTTATAGGTCTTAATGTATCACTATCTACATTTTTACAAAGTAAATAAATGTCAATCATTTGCCTAAAGCTTTCATTTTCTTTTCAATATAAATTAGTGCAGCCTTCAAGTTTTTGTTACTTATGTAAAACGAATGGTTCAAATGATGTATAACATTTTCCTTTTCTAGAACACAAGATTATTGAGGTTAAGAACAATCTTTCACAGGGTCTGTTTTACAGCATGTTTGGAAATCACACAGGGCCATAAGGATGCCTCCAGAAGAAGGCAGAAGAGAAGTACATATATAATTCTAGAATATTTTAAGAAAAAAAAATAGTAGGTGTTGACATGAATATTACTTTAAATAAATGCTTCTCATAACTAGAACAATTATGAAAGAATTTTTAGTTTGTTTTTCAAAGAAAATAACTTAAAAAAAGACAGACCATACTAGTAGTGTAAACTGAATGCTTGTAGGCTTATAATTTCTTTTAAATTAATAGAATACGAGCTGTAGTTAATAAAGGTGCTATTTTAATCATTAGGTACTTTTAAACTGAGATAACAGATAAAAAAATTAACCCACTATTAAAAAATAACCCAGATATTATGTTAATGCAAGCTTAATACATTGTTTATTATGAAATTAATTCTGCTAATAGAAAATAAATGGGGTTTTTACATTTCAAAGGAAATAAATCTGTTCAACAATAAAGTCTAATATATATAGGGTAATTCAAATAGAATGAACAGCCTAAGTTTAAATATACAGAAATATTCAGTCCACACATCCCAACTGTAAAGGGAATCTTTTTCTTTATGACCTGGCTTATGAAATAAATGTAACTAAGCACATATTGCATGTGCCTTCAGAGAGTCCACCAACAGTTTATCAAAATGAAGATATATTTAACTTAATCCATTTTGTGTGGTTTTTGAACCTTAATCTAATATGCTAACAAGAAGATTTTGTTTTCCACAGCTCTTATTTATGCACAATACAGAGTCAGCTAACTAATAAAACGAGTGATGTTATGAGCTCACACTGTAGCTACAAATACTCCTGCTTTCCTTTTTTATTGTCTAGAAGATTTCATCCTAGAAGACAGAACAGAACAATGTGATTTAGTGAAAACCAGAAAAAATTAAGCCTTTTCACTGGTCTGCAAAAAACCAAATCTCTTTTCATAAAAGCAAAAAGACATTTTATGTGAGCTTTAACTAGAGAGATTACCATAAAAAAGTGTTATTTCCTTTTGAATTTATGACATGTTTTAAAAGAATAAATGGGAAGCCATTAAAATACTAATAATGAGAAAATATTTCAAAATAACCTTATTAACATGTAGTCACTGTAAGAAACCAAGTTATTTACCTGCATTGCATAAACTGGTTTAGGTTGTATATGATTAAATGTACAATTTTTGCACCTTTTCATCAATTCTGGGTTCCTTGTATGTCTTCTTTAAATAATATTACGTTAACCAAGACAGTAAATGCAGGGGTGTGACTTCAGGCATGATAAACATGTCTCACTAAACACTTTTCTTCTTCATTCTATTTGTAGTATTCAAAACACTGTGGCAAACTCCATTACCATCACTTCTTTGAATGATAAATGGCTCACAGCCCTCAGAAGACATTTAAAGAAATAAAAAGTATGTCTTTCTCCTCTAGTTTCACCACACCTCACTTGTAGGAAATAAAATCAAGTGGATTTTTCTCCTTAAAGTTATAAGTGAAGCAAGGAGGTGGTTGCTGGTGTCACTGAACTTTACAGTACGGATACAGCTGTTGAGTATAAAAACATCTGCTGGTTTCAACTGGCATAGGGTTAACTTTCTTCACAGTGGCTGGTATGGGGCTGTGTTTTGGATTCATGATGAAAACAAAGTTGATAATACAGAGAGGTTTTTGTTGTTGCTGAGCAGGGTTTACAGAGAGCAAAGGCCTTTTCTGCTTTTCATACTGACACACTAGGCTGGAAATTGGGAGTGCTTGGGAGGCTGGGAGGAGACACAGCCAGAACAGGCGAGCCAAACTGACAAAAAGGATATTTGGTCAGCAGTGGGAAGAAGGAGGAAGGGGGGGACATTTGGGGTGATGGCATTTGTCTTCTCAARTCACTGTTAGGCGTGATGGGACCCTACCCTCCTGGAGATGGCTGAGCACCTGCCCAACCATGGAAAGCAGCAAATGAAATCCCTGTTTTTCTTTGCTTGTCTAGCAGCATTTGCTTTGCCTACTAATCTTTATCTCCACCCACGAGTTTTCTACCTTTTACCCTTCCAATTCTCTCCCTAGTCCCACTGGTGGGAAATGAATGAGTGGCTGCATGGGGCTTGGATGGTGGCTGGGGTTAAATCATGACAGACCATAAATATTATTCCCAATAACATTATTACATTATTTTTATCCACTTCTGGCTGAAACTGGCCTACAAAATATGTCAGAAAACATGTTTCAGTAGTCCATTATGTTTCAGGGAGGAAATGCAAGTAGATAGTAAATTCTTATAGCAGCCTTCCAGTACCTAAAACAGGCTCACAAGGAAGATGGAGAGGGACTTTTCACAAGGACATGTAGGGATGGGACAAGGAGTAATGGCTTTAAACTGGAGCAGGGCAGGTTTAGATTAGAAATCAGGAAGAAATTATTTTCTTGGAGGGTTGTGATGCACTGGAATAGGTTGCCCAGTGAACTTGTGGATGTCCAATCCCTGGAAGTGTTCAAGGCCAGGTTGGATGGGGCTTTGAGCCACCTGGTCTAGTAAAAGGTGTCCTTGACCATGGGAGGGAGGGTGGTGATCTTAGGGTCTGTTCCAACGCAAGTCATTCTATGATTCTCTGGAACAGCAAATCCAGATGGTGAAAATGTACCTTTGGCTTGAACATTTGCTTTAGATAGTTTAACTGTTCCCTACTTTTGCATATTTTAGCACTGGATGCCTAAACAGGCAGACAGTGCCAAATCTAAACAAAACATGCATCATCTCCAATCTCAAAATGAAGATTTTAATGCCATGGTCTTGTCCTGCAAATGTCAGTTTGGATGACTGAAACACTTGGACTTTAAAATGAGCAGCAGAACACGTGTGTCAGTCTAACAGAGATTAGATGCAAAATACAAAGCATGAACTTGGCATGAGAACCACTGGAAAATCAGACAACAAACAAAAGATGAAAAGGTGACCATGGGATACAAACTACAAGCTTACAGAATACAAAATAAGCCACATAGATAGACATGTATTATTTATAATATATTTAAATACACAATATATTTAAATAAAATATATTGTAGGAAATTGCAAATTGATGCTAAATTTATTWGTATTAGAAAACTTTTAGTTTGGGGGTTTTTATTTGGAATTTTGCTGTTGATGTTTTTGTTGGGGTTTTTTAGTTTTTTTTAACAATTACAAATTTCTGTATAACTCATCTGCAGGGATTAAAAAGCTACTGACAAGCAACAATTTCAGTGCCACTGTATGTGTATTCACTCTGTGGCACAAAATCAGGTTAACTGTTTCCCCTATATCTACCAAAAATTAATACCTCTCTGTTGATCAATTTCTAAATTATGCTAATGCTATCAACACCAAATTCTTTCCACTTCTCACTAAATCTGCAGGTTTACATCATAACACTGTGCATTGGGATATGGAGATTGACCAAAAAATCAGTACATTAGAAATTACATCAGATCATAAACATGCAAGCTACGGGCAAAAGAATTAGATTTTAAGAAAACATACCAATGAGTTAAGCTGTGCATTTTCTAATTTCTTGTATGCTTATTCAAATCCAGTATTTTGAAACTGTGAAGACTTTTCATTACCATGCCCCAGTTTACAGAATTTTTAGTTACATATTTCCCTCTAACAGAGTCTGTTGCAGAAATAAGCTCATTTATATCAYGCAGAATCATATTCAAGTCATGTAAGCAACAGTTCTTGCCTTCATTAGGCAAAATTCATTTATGCCTAGAATAAATAAACAAATCCATAATTTAGACTAATAAACAACCCCTCTGTTGCACTTCAAAAGCCACAAAGCTTAATACTAAAATTTCGTCAGTGAAGTGTTGTCATTGCACTACACAGTGTAACATTCCTGCTAGAACACAAGAAATGAGAACACTTTATTAGGGACAGCAATTCAGCATAATGGAAATGTTGCACCAGAGGAGTAAGTTATGTGATCATGGAAAAAGCAAAGTCATCTCACTATTTGCTTGTCTTATGAAGCCAGAAGGAAGGCAAGAACAAGAAATCAATAACACGTTGATTAAGTATAAGAGAAGGTACATATCCCAGCTTTGCATCTATGGCGAGTGGTGCAAGAAAAGAACATTTAGAAAAGAAACCTCCAGTACAGTATTTGCCTTTAGGACAGAGTTGATGAAGAGTTGATGAAGTTTCAGGTGACTAATGCAAGGACTTATAAACGCTATCCTGAAAGCTCCACATATAAAATAGATTAAGTACTGTGTTATGGAAGTACATTATCAGCTTCACAGCTGCAGTTGCAATGAGGGACTTTTTCACAGCTACCACAGGTATTTTACATAACTTCTCAAGAGTGCTTGCTAAGAGCTAAGAATGCTTTTGGAAAATGGTTGCAATAAAAATGCTTAACTTTCAGGATAACCTGAAGATCAACAATGCTCACTTGCTAGGAAGGTGAATGGATGATGGAATAAGAGGTTTCATGTTCTAAATATTTTCAGTGATTAACTGTGATTAACAGTGATTTGACCACTGCTAAAACACAATCATCTGTATTTAATTCTAGGGCCTCAATAACTGTTTTATTTTCTTTTCCTTCTGCTCACTTCCCACCAAATCACTAAACTTTATTGAATCCACTTGAGAACAGTGGAGTCCTCTAACGCATGTGCATGTTCTTCAAACAGTTTTCCATCCTCACACAAATATCTAGAAACTATGCAGAGTTTTGAATGACTGATTTACTTCACTGCTTTTTTGAAAAAGCAGCAACTCAATAGTGAGAAGTAGATAAGCTATAAGTGAAGTAGTTTTTGGTACTCTCATCTCTAGAATCCAACTGTCAGTGGGATCACTCTCCAAGTGAGTTTTTATACATGTCCAAAAGCAATTTCTCTTCTTGGTTAGAAGGCTGTTATTCATTACCTCTCCCTAAAACACAACCATGAAAAATCAGCAGAGCTATACAGGTTAGGAGTCCCATTCATCCCTTTCAAAATATGCAGTTAACTGAGGACAGCATGTTATATCTGAAGAGACTATCAGGTCTAACGAAAACATTCAGCTAAATAACTGTCACAGGCTGCTGCCATTCCTAAGATGGCATAGACTCAAACTTGCATGGAAAAGGATCAAGTTCCTCACTTTGCATTTAAAACTCTAGAGATGCGCAGTTATGTATTTCTCCACAGAGTTTTAACAGAGAGGAATCTCACTGGAAAATGCTTCAGTATTAAGAGAAAGTTTCCCTAATGCTGACTGTGCAAACAGCAATTTGATCACTGCCAGAACTTTGCACTGAGATAAAAATGTTTGAAGTACAGAAAAATAGAAGTAGAAAGTAAAAGGCAAAATTATGTTTTCAAAATGAATTAAAATTTCTAGAAAACTTAATTTTACTCAAAACAATATTTTGATTTAAATCTTAGCAAGAAAAATTGACCAACTCTAATTCCATGAAGAGCCTGTGTTTCATGTGGATTTTTCATATAATCAGAAAGGTCTTCCAGCAAAACTTTTTTTTTTTGTATTTTTCCCTGCCTATCCAGTTGCAGAGGTGAAGTAATAGAATGGTTGGATTAGCACCTGTTGTCTGGCAAAGTGAATACTGTTCAGTAAATACTGAACACTGAAAAGCTTCAAGAAGCACAGACATTCCTCATACTATTTCAACATATCTAAAAGGTGATTAATCGGATAAATGATATATGCCTTATATGACATATGTGAGCTAGATCAAGAGCTGATATCACAGGCATCAGAAGTAGAGAAAGATACCTTTCAATTGCCACTAGAAAAAAAAAACATTTTTGCATGCACTGACTTGGTGGGGAGCTCACCTAAGGCCTTGGAAAATACCACAATTTCATATCAGTGGATGATAGCAAAAATTCCTCTAGCAGTATTATATCAATGAGCCTCACTCTAGTAATAACAATTTTGAAAATATAGTCACTAAGTGTATTTCTTCCTCTGAGAAAATATTGCTTTTACGAACAAAAGCACAGTCTTAATAATCACTCTGTCATAGCCACAGCCCTTCTGTTCATATATAGAAACTGAAAATAAACCTGCTAGGTAGGGGTGCTCATCTTGTGTTTCTCTATCCTCCAGTATACACAAATAAGGTAGGTGAAAACATGCTGCAATATGAGAGTCACTGGAACTATTCAAAAGTTTGTTATTGCTGGGAGTTCCAGAGCCCTAAAAAAAGTTAAATGTTTTTATTTCCAAGAAAATACTGCAGTATGGGGAATTTTTAGGATAACTTAAGGATATTTTTAGGAATTAGTACAAAGATTTGTGCAGGCAAACTTTAGGCATGGACAAATGGAACAAGGAAAGTAATGACTGAGCAAGAAACTCAGTTTTAGTCCATGGAAACAGAATTATTGTAATACTTCATTATTTATAAAGTTTGCTATAACCTCAGAAAACAGAACATAGAATTATATTTTATAAAAGCACCAGCAGCCAGCAATAAAACCTAGGTCTCCCAAATTCCAACATAATATGTTATCAATAGCATCATACTGATTCTCATTATGTGTTGAAATGGTGCATATCAGCCCAATATTCTGAAAGAGAAGGGAAACAAGCATTTTTCTAATGTAATGCAAATTATGACAGTGACACAATGACATTGTCCACACTCTTAGCAAAAAAAATCATCCAAAGCAGTTCAGTGGCAGATTCTTAAACAATGTGCTATTTTATCACCTTTCAGACCAAGCTGCATCTCTAACAATGTAGTTGCACAGTGCATTGTTGCACAGTTGCACAGTTGCACATTCCATTTTTATGCACAGCTACAAAAAGAGTCAGCCCTTCCCCCAAAACTTAATGCCTGATTCAAAATAAACTATACTGGGAAAAAAAAAAAAAAAAWTTTTTCAAAAAAGAAAAATATTTGATCTGCTAAATCTAATATTAGACTCTAAAATTACTAAGGCAGCCCTTAGTAAACAACTAATATGTTCTCCTGTTTAGAGGTACTCATCCCAAAACACTGAAACTTGTAATGTCTTCATATAGTCAGTTAGGCCTAATTCTAGTTTTCATCAGCTGAAATCTTAGGCACTTGCATCATTTTCTTTTCACTTTCTCATGGATTTTGGAAACTTCAATGACATTATTTTTATTAGCAGCCCACTAGTCAGTATTTGTTGCATCTACCTTTAAGATGGTAAAATAAACCCTAATTGTTTCTGAAACAGAACTAATGGTAACATTATTAATTAGTTTTTCTCTCTCACACTTTTGATGAACATGTCAAAAGCAGAAATACTGTACATACAGCTTTAATTGGTATACTTTAATAACTTTTATATAAGTATTTGTCATGTCATTCTGTTTCTGGTACTTTATTTTTCTATGATAAAAGGTAGAGTGTTTCATTCTTCTTCCCTTGCATATCTACCAAAATATTAATTCTAATTTGCCCTTTGTTAATCTCTGTTCATATATAAATTCCAAAACTGCAATAATAAAAGGGTTAACYGATGGCAAAAAACCCCACAAACTGAGTAAATGGTCAAGCTGCCAAGGTGGATTTAACCTTAAATTGTGTGAAAAATAAATGAGATCCAGAAATAATTTCTATTTCTCATTCGTCTTCTAGTCTATACAGAAAAGAATTGTATGTTCTGATCATCTCTTGCCAGTGCCCTTCTACTGAAAATAAAATGTTATAATTTTTTATGAGAATTTAAAGGACTTCTATTATGATAGCAATCATTTTAAATAAAAAATGACTAACAATCTGATATCTGCATAATTTGATTTTTAGCTATACTAATATGGTCTTATTTTTCCTTACCCTGGGCTGGCAGGCAGATCTTAGCCTTGGCTCAATCAGTTTTCCTGTTAAATCGCTTGAGCCATAGACTGAGGGCTCTCTCTTAACAAGCTAGCACCCTACATTGTCACCTTCTAACAACACTTCCTAACCGTTTGCAGGTAAAAAGCATGAGTTTTAGCTTAGATTTCTTTTTTTTAAGCATTTTCAGCTGATTTTTCTTTGAAGACAATAGAAAGTGCTCTTAGGCAGAAGGAAGCAAAGACAGCCCATGAGTCTGTCTTCATATAAAACACAGCCAAATCCAACCTTGACCTTTTGAAACAATAATGAGCTGCTTAGCTCTATTCAATATACATATGACTATATTTTCAATTATTCTCTTGAAACTTCTCCCTGATACCCGACTCCATTTCTCCCTATAATAATTTCACCCCTTCACTGAAAGTGTTATCAAGCACTGAAACAGGCTGCCAAGTGAAGTGGTTGAGTCACCATCCCTGGAGGTATTTAAAAGATGTGTAGATGTGCTGCGTCTAGACATGGTTTAGTGTTGCACTGACAGTGCTGAGTTAATGCTTGGACTTAAGAGTGATCTTAAAGATCTTTTCCAACCTAAAGAATTCTATGATTCTAATTTTATGGTAATAGCTTCCCTCTTTGTAAGTTTTGTTAAATAAAATCATGTGATAAGCATGAAGTAGTCAGATGCTGCGATGATGAGGGTAACATAAACAAAGGGGATGGATTGTACAGACTCTATTTGGGATAATGAATACTTGCCAACATAAGCCATTCATATTTTTATAAATTCTTATGTAAAACAGACCTTTCACCCACCACTGTTATGCACACCAGCAGGAGTAAAAACCCTCATTACAGACCTGCTGTACTAAACAAAATACAGACTGCAGTCAAGGAACTTAAGCAGAAATCTCAAACAGCAGAGGAAAAACAGTAATTTGAAATTCTGTATCAGTTTACACTTTAACTGACCCCTTTGGATTAGAGAAATGCTAGAAAAGCACCATACCAAAAGATTCTGAAGAAAGGACGGTGCCTCAGAGAGGGTTGGGCTACATTATTCAGTGAATCCAGTATTGAATATTAGACAAGCTTAAATATGAAGCAGTTTTATTACTTAAGTCTATTGAGCCCAATTAAATTTTCTTGTATGCAAGATTCCCAAGAGATTTGAGATTCCTTCTTAAAACAATAGAGAATATTTTGAGTACAAGCAGTAACATTTTTTTAAAGACATTTTATTTTACATTTAATAACATGATGTATTAATGTGACAGTTGTCACCAAATAAAACATATAAATCAAATGCAATGGGCCAAATAGGTACTTGTAAGTAGGTCTTTTGCAGTGGTAAAGTATTACCAATTTATTATTCAATGCTCTGAAAGCTACTGTGCAGCACCTCTGATATGGTGAACACTCATAATCCAAATGAGGGGAGGTAAGTACTCAACAACCCCTCTACCTTGTAAGAGGAGACAGTTAAAAAGAGGGAACTGAAAATCAAAGAGCTATTAAAAATAATACTGAAAGAATTAAACTAGATTTCTGTTGTAATGTAAATAGAACCTGGGAATGGATCAGGACTCTTTAAAAAAACAAAAACAAAACCAATAAAAAATTTCTAAAGATAGGAAATGCATGTAACCGGAGACTGATATCAGAAACTCTAAACTTTTCACACTTTCCTTGAGAAATCTGATAGTGTCACAATAGGCAAGATTTCATAATCCATAATCAAGAGGGGAATAGAAGCAACAAAACACTTGGAACTTGAGAGGTCTCACCATGAATAAAATGGACACTGGATGAGAAGGGCTTGGGGGTGCTCGTGGATGAAAGGCTGGACATGAGCCAGCAATGTGTGCTTGCAGCCTAGGACGCCAACCACACACATCCCGGGCCATCTCAGAAGCATGGCCAGAAGTTGGAAGGAAGAGATACTCCCCTTATACTTCACTCTGGAGAGAACCCACCCGGAGTACTGTGTCCAGCTATGAGGTCCTCAGCACAAGGGAAGACATGGACCTGTTGGAGGGGGTCCAGATGAGAGCCACAAAAATGATCAGAGGGCTGGAGCACCTCTTCTATGAGGTCAGGCTGAGAGAGATGGGGTTGTTCACCCTGGAAAAAGAGAAAACTTCAGGAAGATCTCATTGTGGGCATTTCAGTTCTTAAAGGGGGCCTACTAGAAAGATAGGAACAAACTTTTGAGCAAACTGTTGCAATAGGACAGAAGGTAAGGGTTTGAAACTGAAGGAAGGTTGATTTAGATTAGGTATAAGAATGAAGTTTCTTTACAATGAGGGTGGTGAAACACTGAACAGGTTCCCAGGGAGATGCTGAATGCCCCAATCCTGGAAACATTCAAGGCCAGGTGGGACAGGGCTCTGAGCAACCTGATCTAGTTGAAGATGTCCCAGCTGGTTGCAGCGGGGCTGGAACTGCATGATATTTGAGGTGTCGTCCAACACAAACCATTCTATGACGGGGCAGAGGCATAGAGTTCTGGGGGGTAACTTTCTTCACAGCAGTCCCTCCACTCTGCATTTGTGGCCAATACTGTGCTGGTAACACACGGGTGTTCCAGCTATTGCTGAGCTGTGCTTGCTCCTCCCCACCTGCCCGAAGCGAGTAGTCCTGGGATGTACAGGAGTTTGGAAGGGGACACCACATGGGTGGCTGACTCCAGCTGACAGAGGGATGGGGTACGCAATGTAACGCATGTTCCACCCCGCCCGGCCCCAGGCGGTGCGAGCGGCCCCAGCGCAGGGCCCGGCTGAGCCCCTCAGGCACGGGCGGGCGGGCGAGAGCCCCGGGGAAAGGAAAGCCCGGGCAAGGGAGGGCAAAAGGCTGCCCGGCAGCCGGGGCTGAGGGAGGGGAACCGAGCGAGAAACAGCCCTGCGAGCCCCGAGGGGAGAGCGGGAGCAGGGACGGAGGGCAGGAGAGACCCGGCAGGGATGGCCCTGCGGCCTGGGAGAGACCCCGGCGGCGCAGGGGTTTCCCTGCAGTCCGTGGGAAGGCTCAACACCAGAGTAGGGGAATATTTCCTGAAAGACTGCACACTGTGGAAAACCCCACACTAGAGCAAGTTTATCCAGAAGTACTGTAGCCTCTGGAGAGGCTTCACACTGGAGCAGAGAAAAGTGTGAGGAGGAAAGAGCAACTGAGTGGAGCTGTAATGGACTGACCACAGCCCCCCATTCCCAATCCCCCTGTGTCTTGGAGGAAAGGAGGTAGAGGAGTCAGGAGTGAAGGCTCAGGTGAAGGTGAGCTTGGCAAGAAGAGCTRACAGAAACAGGCAAAGTATTTAACTATTTTGTCTCTGTTTCTCACCATTCTATTCTTATTTTCAATGGGCAATAAATTAAATTTTCACAAATGGAGTCTGTTTTGCATGTGACAGCCACAGATCAGTGATCTGCCTGTCTTTGTCTTGACCCACAAGCTTTTCTAGCCTATTTTCTCCCCCTGTTCTGGTGAGGATGGGGAATGAGAGCATGGCTGTGTGGGTGTCTGGCAACCAGGCATGGTCAACCCACCAGAAATACAAGCACAGATAGCTGTAGATGATGCAATTTGAGAACAAAATAGACCTTAGTATCCTGTTACATATTTGGCTGACATACATCAAGACAGTGATGTGTGATCAGCACTCCAAGCACAATAAAAAACAGTGAGAAAAGTGAGAATTATGATCCCTGTCAAAAATATCAGAAGCCTGATACAGGAAATAGAAAAAAAAAATTAAAAATACAGTTTGTTTCTTCTGGCTGGATACTATTCAGATGCTTTCCTTTCATTCCCATCAATGCAATTTCTCTGGTTCATGTTCTATTGCACCAGTGTAATTTGCAAYCTGGTCTGAGCACAGCATGCTCTTTGCATAATATATTGCAAAATATTGTTGATATTCTCCTTAAATCAATTCTCAAAAATATGTTCTTCAGTTGTATGTATCCCTCCACCAACTGATTTTATGGAAAACAGGAGCACATTGTTTGTATACAGAATGGTAGAAAAGCATCTATCCTATATATGTATATGCTTTTCTTCAACACAGTAGTGAAGACAGGAGGATCGTTATCTTAACTCAGACTGTGTCCAAGCACTATTTACGGAATACAGTACTGATACAATAAACTACCCAGAATTCTCGGAAGTGTAATCTTCAGAGATTGCTTATTGACCTTAACCAGACCAAATGTAGAAATTTAACAGTAAATGACTCAAATACCTTGAATATTCCTCCCTATGTTAAGTAGTGGTGCAATTTTAAAAAAGGATTTTATGGTTAACATTTTTCCTCATTTGGTTTAACTGAAAGAGCTTCTTTCTTTCCATCATGATTCCTGCAGTAATTTAATACTAATGCAAACACATTATCTTCTTCCTTTCATCAGCTGAAAATGTCATCACTGAAATAAACATTTTTTGACCATTAGCTCGTTTAAAGCATTTGATCTTTTCTTCTCTTTTAAATACAAAATCCAAAGGGATGACTCATCTCCCAGTGCTCTGAAACAGCAGGGGGAGCTTTCAGCTTGTTTAGAACTCCACAGTGTTTTAAATTTATCATTCAGGAAAGTGTAACTGAGCTGTATTACATTGTACAATAGATTTTTAGAAAGATTAAACAATTTTTGATTGTATTCCCAGGGTCAACACCATACCTGAACTATAAATAAACAAGAAAAAAACCCCTAAACCACACAACACCATAGACACACACAAAGCCAACCCTGCTTACTTTTTCAGTGGCAGTTTCGTCTTCTAGGAAAGAGGCAAGAGCTCAAGTCCCTTGACTGGCACTTTACTATGACACTTGTCTCACAGTTGGATGCATTCTGCATGTCACAAAGGTGTTTCAACGGTCATAAAGCATTGAACGACAGAGTGAAACATGTAAAACTCGTTATACTTAGGTGAATATCAGCTGATACACAAAGGGCCATGACTACATAAGTCTGAAAAACTGTAACAGATTTCTTGTTTCTAGAAAACCTGTTACTGATTCTGAGTATAGTAACTGCTTTTCCAGGTAGTTTCCATGGAAATCCACAAATTGAAGCATACATTTATATTCTTTGTAAACAGGATATTCATATATTTATTAATTATTCTCAATTGACCTCTTCCAGCACTGGTGCATAACAATGTATTTTCTAGTACCAAGCATTTTTTCCTTAACTAATTAGCATTAGAACATGATATTGCAACACAAAAGAATAGAGCAGAAAAGTCGGAAAGCACAACATTCATGGATAATTTGTAGCTTGCACTTACAGTTGCAGTACACCATCACACAAGTTAGTCAAACCCACGGAAGTTGCACTTAGCTATATTCGTTTATTTGCATCTTGACTTGCAAGTAAGGTTGGGCACATACAGCCACAGTTCCTGACTTTAGAAACTTATGTCAAGATATCCTTTACTTTTCCTCTTGTATTCAATTGAGTGTCTCAATTTTTCCTCCCCGGTAATTTCTGTTTATTTCATGCTAACATCTAGAAAAAAATCCTATCTTTATCAGCTTTCTATTTACTTGTATTTATTTTTTGCCTTTGAGCAATAATGTTTTCATCATACTGCAGCCAGCATTTCTGCAGCATCCTAAAATTTCAGATTCCTGACTTTACTGATTTTTAGTATGTTGAGCAATGAAATCTGAGTTCATTTTCAAGAGTTTCAGGAATGATACTTAAAATTAGCCAATTCAGGAAATCCAATATGCTTTTTTTACATCCTTGGTTGATGCAACTACTCATAACTTCATGACTACAAAACAGCTAAATCAGCTCTCTGAGGAGCAAAACTCAAAAGACTCTCCCTTCAATCAGGAAAGCAAAGACAGAAATTCCATGTTCCAAAATCTCTCAATTTTTAGTTCTTTTTCATACCTGTCTTCTTCCAGATACATGTCTCAGGTATGCTAAATCATTTGACTGCATCACCTCACTTTGTGTGCTGTACTTCATAACAGCTATTAAAATATTTCTGCCTCGCGCATCCTCTCCATTTATCACCAAATTCCCTTTCTCCTTCAACTCTGGCTTTCAACTTCAACATTTCATCTTCCTCATCCAGCCTTCCTTCCACCTTAATTAAAATTTACAGTTGGAAATAAAGTGTATGTCAGTATTACCTACGGAAGAAAAACTGATAAATACATCTATATTTATTATTATTACTATTATACTGGAATATATTCATGTTTATTAATAGATCATATATTACTACAAAGATGGGCAAAGTAATCCTGAAAAAGACCTGTGATCTAACTAGTAAGTAGTTTTTATTCCCTTCATGGTATTAGTTTCCATGGTCACTAGCACATGAATAATTTTAGACTTCCAGACCTCACTACACAGCTGATCCTCTGTTAAAATGGCTGTCATAGGGTGAAAAGGCAGCTTGAAATGAACAGTTAGGATTAACTTTGTTAACACTGCTGACACAACTGAAAGCTGGTTTGCTCTGACATCCTTCTAAGTCATGTCAGGACTTTGTATATCCCAGAATCCCTTGCCTAATTTATTTTTTTACATCACCTGTTCCATCTGTAACCTTTGGAGACAGGATTAACACTACTGTTAAAAATCCATGTTCTCATGTATTACGAAATCCAAGCCCTTTGATTTCTACTGGAAGTACTCACAGTGATTAGAAAACGACAGTAAGTCAAAAAAGAAGTACTCAATATAAATCTTTGTTACACTTTGTAGTTATGAGCAAATTATTTAAATTCTTTGGTCTCCCAGTGACTCATCTCCAGTAAATGTAATCTTTTCTCTTAAGGATTTGGAGTTGTGGAAATGATAAAATCTGTAGCAGAAGAAAAGTATACAGAGGAATATTATTAAACATAATGTGGGGCAAAGATCTTCAGTGCATGCAAATCTGTGATTCCACTGAATAGAATGAAATTTAATGATTTATAAAGTTATAATGATCGATGTCTTGGGCTTCCTGACTTTTGCAAGAACTTTTGAAGTGACTCATTGAAATTAAGATTTTCATTAAACTACAATCATAAATCAGTTTATTAACATACTGCTCCAAGAACAGAGAAAGCACGGAGTGAGACATTTGGAAAAAATTAAATGACATTTCACTTTTTGCTTTTTTTCCAAATGTTCTGTATGATGTCTAGCGCATTCTAATGTTCAGAAAAAAGATAATACAGACTAGACGAGAACATGGGGGGGCTGAAAATCTATCAGTTTATATCATACAGCATAGAAGACTTTCACCAGGCTGACAACATAATATTGACTGTTTAGAAGGCCGCATATCTAAATTAGATACAAACAGATTGAAACACATCCAATACTTTTCTCCAAGGACAGTGGAAAAGCATATAAAAATTCATTCACCAACTGCTAAGTGTAACAAACATAAAAAGGGAGGAGGGACTATAAGGTAGCCAGACACCTACAAATGCACTAGTGTAAGCTTCAAAAAGTACCCTTCAAGGCCTGCAAGCGCAATACAGTATAGAAGAACCCATACACAGAAGGCTTGTCTAACCACCAGGCATGTAAAAAGACTAAGCTAAACTTTGATGCAGCTCAAGCAAACCAAGGGCATGATGTTGGGCTTTCATGCCTTATGCAAGTGCTCCAGAGGGTAAGCTATTACTGTACCTCTGAAGAACTTCACACTGAAGATTAGGAATGTTCTTTGTATTTCATCTAGGATTTATAAAATTAATTTAAGAGCTGCAGGGGGAAACAAAATTTAAAAAAATGTTCTTCCCTACTTTGGTAATAGTTTAATGAAACCACTGTTCTGAAAAAGTATTCATAAAGCCGACAGTCACTGCTCTACGGGTCTCCTTTTGTGCCTATAAAATGTGTACTCTGAAGAGAACTCCATTTACAAAAAGAAAGAAATAGATTCTGCACTTAGAGAAAAGGGCTTGCTCTAGGACTTGTAATAGAATTTAAGCAGAACACATTACTGCCTTTACAGAGAAGTCGAATACTTAACAACAACAAAAGAATGTGAACAGTGTGTGGCTGGACTTAAGCTTCCCCAATTAATTAATCTCCCATTCTTTAACAGGATAAATAGAAAAAGCAGAGTATGACAATGCTATACTCAACATGAAAATACCAAGAATACAGATGTGTATTAGAAGTGCACTTTGGTTCACCTTTCCTTGTAACACTGAAGGCATAGGCATGTAAGCTAAGTTGTCCTTTCTTTCCACAGGAAGAAAAAAATACATAACCACTTTATTTTACCACATTTTTTTTTTTTTTCCATGTGTGAATCCTTGGGAGATTCTGCTGTAGTAAGGCCCAGAAAAACAGAAGTTTCTTCATCTTTTAACCAGAACTTCCATGGTTAAGGCTATCTATTGCCTTCCTGCAGTCAAAATGAACAATTATCACTTAGAATTGTTAAAGAAATTACAATACAAAAGCAGCTAATGCAGAAGTAAATGGAGGAAAATGGGCTGTTAAAAATTTAAAAAATATGTATATTAATTATTTCTGTACAAGTCTTACATTGCTACAAGTCTTACAGCCCTAGGACATTACTATAAGCTTGAGCAGCCCAACAGCAGAAGGCATTTCTCCAAGTTTCTAGTGAGTTTCCAAATGCCCTCAGCTTGAAGGTACTCCACATTTTGAAAGCACCTTGCCTTAGCATTAATCTAGAATAAAAAGAAAATCTCATACAACCGCATAATCCATTTGATCCTTCAGGTTGCTCTCACTATAAAATGTAGATTAGTGAATGAATTACATACCCCATGGAAGGTTATACTCTGATAAAAAAACAGAGCTTATCTTTATTGGAGTGACTGCCAGGATATTACTGAAGGGCATATATAATTTGACTATATATCTTTCTTCAGAGTACCAGATACTTCTGCATTATGAATGACATAATTCCATTCAGAGATTAAAACAAGGCACAATATTTTGTAAAAGGTAATGGTTTCAGACTTATTTGGGAGAGCAATGTAGGGGGTAATAGATTTTCTCTACCAAAAAGTTCTGAAGAAAAAGGTATTTTCTCAACGTAATATTTACTACCTTGCATTTGCATAATTGTTAACCCATAATTGGATAAATTTACTACTAGTTTTTGGACAAAATCCCGATTTTTTTTCACTTGAAATTCTTGCTGCAGCACTTTTCAGTAGATTTCAAGGGAGTTGGAATTAAAAGGAAGGAAATATTACAATTCACAAAACTTCAAATTATTTTCTCTAGGCCCATACACTAAGCAACATTATTACAAACACACACACACAAAAGAAATTTTAGAAGAGAAAACCTTTGATTACAGCTACTGAACCCAATACTCATGCTTTTTCCCTAAGGCAATAAACCTAATCATAAGACATGTTAGCATGCATACAGAGTTCCAACAGTATAAAAAAACTTGTTAAGAACAAAATCTAACAGTTTAAGAGTTTTTATGGGTTCAACCATATTTTAACATATTATTTAAAAATGAGATTTCTCATTTCTTGAACACTTACTATGATTAAATAAAATAAATTCATTCTCAAATTTGAATGTTTTTATTCTCATATCAAAATTTAAATAAACATTCCATTCTGAATTTATATTTTAGATCTTAAATATATGGGTTGATAACAATACATAATCAAATTTGACTTTTTCAAAGTGTATTAATTTCACTAGGAACATGACTTTTTGTCAGAATACCTCTCTGACAGTATAGTTTTCACCAAATTCGTTAACATGCAAAGTAACTAAATGGTAACATTTATCAAAGAAAGTCTGCTAAATGACACTATTTTTTCTCTAGTTATGTATGAAGTATGTATGTATTCTACCTACATTTTATCATATTTCATCATTCACAGAAATGGACATCTTTACACCAATTCTGAATATTAAAGAACTGGAGTTCAGGCAGAGTATACTAAATGCAGACAATTATCTTCTCTGATAATTTCTCTATAAGTGCTGCCAAAAAATCAACTGAAAAACATGCATAATGAGCACTTCACTGTTAGTAGTAACTGCAATCAAAATTAAAAGCCAGCACTTTTTTCATGGCAAAAGTCCTGCACCTGGTAAAGAGTAACCCCTTGTACCAGTATAAGCTCCAGGCTGACTGTCTGGAAAACTGAAGAGCAGAATATGACTTGGGGGTCGTGGTGGACACTAAATTGAACATGAGCCAGCAGTGATCTCTCACAGCAGAAATGCCCAACAGTATCCTTTGCTGCAGTAGGAAGAGTATTGACCACCAGCTCCAGGGTGGGGGTCAGTCTTCTCTCCCAAGTGAAAAGTGATAGGACAAGAGGAAAAGGCCTCACGTTTCACCAGAGGAGGTTTAAATTGGATATTAGGAAAAATATCTTTCTTTAGTGAAAGGGTTGCCAACCATTAGAATGGGTTCCCCAGGGAATGGGGGAATCACCATCTGTGGAGGTATTTACAAGATGGGTAAATGAGGACTTCAGGGACATAGTTTACTGCTGAACTTGGCAGTATTAGGTTAATGGTTGGACTTGATGATCTTCGGAGTCTTTTTCAACCTAAATGATTCTGTGATTCTATCTGGGCTAAAGATCCATCAACAACACAGGAAACAATATCAGTTTGTATGCAACTTTGCTTCAGTCAAAGAGCACACAGATAGTGCTAGGGACATATGTTTAGAAAGGATAAGATATTCAAAGTATATGAAAGGACTATAGGAAAAAGTTATATATGGATGTCAATAAAGGAATACAATAAAGAAAACCCTGAAACCCAAATGATTTCATGTGAGAACTCCCTGACATAATGGGACATAATCAGAACAAATGAAAATTTCCTTCATTTATCAGAAACCAGATGTTGCAGTAGCTCAGTAAACCTCAAAGTTAGCGAGAAAAATTACATAAATGCATCCATTTAAGAGTTAGCATCAAAAAATCAGTTATGCATCACCTAAAAAACCTGAAGTTATGCATGATCTAATAAATGGAAGTTCCTTGAACCTTATGATTTTGCCAAAATTAACCATGCAGATTAATCTAGCAGAAGTTGTTCACAAAAATCCTAACAAGGCCAGCTTAGTTGAGAACACCAGCATATTGTTCATCTTCACACAGTAGCATATTTCACAGAGAAGTAATGAATAGTTTTTCTCAAAAGTGTGAGCTATTAAAGGAAACTGTGGCTGCAGCTGACGCAGCGTGGATTTGGAGGAGACAGAAAGCAACGCAATAGCCAAGGGTTAATCTGAGCAGTGCACCTGCCTAACAATAGTGCTGGTCAATGGTCTAATCCAAGCCAAGTTTGGAAGAAATTAACATCTGTAACATCTATAGTCGGTATGCAAATATCACTCTAAGTCAGTTATTTCACTCCATAAACACTGGGCAGGTCAGGGCCTGCTGAGCTCTCATGCTTGGCAGTGGGTACGTGCTAGAATATCCCCTTGGGCAGAGATGCCTCTCAAGGTTACTTCCTGAGAGATTCCTTGCCACAGCTGGTCCTTGGTGAATGATTCATATTGAAATCTTTGCTACGTGATATAAAGGATTGATTGTGCATATCTAACACTTTACACATAAAACACTGACCAAGTTTGGGACTAAATCTGGATCCAGCTGCACCTTAACTCCCCTCTGAGGAGCAGTTTAGAATACAAGGGTGTCCTTTCTGAAACTCACAACTCTATGGGAGGATCTCCCTGACAGTTTTATCTGACCCTGTCCTCTATGCAGTACATAGTAAAGTGTACCTTGTCATCAAGTCTTGTTAAACCACTGTGGCATTTACTATCAAATTTCGTTAAATTGCTGTTTATATCAATGAGCATATTGCTACTTCTCTCTTAAGACTGAAGTGTGTCACTCCATCCACCACACACCCCCAGAGGTCAATTCAATGATGCATAAGAGCTATATTACCTGTTTTGATTTTCTTCAGTTGGCGAAAATGAACTCACTTCCAGTTAATGATTGCTGGCACTTCTATGCCTTGTAATCCCTAGCTTCAAGAAGCCATCTCATTATCTGTTTGCAAACACAAATGCTTGAAAAACAGCATCTTTTATTCTTGCAGCAGTTCATGTGCAGAATAATTAAAATAGATTCTTTAACCACTCCAGCATTACTTTAAGGAAGAGCTATTATTAGTAATCCCAGGGAAGAGATGCAGGGTTTATCCCATGATTAAGTCAGATTTATTGGACAGAGGGTAAGTGACATTATAGCTTAAGAGTTGAATTTTAAGTAATGTCTGTATTGAAAAGTCCTGAACATAAAATAACCCCAAGGGCATAACATAAGGGGAATAATAAAAGCATGTATTCACAGGAACACATAAAAGCTTATTTTCTACTGTATTGCATTATTGGTTCAGTGTAGCTGAAACACTGCACAAAATTTATTTAAGAGGAGTGTTCATTGAAATATTCTATTTGCTTTCTGTGTGATACACAAATGTCACCATTACCTTCTAACTCCTTTTGTGTAATCTAGATTTTCTGCTGATCTGAAATGTTTCTGAAGTGAAAAAATTTTGCTGCCTCCAGTTGATACAGATGATGTCATTCCCTAATGATGGGTATTTCAGGGATATCATTTCACATATATCACAGTAGTCAATAGGAAAAAACTAGAATACGTTGGGGACACTTCAGTAGAAAATTATTTCTTCACAAAGACCTGACATACCCTTTAAAGGCTCAAGAATGGAACTGCTGGGCCTACTTAGCCTATCTGTGGAGGTAAGTGAACATCTTTTCAGTGATCTCAGTAGTCTCTGGGAATGAGGTCCATGATAAGTCTGACATGCGTCCTTCAGAGAGCTATTAACAGTGTTCAACATAAAATTTAGAAGATGCAGGAGAAGAGTCATTTAAGATGTTTTATGCTGTAAGGGGAGTGGGGCCCCAGCACCCAAGGCTATGCAGTGAACACCAGATTCTCTGATAATAAAAGCTTTTTTCAAAAATCTACAGTAATACAGTCATGATAGAGAGTTTGGTTGTTTCGGCACTTTTTTGGACAAGAAATCCTGTGAGAAAGGCCAAAATCAAATATTTTACATGTTGAGGGTTAATTTGTCCTGATGATCCAATTCAGGGTTATGAGGTTCAGGGTTTCAGCAGAAAGTGCAGAATCAGGAAAAGCAGAATGTTTTCTGTAGCAATAGTAGCTGTGTTACACATCCTTTACTGAATGCCTACCTTCTTGATTTTCCTTTTAAATGCCACACACTCGCAAAACATTCAGCCTACAGTCAGTGACATATCTGAGTGCCAGGATTTGCCACTAGGTGAGACCCTCCACAGGCTGGCAGATGAAAGCTGCTCTAAGAATAGCTTCCACTGGAGGCTAACCTGCATCAATTAGTTCTATAACTCGATAGGCAATACCTGATAAGTCTTGGCCTCGAGATGGCTGAATCTCTAGTTCCTAAATGTTCCAAATTAGGGACAATTAAAAACTCCTCCAAAATTTTAACAGATCACTAGGTCAGCAATTTAATTATTTTCTGAACCAAAAATACTTCTTTGAGAAAAAGTGATAATTTTTTTATCAGGTATTGCAGACAGAAGAAATAAATATAAGGTAGGTATCCAAGAGCAAGTTTGTAAAGCAAGGTGGTACTTGTCATACCCTTGACTACCAGAGCTAGTACTTGTAAACTGAAGGTGAGATAGATGCTTCTGAAATGTTATGTTCAGAATCTTAACTTTCTTTCAGTAATGCAAATTCTTCCTTCACTGATCATTTTCACATATGGGAATTTATCCTTGCCACAACTACAAAGCTTTTAGTACTTCATGCATGAGCTCACAGCACTACTGACACAGTTCTTGAAATGAATTATCCAAAAGCAGTCATCACAAAGTGCTCTTGGATAACTATTAATATTACATATCCTTCTTTGCCCATTTTCTCCAGGCACATTCTGTGTGGTTCTTCCAAATAGTTCACATTTATACTCATACAAAAAAAAACTCACAAAAACTTTTCTCAGTTCTTTAAAAGAAGTTATATTTTCTTCTTTTCTGCCAAAGCTTTAAAACTGCTTAGTTTTGTCTCATGTAGGTGCCACTCGTGTTAATTATATAATTACTCAGGGAAATTTACTGAATAAACTTTATAGTAATATCCCTTTTAATGAGTAAGCTCTGCAGTCTGCAGGAGATCACAGCACATTGAGCTGGAACACAGGAAAGGCAGAGATATTTCCTACTCAACCAGGAATTTAAAAAAAAAAAAACAACCCTATTTAATGTGGACAGTACACAGCAACCCCTTTTTCTTAAAAAAGGTTATTGAGTTTACTTGCACACATGCAACAGGTATCAGCTCCTTTTTTTCTAAATGCCTTATCACACACATATTAACCCTGCAAGTGTTTCTTTTTAGAGCATTTTTGTTTAGAGACTAGCAGTGTAATGTCCAAAAATCTGCGTGCAGCACAGGAATGGACTGAAACCAGTCTCATTTCAGGCACTCATTCCTAACACTGGTAGAAGCTGGCTGCTGTACCCCAGGCAGAGCAACCTCTTATTCCACTGTTCTTGAGAAGAGCTCTAAGAGGTGATGAATTCAGTGCAATGTCACGGTTCTGCTGAGGTCAACTGCAGCTGGCCAATCAGTTTTCACACAAAGTTGAGATAAAAAACAAAGTCACAAACACATAAAGACTCTGTTAACTATATAACCTGGATGAAGATTTTTTAGGTGTTTCCTCTTGAATTTTTCACTCATCTTCAGGCTCCTTGGAATTCTCCTAAGTTGCAATTAATGCACTCTCTCAGATCCCATGCAGTACCTGAGAAATATTCCCAAGACACTGAGCCAGTGAGTATTTAATTTTAAAAGCATTTTTATTCCTAGAAGGTTGCACCCAGATCCATCTAACAGGACCATTGTGCAGAAGCCTTTTGAAAACACAACTTCCCATAGTCAGCAGTGTAAGCATATACCACTGTAATTATTAAAAATTTCAGGGGACATACAAAAAATTAAATAGAAATTCTTTGAACATATTATCAATAATTATCATAGGAATACATTTGAATATGTAGGTCACCATTTTGAAATGCTATGAACATGTTACAGGAACAAATAGCTCCCAATCAATGTAAAAGTATTCCACAGTTCATATCTATTAATGATATCACAAAACCTGAAAACACATAAACTACTAAATAGTTTACTAAATACTAAAAATAATTCACAAGAAACATTTTGTTCCTAACCTCTCCAATCCCCCAAAATCTACAAGGCAAAAAAATGGAGAGTGTGAAAAGGTACTCAAAAAATTGGTCTAGACTTTATTTCATTATATGAAAAATTGTGATTTACTCCTGGGAAAATACTGAGACTTAGGTCCCTGTCCAAATATTTAATCTTAAAAGTATTTATTCTTTCAAGTTTATAAAACATAACACCTTAATGAGATATTTACAATGTACCATAGTATTGTGCTAAATATGTTTGGAGTATTTCAGCTTAAAAGACTAGAATTTATTCATGAATACATCTGCTGAAAAGCATAAAATTTGGGTTGAATTTTTAAACATAGTTCATAGTGTGACCCTGAGATTAGCTCAGTTGGTCAGAGTATGGTGCTATTAATAACATCAAGGTTTTGGCTTCAATCCCCATATGGGCCATTCACTTCTTCTTCCTAATAGAAGAAAGTTACAAAAAAGACTAGAGCATGATAAAAAGGAAACATGTAAAAACCAAATTTTTGTGTACATTTTCACGTGGATTACAATTTAGGAGTCTAGACAAAAGAAAAAAGAAAAAAAATAGAGGGAAAAAATCCTCCACTGTTCTGCAACAGGGTTGGTGATGCCAATCTCCTCCGCACACAACCACAGCAAACAGGATGCAGTTGGCTACTTATGTATTCCCCTGTCCATTTTGCACATCCAGTTTTACAGAAACACAATAAGCATATAAGCCTATTAGGGCATGACAGTCTACATTTGTGATTTCTTCTGCTTACCTGCATCATCAATTTTATTCATGACTTTTTAATTTTATTATTCTTCTTACAAAACTCTAGCTCCGTTCAGGTGCAGAGAAGAGTCTACTGCACTATAGTAAGAGTCTGTATCTAACAAAGCATTGGGCAAACACTTATGAAATCATTCCAATTTTAGCTGTTTAAATACATAATTTAACATTAAATATCTTCATCCAAATTCCCAATTACCAGTGCTGTGCCTGAAAGTTGTATCATTTAGTATATAAGAACAATTTAATGAAGGCTGAGAGTTCAAACTGGAACTATGTAAGGACAGAACACTAGTTCAGCTCCTTACTAAAGCACAAATTTCAACTTTTGAAACACAAAACAAAAGAAAACAATTTTCTAGCATAGACAAGCAATTCTCAAAGCTTTCACTAAAATCTTACAAAGACTTTGAAAAGATAGTGGTAAAGACTTTATGATAGTGAATAATCTTGCTTATCTCAATACATTAGTTTAAACATTCAATCCCACAAGCACCTGCCTGTGAGGCCATCTTAACTCTACCAGACACCTTAGACCTGTGAAGTATCTTTATTTTTCATACAGATTCCCACAGAAAACTGATATGCCATGGACTCTGTCCAAAAGAATAGCATTCTCTGCTCACAGAAAACAGAAATTTCTGTATTCCTGTAAAATGATTTTTCTGACATATCTGTAAGCCATGTGTAAACTTGAATTAACATATACATGCTGTTCACAGCACATGGGGGAGCATGAGCATACAGCCTTAACAGAACTGTTAGGAAGGCATTTGAATCATCTGGGGAATTTCAAGTAACTGCCTCCATGAATTCTATAAAGTTCAGGGTTAATTCTGTGAAAGTAATAGGATCTGCACAGAAAATTATGCTGAAATAAGTACTTTAGATTCCAAACATTATGAATCCAAATATTTACAAATGGAAAAATGAAGTGTTCTTTTGTTATTCAAACTAAACTAATTTTGTGCTAGCAGTGGATGAAATGTCTAGATTTTTTCCCTTTAACTATGGAACATGAAGTAAATCAGAATAGCACTGTGAAAGTCTGCATAGTCTATTTTAACTGGTATTTAATCCTAGTGTTTCAAGGAGGGAGAAGTTAATGTAGACATAAAACTTGAAAAAGCAACAGTATTTTTTCCATCCCTCATGTGATTTCTACTATCCAGTCTACTTTAAATCCAGTATCAGCTTTCCACAGAATACTTTGTGCTGCCAGAACATATAAAAAGGAAAAAAAAAAAAAGACCACTAATGCTGTAGCATAAAACTGGGGCTTTTTAACTCCGTGTCTGCAGTACAAAACAACATCCTACTTTATGTGCGAAGATCAACTGCTGTTACTAATTTGTTGCATCTGAATTACTTTCTGGTTTGCTTGARTTCCGATCAGTTTGTTACACTCAAAGTGTTTTCAAGAGCAAGCCCTTCTGCAGCACAGCTACAATGCTGATGGTTTCTTCTTCATCACTTTAACATGTTTTGTGTCATTTTAAATATGATTGCTAATGTGCTCCACCTTGCTGTTTTTCCTCCCACTGGTTTGCAACTCCACATTGCACCCAGATTTACTAAGGTGTATGTTGCTTAGGTTGGATACTTGCTCTTTGTTCTCTTTGTCATCCCTAAAACTGGTTTTGCCCAGGTTCCAAGGCAACATTCCACTTCTGAACAACTGCTGGACATTTACAAGTTGTTTATAGCCCTGTGGCTGTCACCCTCACCTATACATTGTAGGTTTCTGCTGTCATCCCACAGCTCTGCATTCAGTTCCAAGGCTATATGTTTTTCATTATTTTATGCAGAAAAATGACTTCTTATGGCCTAGTAGTTACAAACATATAATAGCAATTACTGTTATTCCACACAGCAGTACAAAGCTAAACAAAAAATTAAACCAAGAGAGGTAATAGCTACCTGGTCATTACACAGCTGGTGTTACAGCTAAACAGGCTGAAACAGGTGCATGAACAGGCCAAGCCCAGACAAAGCCTGACAGGTCCAAAGGCTGGTGCAATCAGCGCAACTGGCACCAAGCCTCTGGGCTCTTACCAGCAATGGAAAAAACTTAATTCCTAAGCTGGAAGGGGCTGCACTGTAAATAAACAAAACCTTGTGGGAGCAGGGAAAATCCAAGCCTATGGAACTCATTCTTCTGCAAACAAAGAACTACACAGGTGTTGTTGCAAATGCAAAGTATTTGTGTTTGATTCATTGTGCCTATCACAAAAGGGCTACTGTACCCATAGTACATATGTAAATATGCCAATGCAACAACTCCTGAAGAAGGGCAAAGGAGACAGATATCAAGAGTGAGAGATGATGTGTGTCTATATATTCCTCAGATGATGGGTACTGTTTTGATAAGGCATAGGATGCTTTATGATGGCCTGAAATCTGTCAAAGTCCTCATGTGTTGTCCATAGAGTACAAGCTGTAGCAGTTGAAGGCTGCCAAAGAGTGATTAGAAAGCCCAAATAAAATGATCATTAGGACATTTTTCTTTTGTCCTGTGAATAACTTTTCAAGGATATTTGGTCCTCTGCACTGACAATAGATTTAAGGTTAAGAAATGTGCTTACAATACAACTAACTTGCTGAAGTATTGATTTTGAGATTTGAATTGGATATAATTGTCAGGAAAGTATTTTAGCCACAGTATAGAATATTTAGTCATATCTTCTCCCCCTCACACACACTCACCAGGGAATAGCACTTAAGAGGTTAACATGCACTTGTATTGAGACAAAAACAAAGTATGAAAAACAAATTCTAATCCATTATTTACATAACCAGACTGTTGTCAAACAAATGCTTTCAGTGAAATTACATATCACCACCCAAAACTCACAGATGGTCTGTGTCTGCTTAATGTCTTTGAGCTTAGTAGAGCACTGTTGCCAAATCAAGGACTCTGTATCGGGCCTAGTTTGGAAAGGTGACATTGTTGATTCCGGACAGGGTGCAAGGTGGAAGTTTTTCCAGAAATCAAGCACACCAGTTCTCAAAACTTTACACTATATATACATTTTATCAAACAAAAAAATCAGAGTTCATTGGCTAAAAGTTACCTAGTTTCTCTCTTATAATTAGTATTCTACCTTCTATTTGTTAAATTATTCTCTTGCTTCTCATCCTAAGTAGTCCGCATGGTCAATCTTTCTCTTCTTTTTGAGTTGATGGGTTTCTTGAGTCAGTGGTCGCAATCTCCCACTGCCAGATTCCAGAGGCCATGAAATGGCACCGATACCTTGCAGTAGACAGGCAAGACCCCGTTTCACAACCACTTTCTTGTTCCCTGTAACTCTCTGGGCAAATTGTTAACTATTTCTGACTCCTGAGATGCCAGCATCAGTACCTTTTTCAATTAATTTCCTCAATGCATTTATCTGCATGACTCATCACCCCTGAAATCCTCTGTTAAAATCACCATCACTTTTTCTATTTTTCAGTCTTCTGGAAGTGAATTATTTTCAAGGGAGATGTTATTTATATATATATACATCATATGCAGCAGTTCAAGCATTTTGTTTCTAATTTTTTTTTTTTTTGTAAATACTTTGTTTAATATGTTTTAAACTGCTTTGGATGCTGTGATTCATCGAAATTACATCTACAGGTGGAAGCACCATATCAAACACTCATGCAATCTATGTGGGATAAATAAACACACCCTACATGCAAGGCCACAAATGTATTGACACTCTAATTAAACTATCAACAATAAGTTCAAAGAGTTTCTTGTTATCTTTACAAGAGGTTCTCCAAACTCTCAAACTATTGTTCTCAACAACAAGACTAGAAAGCTCCTTTATGCAGGTTTCACTGTATCCACCTTTCTCTGTTGTTATGATCAACAACCTTATGCTCCTCAAAAATAGATGTGAGTATTACCATGGTGAGTTGTCAATATCCTGAATTCTTCACTGGTGTGGGCATGCTCGCACAGCCCACTCTTGGCAAATACACTGGATAACAACATGGATAGGATTAGGACAAGTGTACACAATATGCGTACAAAGCTCGGGAGAGTGCTTGCCCAAACCTGATCATATTAAATGACATGGCTGGGAACCAATTGCCTCTGGTGGTGCTAAACAGGAAGACAAACATCAGCCAGAGTAAACAGTACATGGGCAAATTCAAACATAATTTGGAAATAAATGAAAAGTTTACCTGAGAAATATAGAAGAACAAAAGTTTGTAACAAAGGAGAGCAAGATACTTTAGAGTAGGAACAGCAGCCCTCACCCTGCTGGAACTATAACCTCTGCTCGTGCTAAAGAGTACAACCTCCCCATGGGAGGCCATGAGCAGCTGGCACCCAGATGGTGCCCCACCATGGTTAAAATTCTGGGCATTCAGTTGTATAAAGATGTTTATTAACAATTTCAAAATGCTTAGGATTCTGGCTTGTCTGTTGTACAACAGATATTAATCCCAAATGGATAAATCAATGATAGCTGGTTAATACAAGTCCATAATAAATTTAATAATTGTTTTGATTCCAGTTTAAGATTAAGGTAAGTGAACCGAGCAGTTTTTCCCTTGTAAGAGCTGGCAGATTTGTTATGCTGATAGTGAATGTTACTCCTTTCTCATCTTGTGATCCATCATGGACTATTTTTATGTACTCTTGATCATGCACCATACCTTGTTTTTGATTCACTGGTCTGCAATTCTGTGTTATACGTGGATTTAATATATATGACATGTTTTATATATGCCAAATACTTATTCTTTGTTTCCTCTGTTAACTCTGAAACCAGTCTTCCCAGTTCAGCATTGCATCTGTTTAGTGACCAATAATTGACTACTGATCATTTGCTCATAGCCCTGGACCCCTGGTTTCACCATGTGCTCACATGTTCATTCTATCAGCCCACACCTGTATCCCTCTAAGCTGCATTTTTATTGTATCATCATCTATAACCATTCCCTGCAGAAGAACTACTTATCATTACTATCTATTACAGCCTCCCGGTGCAGTCAGGGCCCCAACACTAGCTATTTAGCAATGCCAAGTGCCTGTTCTCTATTTTTGTCTTTCTCTATCAATACAGTATCCCTCAGTCTCCAAATCACTTGCAAAAATTCTACTCTTTTAGTTGCCCACTTTTTTTCTTTTTTTTYTAACAAGCTTTCACCCTTTTCAAAACTGTCTTGTAGCTTTTGGTTTTATACTTCGGCAAAAATGTTTCATTTTAAACCCATTATGCTGCTCTCACAATGTGACTCCCCTGAGAGAAAAACCCCATAAAAGATTGTTTCTCCTACTGCTATTTCCCCATGAAGTAGTGACTGCTCATGTCTGAGCAGCCGGATCCAGCAGCGTGGCATGCATCTATCCAGGCAGCAATTGGACTTGCTTAAAGACTGATGAACAGACTGCTTTTGGTGTGCTTTGCCTACTATGTTTTAATCACTTCCCATAACACCTTCTCCAAGAGAAGCCACAAATTTTGGAACTTTTGCTGCTCTGCTACTATGTATTTGAAGAGAGAGAAACATGCAAAAATCATGCAAACAAAAATACTCAAATTACTAACATTTTTCTACAGTATTATTTTTCAGAATTTTCTCTCAATTGAAATATTTTTGTCTTTATCTTCTGACTTTTCAAATTATTTTTTAATTTCTACTCATGTTTTTATAATGATTTTGAGTCCAGTGATATTATGCCCTTAAGCTGAGTTTGCTTTAGTTTCTCCTGGTATTGAAACATATCAAGATTTCATTACCATTTTTCCTTCTGATTTTCATGCTACTTGAAGCATTAATAATTTAGCTTTTTCAAAATATGACCTATTTTCCTAATGCAGACAAGCCTATAACATTAGCCATCTATGAAGAAAAATAAGTGGATTCAGTTATGCAAATAGTTAGCAAATGAAAAAGAGGATTGAGTTCCTCTGCAATATGACTTTCGTTTCTAAGAAGTTGTAAAAGATAAAGTATAATGGAAATATGAGGGAGAATAATAAGAGGAGCCTTTATAAAGGGAAAGTCTGTCTGAGCTATCTACTAATATTCTTTGGAGAAGTCAGCACACACAGAGATAAGCAACACAGCAATCCATCCAAAGGGCAGCTCTTTTTGCAAAATCTCTACAGCTGATGTTTGAAGTCTAGCTCCTCCACGGCATTTTAAACAAACCATAAAAGTCATGCCACGTCTACAGACTGTTATGCTCCTTATAATTAAAATGAAGGTCGTCTTAGCTTGTCTTTTTTCTTTCTTTCCTTCCTTCCTTTCCCCAGGTACATAGAATGGCACTATTTTATTTTGGTCATTTCTACGAAGGGACAAGGCTATTTGTGTTTTAAGTTTTGTTAATTATCATTGCTAAGAGGTGGAGATGTAAATAACTTCAAAAGATTATCAGACAGCCAGTCATCAAAACTCAAGAAGGTGATAGAAAAGGCCGAGGAGAAGAGGAGAGAATCATCTCACATTCTTTACTCTCTCCCAAACCCAAGGAAAGAAAATGCTAATTCTGTAGCGGCCGTTCAGGCCACTCCCGGGAGTGGGCCGGCCCGCAGGCCTTGGTGGGTTGTTACCCGGGTTTGAACCACCCCTATTTCCTCCCCCAGTGGGAYGTTCCCAGCTCGTTACCACCCACGGTCCCACCCCTTTGGTTCTATATATGGTTATGTTTCTAGAATCTTCGTTGTAAATTGTACCCTGGTTGGATGTTCTCCCCTAATCCCTCCCTCTACCCTTTCCTATTGGTTGTTCTCCCGTCCGTTACCTTCTGGCCCTCACCCTATTGGCTCTGATGTTCTCCCCGCCCTATCCGGTGCCCTTTAAAAACCAMTGTACTCAGCACCATTTTGGTTCTCCGTCCCTGAACCCTGTCATTAAACAACTCCATACGGAGACCCCATCCCGGCTTCTTTGTTTCTTCCCGTCGCTTCCTACCATCGGTTGTTCTGCTTGGGTCATCATCCCGCCTCCCCGGGATCGTGACAGTCGCCGGCCTCCAGTAAAGGCCTCTCCTGGCGTGTCAGGGGGCTTTTGGGAAGGTCGCGGCGGCGCCCGACCAGCAACCACCGCGACATAATTCAAGAGAGAACATTTCAATATTGCCATATATTAGGAAGTAAGATCATCAAATACAGTTCAGATGTAGTGAAAAAAAAGGTAATTAGAGTTTTATGAGTTGGTAGAAAAGGAATAAATGCAAAACCATAATGTGCAAAAATTGTCATATTTGTGATGTCCCACATTTTGAATATTGCAGTTATGATCCTCAGTCTCAAAAAAAGATAAGAAAAAAGGTTTGTTTTGATTATAGAATACTTGTGTATGAAGAAAAGACATGACTGAAGGGGTATCTGCCACCTATCCCAAAATCATCAGTAGCCTGGTGATACCACTTCCTTCATGTGTTTCATGACCTACTCTGTCAAGCAAAAACACCACACTCACTGAATTAACCATTCAAAAGTCTGTCTTGATATGGCCAACTGCCAGATGATATGCAACAGTGATTCCTACAAAAATTCATAGGTCTCCTGGCAATAAATACAGGGATAAAAATTCTACCACTGACTGGGAAGTTACAAAAACACAATCAAATGCTAACCTCTTGCAGCTGCTATACTCTCCACTATGAACCTCTTATTTGACAATGTTAGAAAACAGATTTGATTAACCCACTACAATCTTTCTTACATCAGCATAATTCTATGGAATGACTAAAAGAAGAAAGTTTACGTGGAGCTCATACAAGAATCTTGAAGTTTTAGTTAAGAAAAATCTTATTCTATTCTAAAGATCACAAACGGTTAAAGTATTTGTTTTGCATGCTGCTGTGGGATGTTGTTGTTCTAAACAGAGCTTACCAATACCAGGTGGCCACAAATTAACTTGAAAATTGCGACCGGCAGAGGGAGTAAACATCTGAGAATCATTCCTTGAGTAGATCAGCAGCAGAAATGGGAGGACGGAGATGGGAACGCACAGTTTTAAGCTGGAGTATAATTGTTTTATTATGTGGCTGCCAGTCCCTTATCTCTAAAGCTTATATTAAAACACTGAGATAAAATAATAAAAAATACCCAGAGGGTATCCAAAAAGGATGGAAATTACCTCTGTATAGGAAACCAGGGAAAATTTATGTCCTTGTCTGGAAGTATTACTAGCGTTGGATTTTTTTTGTTAGTAGAATGTCCCACATGACGGGAGAAGGATCATGCTGATACTTAGGAATGAGGACAAGTAACTGAAGTAATAAAATCTGTATCCTTAGGATGTAGATGACTACAATCAGATGAAGTATTTCAAAGCTGTCTATGCTAAATTTATTCTTGTAGGTTGACATTTGTTCAATGATTACCTTAGGTTCTCTACACTGAAATATGGCCGCAGAAGGAAGAACAGAGTGAGTACAACAGTTGTGCCAGAGGCATCTCCTGATCTTTCACAGTGCTTTAAAAGCAAAGGATAGGGATACACTGTCTCTCCTTACCTTCTTACCTCACCTCAAAGACACCACCACAAATGACATTGCCCAAAATAAGGCAGTAACCAATACCAGTTCCCTTTGGAGGAACACACAGTGTTACTTTTTCTGTACTGAAATCACAGTCCCAGAATGCTTAACCCTCCATGTATGACTCAAGAATGGTGCAAAGTATCTGTCCCTTCACCCAATCCCCCAGTCCCTGTGTCTCCCACTCCTCGTGCTTAGCTTCCTCTCTGACTGTTAACAGCTCTCTCAGAGGAAGAGGTGTTGCAGAAGTACCACAGCCTTTGGCCAAAGGCTTTGCTGAATCTAATTCTCTTTGTTTTGAAAGCAAATAGGCAGGAAAAAAACAGCTAAGACCTCTACAATGATACAACACTATCATTTTGATTAAATTCTTATAACAAAAGCAGTCTTCTCTCTTCCAAGATTGTTAAGTCTTATATGTTAGATTGTACAACTCCCCTTCTTGTTGGAAATCTGCAATAAAAAGTGACCACAGGCAGTGTTTTTAGAGAATTAAAAGGTTACTATTAATTTACTAACAAGTAAGAAATTCACATCGCTGTAATATCTCAAATACCTTGGCAATAAAATCTACATTTCTCTACTATTTCCTTTCCCCTACTCACTGCCTGGAGAAATAACACAATGGATCTAGATGTTGCATATAGTCTTCACCTTCCCTATCCCATCACGAACTCCTGCATCTGCTATTGTCTTAAATTCCCCTGGGAACAAAAGAAAACCAATAACCAGTAACCAATTTATTAATTCATTTCTGGTGAAATACCATCTTTGAACCTTTTGATCTTTTCTGGGTTATAGTTTATATTTTATATTGTTTAACCATTTAATTTGCTAACAGCACCAAAATTACAGAATCACCTTGAATTCAGATGACATTTATATTTATATAAAAGGCCTTAAACTGGCAGAGCTGGTTTAAAGAGTCAGCTACTACAGCAGGGGCTGCCACAGAGCTGTGGTTTGGGAGGTAGAGACAAATGGAAAGCAAGCAACCAAAACCAGACCTAGTTCTCATGACAGGTTACTTTGCTTCCTGTCTTTTACACAAATGCAAATTCCCCCAAATGAGAACACTTTTACCACTTTAACCATATTCATATGTTAGGAAAATTAATTTTTACAGTACTGAACTTCAGCTTCCCCTCATTCCAGGCATTTTTTGCTAAAAAAGAAAATAATCATAAAGACTGTAAAAATACTTGAAGTAATGGTATCAGGTCTAATACACTAAAAGATCAAGAGAGAAAAATAACAAGGATAAACATACACAGAATCCATTCCTACTCAACATACTATTTAAATCTCTTCTTAAATCCTCTTCTAAAATGGGTATTATTATACAGCTAAGTATCACCAGTGTGTCATGACTATTCTGTTGTACCGCATACCAAAAAATGTCTGGGGTTTTTTGTTTGTTTCTAATTTACTTTAATTTTATATTTTGAGAAGATTAAGAAAGAGAAAATTCAAACCAAAGTTTCAGAAAAACAATCAAGGTAGTTACGTTAACTTGATGAAGAAAATAAAATGCTGTTTTAGAGGTCTGCCATTTTTATCACCTTTACTTTCATACTTCTGTTTCATTTACGTCCTAAGACCTAGACATAGAACTTACACTGTTTCATCTTGTTATCAAAGAAAAGCTATATTCCATTACGAAGTTGTTCAACATTTTATGGAATTAAGCTCTGTATTTATAACAAATGTCTCCAGTTATACACTACTAATATAACCATACTCCAAAACTCTCTTGAAGCATGAGACCAGTAATGCATTTTCTCCTGGAAAAACTGATGAATTAAATCTGAGGCTGTAAACAGAAATTACATTAATCCATCTTGTAGCTTACAGTAATGTAAATTTCCTAACCTTCTCGTTTATATTGCTACAAACATGTCATTAATCTGTTACGCCCTGAACTTCTGTTCTTTATACTGCATAGAGCAGTGGAGTAGATAAACTATGGGCAGTGTATCAAGAGGAAGTAGCAAATTATAGTTTTGACACTTACTAAGTGATTTCCCCATTTTCTTTCTATGTATTTCTTCTGCAGGTTATCGCTTACGTACTAACGCTTCCATTAAACTTTCAAATGGGCTTTCTCTCTGTATAGAACTCGTGGAAATGAAATAAATTATCTGTTACTTTGTTCAGAGTGGCTGCATGAAAGTGCTGTCCCCTGTTTTATACTGGTGTTTTAAATTCTAGAAGAGGAACTTCTGCAACTTACTTCTTTTCTCCCTAGTACTGTGGTCACGAGACTGCTGCAAACAGTAAAATAATATATACTTATGGACATTTATCTGAATAATAACAAAATTTATAAGAGAAATTGGTTACAAAACCACTAGAAAGGTTATTAGATTTTGCACTGCATTTTTTTATCATTTAATCTCTGATTAGCAAATGTTAAAACAACATGTCATGTGACTGTGCATTGGGTTTGCGTGGACAAGCTTTGGTATCAGGGCAGGGGGATGTTGGCTACAGGGGTGGCTTCTGTGAGAAGCTGCCAGGAGCTTCCTCCATGTCTGGCAAAGCCAATCCCTGGCAGCTCCATAGATGGACGTGCCACTGGCCAAGGCTGAGCCAATCAAAAATGGTGGTAACGCCTTTGTGATAACAGATTTAAGAAGAGGAAGAAAACCAATAAAATCCAGTCCAGGTTTCATACTCCACATGTTCCATCATCAGTGTAAAAGACACTGAGAGGTATTTTGAAACAATAATTGAGAGATAAGTACATCTATCCTACAAAATTTTCAGCATTTCTGTCTTTGAACACCTCACAAAGCTAATTGAAACTAACAACTTAATTAAAAAGCATTTTTGTGGGTGCAGGGGAGTGTATTTGCGGTTTTTTCTTAACTGTTTTAAACATTACATAGGATAAGTAATTGACTATATTCTCTGTGATGTAAGGCCTGATTTAGAAACAATTATGCAAGGTGATATATCCATTCTTGTCTATAGCTGCATTAAAGAGAAATTTGTGAAGCAATAGTCTTATTTTTTCTTACTTTTTTTTTTTAAAGAACTTGCCTGATATTTAATGATCCAATCACTTAAAAAAATAAAAGAGATGAAGTAAAAAACCTTACCTAGGTTTTAGAAATGTGTTGATTTCACACAAATCAGGTTTTTGTAAAACACTGTCAACCCAGGATAGACAAGACGTATGTGGAGTCAATCTATATGAGTCTGAAGACGTAGACATTCTCATCTCCTGGTTGGCTAACTGCATGCAGCATCTTTAGATCTCACAATCTACTCGCTTGTGCAGTCTCATGTGTAAAAACATATTCACTGACTAATTTCTCTCCCTCAAATTAACATCAGTCTTGACAAAATCACTTCGATGTTTTGCTCTGCTGTGTCTCTGACGAATTCCAGTTGAATATGTTCTTATTTGTCAAGTATGTTTTAGAATTTGAAATATGGGTCTGAAATTCTATTGTTCCCTAAAAATTCTGTTTCACCCACTGAAAGTAAAAGAAAATAACAGAAAATTATGAAGACAGAACTACTCATCTCTAAGAATCTAAAAGAGCCTTAACGAAGTATTAGTTTCCTATTGTTGAATCTGGCCAATCAACTTTTATTATAAACGCGTATCTCCCAAATTTTAATTGAACTTCCTCATGACAGTAGCCTTGAACTGTAAGAGAATTTTTCGGGATCTGATTCTCTCTGCTCTGTTAAAGGTTTTTCTGTCCAAATTAACTGCTCACAGATCCAAAGTTAAGTTCCATTTTCTTTTCAGTTACTCTGCATGTTAGAATGGATTATCAACACCCTTAAAAAAAGTGGCAGCCATTCAACTTTTACAAGCTTAAGGTAATACGGAATCAGTAACAAATTCTGTCCTTAGGTTAATCAGTACATATGAGTGGATTTAGTAGCTTTCTTCCCAGTATGAAATCTGTACCAAAAAAAGCCTCTGACTGTCCCCAGAACTCTGGATCTTCAGCTAAAGCAGTAGGACCTCACACATGCCAATGCTCCCAGCCAAATTGTTAATGTACTGACCAATCTGGCAGCTGTCACACAGATCTAAATCAAATGAAAACATGTATCATGAGGTGAATTCCAAAGTAGACTTTAATTATTTCTTGTGCCATTGATTAGGACTGCCTGACAGGAGTGTTAATTACACATGAGGTTTCTAGAATTTAACTCTTAACAATCTGCATCAAATTTCTGCCATATACTGAATTTTTGAGGTATGCAACCATTTCATCTTAGCCATTTTTTGAGAATAGAACAAAAAAAATATTGCTGCACATGTTATGGTGTTGGGGTTTTTTCTTCCTGAATCTCTATCCATTAGCTCAGCAGTTCAGCTGTCTGCAATCCAATGTCTACATTTGATGTATCAAGCCGCATGACCTTGGGTCAGGTTTACCACTAAACTCTTAAGGTTTGAAAAAGAATACATAAGAAACCACATAAGCTAGAGTCATGCAAGATAAGAAAAGTAAAACAGAGATGAGAAACGGCTTAGGGACTCAGGAGGAAAATTACAGGTATGAAAGAGCAGACAATGGTAAGAAAAACAAACAAAAAGAAACTGAAACAGTAAAACTGCAATGGTGAGCATTGATTGACATTGAATGTTGGTCCATTCCAGGGAGCAACACAAGCCAATGCTTCCTAATCTAAGACTGACTGGCCAGCAAAGACTCATTATAAGCATATTAATGCGCACATTAAGCAGGCCAAACTGTAGGAGCTCATTAGTTCTGACTATCTGCTCTGTGTGTATAAGCCAATACATAATTGCTTGTTGTCTTCAGTTGTATGTATCTTGTTTACAKAATTTCCTTTATAGGGTAAAAGTTGCCAAATCTAAAATAACCAAAAAAGGGAAGGTTACACTGCAGTAGACTCATGCTTTGGAACAAGCTCACTAAATCGGAAAACAGGACATTTTTCTGGTTTTCCCACTTCTAATAAAAAGTCACTGGGCATATTTTGAACACATTTTTGAAATTACTGAGTGTACAAAATAATAGAAACTTTGATAGCACTGGATAAAGACCCATGGGTGTCATAAAGATCATCAAGTCCTAATGCTAACTGTAGTGCATTTGTGCCATTCTCACATTCTAAAAAAACTTCACACATTGTTCCAACCTTTGGGAAGCTATGTATAGCAAAACTGAGATCTCAGAAGAATGTCTGAATGTGTTGTCTACAGCCTCTGACTACTGGCTGTAAAATGAGGCTTTGATCATGTATTTGAAGATTGTCATCAAAGTACTTAAATAAAAAGTTGGGTAGAATATGACTGCCCCTGACTTGACCATTTTGTTCTCTGATGTTTACGCTACTGTAACTAGATTTTTTTGCCAAAAAAAAAACCAAAAAACCAACAACAGCAGCAACAAAAATCTAACAATTTTTTCTCTTTGAATGTGGTAATTTGTTGTTTTTATACTTAAGGTTTAGGAAYGTTTGGATGATGCAAGAAATAGGAAGGAAAGAAAAAGTGGAAAAATCTTTGTTGTTTTGGAAGTTCTGTGCTACTCTGAATCATCAAAGAGTGCATTTCAATGTTAACAATTTTAAAAGGAGCTTGATAATCTTGTGCACTTTGCTGCTATATTATTACAATCTGCACTCTGTTTAAAGCTTAATTTTAAAAATAATTGTGCCTTATTAAAATCTCCCACATTACATTACTGCTGGTCATGCAGAAAATTACTTTGCTGCAGGAGACAAAACCATCCAATGTAATAATTTCTGTCCCATAGATGAAAGAAAATTGGTGTAATCACAGTGCAAAATCTTGGAAGTGCTTTGTTTACTAAACTGAGCTGTGAGCGCAAAGAAGAGGACTTAGTGCTTGTGACTCATGCAGTTTTCACTACTTTCTTGAAACTAGGAAGTGATCTCCCAGGTCCTTCTGGCATTGTTTATTTAGCATGGTCTGAATGAAATGGAAAATAAACATTTATAAGTTACAGAACATCAAAACTCTTGGAAAAAGTGAATATAATTATCCCATTTACGAGCTGCATTTTAAATATTTCCTTTTATGCATTTTTTTCAGAATGCAGTGTGTTGACAATATAGACAAAGTTGGACAAAATAGGCTTGGTTTTTTATCTTTTCTTTCTACAGGTTTGATCAAAAGAAGAAAGAGCATGAAATGCACCTCAGGGCAGAAAATGAAAATTATAAACTAAACCTGAGAATTTTTAATACTCTATCAATCTGAGATTTTTTTTTGTAGTGCTAGCAGTAGATGCATCACTAGATGCAGTAACATCACTTAAATGAACTGAAAATGATAGTACTATTATATGAGACTTGTTTATTTTATCCAAGAGAAAGTAATTTTTATGATGTCAAGGCTTCTCAATGAATTTTCACATTATTCTTATTTATTCTTATCTTATTCTACCAAAATATAAAGGCTGGAATCCTTCATGTATCTATCCCTCCTCTACACTGACTTATTCACAGACTGGAGGACAATTTGGTTGGAAATACGGAAGCCTTAGTCAACAAAGATCCTATATATTCTATGACAAATGCCTGACCTGGACACATATATTTGCACTGTGAAATGATTAAACAAACTATGTATCAAACAGCAACAGTGAGGCTGCTCCACAAGGGCTGATGAACCAGGAGCAGCAGATGCTCACAGCTTATGCTGGGCTGTCAATGACAGGGTGCAGTCTGGCAGGACCCGAGCAGGACTGGGCCGGGAATGGCAATCCTCTGGATGGCAATCCCAGGGAAGGTGAGGGGATGAGTGAGGGCTGGGATCCACCCAGAGAGTTGCTCAGAAACAGSAGAAGAGTGGTCACAGAGACAACCACAACTCAGCACAGGGCAGGACAGGGTGTCCCAGTCTGACAAGCTTGAGCCTGGACAGGACTTCTGGACCTGGCAAAGAACACCTGGGTGGAGGCCCCAGGTCAGGCTGGTCAGGGCAAGGAAGGTCCACCATGACACCAGCAGAGTGAGCTGGCTAGGATGGATGGGATGGAATTGAAACTGCATGTGGACAGTCCTCAGAGTATGTTTTCTCCAGCTAGTTTTGGTTTATGAACCATGAGGACAATATTGCATGACTATGCCCATTTAACATTTCTATCAGTGCCTTGGAAAAAAGTGCCAGAGCTCACTCTCAAGGATTACAGAAGACACCAAATACAGGAGAGCTGGTCAATAATGCTCGAGTGAAGGGGTACATATCTAATCAACCTGGAGGAAAAGGTCAAAAGGAAATTTAAGAAATTCAGTGAGGACAAATGCAAGGGCAGCCCCTGCGCATGAGGCACCAGTGCAAGGACACAGGCAGGTGCCTGTCTAGGTGGGAGTGACTTACAAAATACCTGCCAAATCTCTTGTGGGTTTGTTTTGTTTTCCTGTTTTTAATCCCCATAGCTTCATCTAAGGATACTTAATTGAAAATGAGAAGTACATCACGTGCCTAATGATTGATGAAAAGCTCAATATATACTATGTGGATTGATGAATAGTATAAGTTCATTGACTTCTATGAAAATTCAACACAGGAACTTCATAGCCACTGACAATATAGTGGATTTCTCAAGCTTTGGAATAAACTTCACTGCAGAAAGCACAAACGCTCCTTCAGGAAGGATTTGGAAAGAATTTCACATTTTTTGGAAAGAATTTCAGATTTTATGGTTTCTGTAACTCTAACTTACCCTTTATCTCAGCACTTTTAGTCTTTTTGTGTCTGTTGCTGCTAACTAGTGGAAAAGCATTGGTGAATTGTGGGTTGACTGCACAGAGGTGATACGTGAGAAAGCAAGGTATCTACATGTTTTGATGCACTGGCAAAGTTAATTTGTATCAAACTGCCTTTTAGATGTATTAATGCCTCCAAATCTGCATACTGAAAGAGTGAGACCATTAAATAGATTATTATGCAAAGGTAAGTTGCAGTAACCCCTATAAGACATTTAAGTATAAGATTGGTAATAAAACACAATCATAAATTACAGTTTTAATAGATCTTGAAGAATATGTTACAATAAAATTTTAGGGGTTCAATAAAATGTGATAGCTACCTCTCAGTAAAATACTGCTAGACTTCCTGTATTAGTGCATAATGGTAGAAGGTTTAAGTAATTTCAAGGGAAAGTTACTATTTTATACGAATGTTTAACTATTTGACATTATTAGAGAGATGGAGTGCAAAATCTCTTATTCCTAAATCATTGCTTAGTTGATTCCATTAGAATTTTACTCATTTGCACTGGTTCTAAAAGTCATTCTTAAATTTGGTTTATGGTAGAGGACTAAACCAATCTTTAAAAAAATGTCACTACTTCATTCTCTGTGTTTTTCATCATTTGTTTCACAGTTATATTTGCTACTTAGGGAGAATGATTGCTTATTGTCTCTCCTGTTCATTAAACATTTTTCCTTCTCACAATGATCAGCAAGTGATAACTTATCATCACACAACAGACAGTGCATTTCTATACTGGATATCAAGGTACATATTTATTCTTGCTAAAAATTCTGTTCAAGATTTCACAAATTAGTAAAAAATATTCTAAAATAAAATAATATTTCTCACAAATGGGACTCATAAACAGCAAGCGATTTTTTAATTCACAAAAAACCTCATAGTATTTTTTAATATATTGAGGATTTTTAATAAAAAAGTATAAATTAGCATAATTAGTGTCTTAGTAGGTAACTACTTCTTACTGACTAACTATGGTTACCAAAGTTGAATTCACATTGTTATTTTGTGATGGAAGTTATAAATCCATATTATTTCCAATGGAATTAATATTGATTGTACTTGGCGGTATTAGTGCATTCCTGTGATTACAGTCACTGCCCATACAGTATAAGTAATTGGTCTGTAGGCTATGACTAGCAAGGCTTCCAAAAGATACCCTAGCAAGAAAAAAAGAAATTTTTTTGAAACACTGTCAAGCTCCTAATATACTAAGTTGAAACAAGAACTAGCTTTTATCATCAGCCAGTGGAATGATTTACATTTTTAGATAGATCAAAAGTTTAAAAGCACTCCATGCCAATGAGGCCAAAGACAAAAAGTTTCATGTTTTCTATCAATCAAAATCCTGACTGAAGCAGAAACATATGCTCCTTGCAAGATCAGACAGATGCTGTCCAAAACTGACCTTGGTTTTATCAGTTTGTGATTGCTCAGCACAAAGCAGCAGCAAAGAACCTAGTAAAAATCATGTTATTTTTAGTCTGAGAGGGTCACACCTCTGCCAAATCCATCCCTGGAGGTCACAAAAGTCCTGGGCCACAAGGTATTTCCTGAGTAGCTCTGAATGCAAGTTTTTCTACCAATATGTGAATGGTGATGCATGACTTCAGAAAACTTTCATTAGATTTTCAGAACTTGCCTGCCAAAATCTGTGGTAGATAGTTCTAACAAATTTTTCATCAAAATTATAATTCCATTCTGACACGTTCTATAATTGAAAAGCTGTTGTCTAATTGGGGAACAAGAATATCCATTCTCTCCACTGATTAAAATTATCTACACTTAAAAAAGAATATATATATAAAAGGATATTTAGTATTGATTTTTTACTAATGTAATCTGAGCTATGCAGAACTCCTGGACATCTTTAAAAGATTTCTTATGTAGAAAAGAAAAGGAGGGGGAAACTCTAAAAAGGAATTCGGTGTTACTGATTGACCTAAGAATGAGCAAATCTGTCTATGATTTTCCTGAGTCGATGCCTTAAAGAAACCTAAGAACAAGGCTATGGAAAGCAGCTAGTCAATTACTATGTTTAACTCTTTTAACACTTTTCTTCTAACTATTGATTTTTAGGATTTGGAAAATATCTAAACAATTAATCAATCTGTGAGTCTTCTTAATTCTGAGTGATCATTGAGGAAATAAAACTGTTTCCTCAATTTTTCATATAGAACAGAAAGTACCTGAATAGCATAACCTTGTGTTGAAGAACTAAAAAAAAATTCCAAAACATTTAAAAGTCATGCTGAAAGAGTAAAACTATGGAGAAGTTAACTTTCACTTAAGTGTACTCAGAAAATTGATACAGTATGCAATGCAATCAGTTTTCACATTTAAAATTAAGTCCCTCAAGCTGTAGATCATCAAAACTCATTTTCCAGAAAACTAACAAAATACAGTTTGACAGATTGATGCTTGTTAACAGTGAAAAGGTATTGCACATACTGACCTGAATTGATTTTTGGTTTTTTTCTTATAATAAGAACTAGATCATCACTTTTTATCTCCTGACATATGGATATCAGGAGATTTATGTAATTTGACAATGTCGAAGAGTTTAACCAGCAGAATCAATAATTTCTGGCTCAATCTGAATTTTTTTTTTTTTAGTAAATATGTAAAAAAACAATAAAAAAACCAAAACAAATTAGCAGGAAATGCAAACTACTTATGAATGGAAGAAAATAGCAAGTGATTATCACTAATGTTATACATAAACGTGCTTCACTGTATAGCTCTGATCACCTAAACCTCAGCCCCTCCTAGGGAAGAACAAAAGGTTGTGCAGTGATTTAAAACAAATTAGATTTTTTTAAGGAGTGGTGATGTATTTTTTCAAAATGTCTTTTTACTAAATATTTCTATAATTTTTATAGGTTCAGAATCAGGAAGGCAATTGACTTATTCCTTGTTTAAGAGGAAGGGTCATTAAGAGGCCAAACAAGAATTCTATCAATGTCAAGTACATGTTTGAAATCAAATTTTTTCAGGAAGATCAGAGCATGAGCCAAACATTTCTCAGTGTGACAAAGATGAGACTGTCCTGGCTTAGTCATATATTCTACTACCACCCACAAAAGCTGGATAAATTCCATAATTACACACCTGAGACTCCTTATCTCAACTGAGATAAGCACTGCGGCCAATAGCAAGCACCACCCATCCTGATTATCTGATCTCAGCTAATGGCCCATTAGCACCACCCATCTTGACTAATAGCCCGATCTTGGATCATCAGAGGACCCTGGATCATCAGAGGGCCCTGGGGATCATCCAAGCTCATTATTGAAGCAACCAATAGAACATCGGGAAGATCCTCTTCCATTGCGAAGGTCCCCGCCCCTGGGGGAGGTGCCAGCCAAGAAACAGCATAACACAAGGGTTTTGGATGGGAGAAAGGACCCTCCACTCGATGGGACTCCACTCTCGGGACTCCACTCTCGATGGGACTCTCAACTCGACTGGACTCCACTCCTTGGAATTGGACTCAGCTAGCTACTCCACTCTACTCCTTGGAATTGGACTCAGCTACTCCACTCCACTATCAGGACTGGACTACCACACCTTTCTGCAGGACCAGTGCCTAACTGGACTACACGCTACTACCCTGGTCAACAGGGTGTGAGGTTGTACCGTGACTCTGTCGGTTTGTTTAAGCCGGTGTTTCTGTATTACTGCATTTATTTTAACCTTTTTTATTAAAATTGTAATTTTGACCTAAAATCTCTCGACGTATTTTGTGTGGGGTTAATTTCCCCTGCTGGTTTACAGTCAAAGCAGCACAGACTGAATCTTTTTGTAAGTCATACAGCATATAGGACAAAAATATACAAATCTTGAAAATCTGTGGTTTATGATAAAATACAGCTAATAAAAAAACTCTTGATCACCACCTGTCCCTGAGGAAAACCACCCTCAATTATTCAAATTAATTTTTAATCATGAAACTTGATGACAAACCTAAAAGTCATTAAATAAATTAAAATATCTTTGTTTATCTATAGAATCATAGAATAATTTAGATTAGAAAAAAACCTTTACGATCCTTGAGTCCAATCATCAGCCTAATACTACCAAGACCCCCATTAAACCATGTCCCATCTTTTAAATATCACCAGGGATGGTGACTCAACTGCTTCCCTGGGCAGCCTGTTTCAGTGCTTGATAAGCCTGTCAGTGAAGAAAGTTTTCTTATATCCAACTAAAATCTCCCCTAGCCCAACTTGAAGCCTTTTCCTCTTATCCTGTCACCTGTTACTTGATAGAAGAGACCAGGCCCTGCCTCACTGCACCTCCTTTCAAACAGTCATAGAGAACAATAAGATCTCCCATGAGCATCCTTTTCTCCAGGCTCCCTCAGCCGCTCCTCGTAAGACTTACTAGTACTCCAAACCCTTCACCAGGTCTGTTGCCCTTCTCTGGACTTGCTCCAGCACCTCAATGTCCTTCTTGTAGTAAGGGGCCCAAAACTGAACACAGGATTCAAGGTGCAGTCTCACCAGTGCCGAGTACAGGGAGACAATCACTGCTCTGGTCCTGCTGGGACAGTATTGCTGAGAAGGCCAGGATGCCATCACCCTTTTTGTGGTCTGCCTGACTAGTTTTCAATTTTACTCTCATCTCTGCTAGTCACTAGACAAACAAGATAACATATTAACCAGCAGGTCAATGAAAATCATCAGTACTATCAGTGCTGCTGCAGTTCAAACCATCTTTCCCCTCAATAAATACTGCAATGCAGGGACTGAAGGGATCATTTTGTTGCCTTTAGAAAGGGTACAATGGGGACAATTAATGGGAATTGATTACATCTCCCATTATACTTTCTCCAGAGGTAAATAACTAAACAAATCAATCTTCATTCTGTAAAATATCACCAGAAAAAAATCAGATCTCTATTATATTAGTAATTATATCAATAGGCTGTTAACATACATGTTTTACCCTGCATAGGTAGTGTGCATGAATAGTGTTGAGTTCAAACTAGAAGCCCGATTCTAGTTACTAAAACATAACATTTGATGGAAGCAATTAGGAAAAACGTTTTATTAAAAAAATAATATTCCATTTGTTACCACAGTGAAAACATTCCCTGAAACAATGGTTATAAAGGAACTAAGTATACGAAGGTGGTTTCTTACGTAAGAGTCATTAGCCGTTCATCTACAATTAATTGCATGGTCTGTTGTTACCTTATACAGATATTATTTACTTCTTGCAAGATTTTAAATCTAAATAGTTAAATTCAGGTAAATACTTGTGTAGGTGCTCAAGTACAAAAATACCCCACCTGGATTTATGTTTACTTCTAAACTGAATTCAGTGTATTTTGAATAGAAATGACAATGTGTAGCTTCAATGCAATTTAAGTAATTTTTTTCTAATGGCATTCACACTCATTTTCCTGAATGTTCTAATTTATAAAATTGCTGAAAGAAGGACTGGCAATCTTAATGATAAGAAAGTTGTCGTGCAAGGTTCTAGCATTTTATGGGAAAACACCCTGCAGAAGGAAGCACTGCTTCTAGAACCTGAGATTATCATTTTATCTTCTCTGATCAGCAAGAGTCTGCTTTTAAAAATAGAACCCCATTAGAGTAAATAACATTTCCCCACACTTAAGTAGGATTAATTCAGCTAAATAAAACATTTACCCTTACCTGGCAACTTCCAATATTGCTCACATAAAACCTCTTATATATTTACTTATGCAAAATAACATGTAAATAGCAATGGCTCCCTTAAAATCATTAGCCTCCCACTGACTTTCTGTGAAGCAATATAATCTAAGCTTAAGGAAAAATTAATTCACTGCAGCTACTTTGTGTAAAACCAGAATGATCTCAAACTACAGCAATACAAACTTTGTGCTCTGTAAACGCACAGGTGGAAGAAAAAACATGAAGGAATTCAAACTAATTAGTCTATGTAAAGGTTAGCTACACTGCTTAGAGCAATGATAAAATTGTGGCTCTTAGGTAAGCAAACATGGTTGTCAGAGCTGTTTAACACTTTGTGACGCAGTCAAGGGCAAGGCTAGTTTGGTGAGGAGACCCTCGCTGAGGAATGCCCAGTGTCACCTTCCACCCGCCCTTGCTGGAGAGCAAGCAGCTCTCTATACGGCAAAGCTGAGGTTTATCTGGTGCTGGCTTCCCAGCAGTGATGCAGCTCACTAGCCTCCCTAGGATGTTAAGAGCACGTAGCCAAAAGTAAAGCAGCGAGAAAGATCTTTCTCATGAGTTCCAGAGCAGTTTAATCTCTGAAGGGGTCACAGGAGAAAGACCCTAATCTGAGGGTGTACACAGGATTTTATACCGAGGGAAAAAAGGGGCGGAGGAAAGGGATACAGCCAATGAGGTACGGATAAAGGGGTGGTAACCGGGAACACATAACCAATAGGGATAACAGGTAGGCGGGAGTAGGAACAGGGAACCAACCGGGGACCGAACATAACAGAACCTTCTAGACCGGAGGGATGTGGTTTAGACCTCGGTGCCGCCCTCGGATCCGCCCTCATCCGTCCATTGGAGGGCGAGCACCTGATGGGCACCGGTCTGCCACAGCCCACGAGGGGACTGTGCCACCACCACAACACTTGTTCTCTTTCTTACTCTGAAAAAAGGGAACAATAAATACTGAACAGCCATGTTGGCAGAGATAAGACAATAAACATCTCTTAGCAATACTCAGTTATTATTACAAGAAATAGAAGGCTGTTTTAACCTTATAAAAAATTGTAATGCAACTACAAACTCTGTTCTCAGTGTACTAGGTATGTTCAAATTCCCAAAGGGGAAATATTTTGCAAAAAGAGATCACTGCCCTCCACTGAGACAACACAGGATTTTTGTTATGGAGGTACCACGCATCTTGCTTTAGGCCAGGGACAGGTTGCACACCTTAATTACAACTGTACTTCATTAATTCCATCAGCTATCTGTGGACACAATAATAGGAGAGTTTCTTATATGTCCATGTCTCAGAAGATGACTTCAGTGTTTTGAATGTGGTTATGTCTGAAGAATTCATCAGCTCTTTAGGAATACAGAAGTGAAAACAAACAAACAAACAAACGTGGCAGAGTCTAAGGTATCTGTTAAATAGAGATTTAGTTCTGAAAAACCAGTGAAATACCTTTTCTAAACCTTTGAATACATGGCTTCTGAACATATGAGAATATCTTCCCACCAAATGAAGAGTCAGAAATCACAATTATGACTTGACTGAAAGAGAACAGTAAAGCCTGGGGATATTGCCAACATCCAAAGAAACTTACACTAGCAAGGAGAGTCTTAAATAAAATCTCTATACTTATACAGAGATTTAAAGGGAAAAATAAAGCAATAATACTAAAAGGTATTAAAGCTGGTATTTAMGTTGCTGTTGCTGTGTGTGTTTAAACTTTGGAGAAGTGTAAAATGTGGAAGCTGAATGCTTATAACAGAAGTATTTTCAGCTTGCTGCCCCAGATGGGAAACCTCACCCTTATCACCTGACAGGTTATAAGAGCAACTTTTCCGCCTTGCATTCTTGTGCCACTTTTATTACAGCTCTTAGTGAGACTTAAAAGTCAAGAAGTTTAGTCTTTAAGGCCTTTCCAGAAACATTTTAGATATTTTTATATGTGATAAAAGCAACAATAAATGACATAGAGTCCAACAAGGCATTCAAAATTATTAACAAGAAATCTTTCTGCGCAAATGTAGATTTTTGTAAAAAACCAAAAATTACTCTCACTCCTGCATTGGAAAGTACAAAACAATACCTCCTCCTCGCCCCTACCAGCAACTCCCCATCCCTGACTGATCCACTTCTTTCTCAATCAGTTAGGGTTCTGACTGGGTCTTCTGGGCAGTCTCATCAGAATAAAATACTTAGTAGGAGCAAGGATGACTTTTTTTCAAGGAAGAGAAAGACTATTCATTCCCAGAATTTAAGAACTGTACTTGAGACTACCACGTGTGACAGGCAGGGACAGGCGAACGGAAGATCACGGGATGTCACGGGAAGGCAATAGCAGAGCTGAAACTTCTCCCTAACTCAAACCCCCCCCCTTTTCAGATAAGCGATCACCCGAAGTATGCATGTGCCCCCTCCTAAAAACCAGTACTTTTCCACTCCTTACTAACTCCAGCT